>CAOKZL010002092.1:0-243374 GCA_948472985.1 Iguana delicatissima
AAGACTATCCTTGAGGAGGGCCCGGAACTAGCCCTTACTGGCTTGAGCCCGGGGGACTCGATTTCGGGCTCACCTTCCAGACAGGGGCCGGCCAAGGTCATGGTCCACCTTCTGGGCTTGACTTTGGGGCCTGGTATCTCGTCCTGCGGCCAGAGGAGATGGTCTGAGGCTGACTCTTGCCCTGGTCCACCCAGGTTGGTGGCCCCCCCTCTTTTAGAATAAACATGAAGCCAGGTGCACGCTCAAGTCCAAGTCCAAGTTCAAGGTCATGTTCATTACCATTGTATGTTAATTAGGCATATTAATAAATTGCCCTTAGTTCAACCCAAGCCCTGTGTGTGGTCTCCTCATTTCGTGGGTGGGCGGCAATCTAAAGCTGAGAAAAGCTCTGATCTCATAGACAATGCTCCCTGACTAGCTTACAAGGGCACTCTACTACCCTGACTAAATAATTCTAAAAGTTACATATACTGTGCTATTGTGTATCTGGGACACATGCTAATTTCTGGGCCAGTACTAGCAGAAAGGCAGCAGCCTGATGTCCAACAAAAGCCACAGTGGGAAATAGTTCTTCTAACATAGGCGATGAGCAGTTAGGGACTTCCAAATGTTTTTCGCATGCCGTTCTATTCAGCCCTAAGCAGCACAAGTAATGGTAACGGAATCTATAGTCCACAAACAAATGGAGGACCACAATTGTCCACCCCTGCCTTAGCATATTTGAATTAACTTGCTCCAGAAAATGTGTGTTCCAAAAGTCTGTAGACATTTACAGAGGCATATATCCTAAGCTACTGTGGGTTGCCACAGTTGTAGGTTATACCTGCCTTGAAGATAGGTTAGAAATTATTTTTGTATAAGCTTTAAGCTGTATTCAGAAAACCTGGAAACAGAATCTTCTCAGCAATTTTCAGCATCCTCAAGAAGTTGGCCAGTGCATATTTAATCAAGTTAGTGGAAAAGTTTTTGATCATGTAGTTTCTCTCAAAAGATAATATGTTTTCTGTCAAAAGAGTTCCAAGGAGAAAAGGTTTACTTGGATAAAATATATAACAAGAGCCAGTAGCCGCCCTGTATGTAGGAATGTTTTTCCAAAAAAGTCCTCTGCTGGTGAAATTACAGGGGAGAGGTTGCTGTTTTCTACTCACAGTACAAAAACAATTATGGGACAAGAGAAATAGTTTGCAGTAGCGAAAGGTTGGCCAATGTCATTATAAGGACAGCAATTGTTTTATCCGTGCTGTACTACACAAGTGGGGTACCAGAGCTGAGAAGGCCTTTTTTCTGTGTCCTCCCCCATCATATTGCCCCTCCTGGTAGGACACAGAGAAGGGCCCCTCCTGCAGATCTTAATCTTCTATCTTCACTCAAAACTAAGCCTGCTTAGTCTTCATTTGGCTATCTTCAGGGTCACCTTTAGAGCTGTCAAAACATTTTCTTGGACATCTGCAAACCATAAGGTCTCCTAAGCCTCCTGATGCTCCCTCTCTCCCTTTCTGTCTCTCTGTATGCTGCCATTTTGTTTATATGAATGACAACAAAACCACTTCATACTTTCTTACACTACAGAGATGAAAACTGGGACATATGTGGTCAAAGAACATCAGAATGTGGTCAAGATGACATAAGTTATTAATAAGGAAGGACACCACAAAGCAGTTTGCTTTTGCCTAAGCAGAGAAGAGCAAAATTCTTTCCCTTTTTCTCCTCTCTCAGCTTTTGGGTTAACTGAGTACAAACTACTTCTGCACTTTGAGTGCCTTTTGCAATGGTAGAAGTAAGCTGATGACAAAGAAGGAAAGCGGGAGGAAAAGAGAGAAACTGAGACATTTTAAAAGCAGCGGAACAAGTGGGACTACAGATGATGAATCAGGACTGTTCCTCCAAATCAAGACAGTTGGAAATTATGTCATGCGTATGTCAGAAATCAAGAGATAGAGAAGCCCTGAAATATGGCAGCACTAGTAGATTGTTTATGGGCCTTTCCACACTACATTGTTATAGTGCTCTTATTCTGTTGTCAACATCCTATGGAATCCTGAGGTTTGCAGTTAAGGAAGGGCCATTTAGAATTCTCATCCAGAGAGCTCTTTGGCCTCAGTAAACTACAAGCCCCAGAATTCCACAATAATACACAACAGTGTAGTGTGGAAAGGCGCTAAGACTAAAAACTATCACAGCATCACTTGGATTCCAGTCAATTGTTCTGACTGATCTATGCCATAAACAAATACAAGCAATACAGTTGCTAGCTAACTGAGGAGAGTACTAAGGATACATCCAGTCTGATTAAAAAGACCAAAAAGTCCCAGATCTTATTCCTGTGTGTTTTCTGATTTTATTTTGGAGATCCATACATGGTTTGTTTATCCCAGAATATTTCCTGTCAGCTCCTGGTATGATCAGAGATTTTACGCCAGTTCCCCAGGTTGGTTTAGTTTAACCCAGAATGAAATGAGAAAGAACAGGAACAAAATCTGGCTTTTCAGTCAATCTGGATGCATTCTAACCTGGTTCGAAAATGTTTTTTTAGGCTTGCAGTTTTCCGAAAAGCAAGCTCTACCACAATCACCAACCACACTTTTATGGATGGAGCCTTTGTTTTTTTAAGCTCTTTATTATTTGTTGTTAACTGCTGTCAAGTCAGCTTTGACTTTTGAAACCAACTGAAAAAGTGAGATGAAAGCAGATTAATCAGGACTGTATCTGCACATCTGTGACAGTTGGGAATGTGAAATGCCCCTTGCCACTTGCTGTTATTGTACTGCTGAACTGCAGAAAATTAGACTGAGTTCGACCTGGAAGACCACGGAGCTTTGCAAGAATTCTGGCACTCAAAATAGAATTCCTGGGCTCAGGATTCTTGCAAAAAAGTGTGGGCCTTTTGCACCCAACTTTGGATGGTAAATCCTAGGGCTTTAGGAAAGAAAATGGAACAGATCTTGGAAGGATGAAGTTCTTCCATTCCACTTCCGAGGCTCAAGGTTGCAACCCCAATGGACACAATTACAGCCACAGTTATTTCCCTATTTAAAATCCTGGCCTGCTGCTGTGAATTTGGATCCTAATCCCAACTCCAGCTCCAACTCCAACTCCAATTCTATATTGCTACAAATCTGTTTTTGTTTATTTTAAAATATGGCAACTGCTACTTATATAGCAGAAGAAAACGGCATACAACAGCTCTGCGTGGGAAGAGACAGCTCTCCTCTAAGGGGAAGCTTCTTGGTCTTGATAGGTCACAGCCCAGAGAACCTCCCCCACCCCTTTGAGGATGTTAAACATAGTGAAAATTTCCACCCATTTCCAGGCATAACTAACAGAAAATGCCATACCTCTGCCATAGATCTCAATTCCAGAGTGGAAGACTCCAATACCCAACGTGGAGGTGTATTCATTTATCCAATACTAGAGAAAGGGGGAGGGAGACAGATTTGGAAATGTTAATGGAATAAACAATGCTTGAAAATCTCTATATTTACTTATTACTTTATGTTGTTATTCCACCTCCCCTTATCCTGAAGGCTCTGGTTGTGTTGCAGCTGCAAAACGTTTAACACAAAAAACCTTATAAATTTTATATAACGTAAACAGGGCCTATAAAATATTCAGAATAAAATTGCACAGAATGCAACAAGGAGAAAAGCATAACTTAAGAACAGTTTAACCCTCAACTTCTCTATACTTAGAAGAAAGACTTCTAGAGCAAGGATGGGAAGTCTGCAGATGTTTCAGATGTTACTGAACTATATTCCTAGCAGCCCTAACTCGAAGAGCCACAGCTGAAGAATAGTGAGAGATGCAATCCCACTACATTGGGGGGGGGGGTTTCACGCATTTCCTGCCTCTCATCTAGAAGAATCACTTACCAATGTCCATAAGTTCTGACACATTTTTCATCATAATAGGTTCTGACCTATGGAGCTGCAGAACTGAGTCAGAACAGAGAAAGCTGTGGTATTCAAAGTAATCAAAAAATCGGGGTGGAGTGGGGGTTGTACTGGTTTCAGTATGCAAGTTCACACAACTTGACGTTCTCCAAGCCGATCAAGTCTACACCTATAAGCCTGTGGCCAATTGAATTTTCTTCTGTTCAGACCACCATGTCTGGGCTGGGCCTGGTTCTGTAGCTTTTTAAAAAGTGGAACAAGGTTAACCCCTCTCTATATTCCCTTCCTCAATCAGTTCATGGTTTGAATTGGACAGCTTGCTTGAATACAAAATAAAAAATAAAAAATAGTGTGTTGGGAGTTGTATTTTGTGCAAAATTGAGACATGTAGTTTAGGGATGTAAATCCTTGACTAACTCAGAAGGATGAATCAATATGGTAGGCTGCTGGAGAAAATGAATATTCCTCTGAAGTATTTTCCCTGTATTTGAACATCCTAGCTAGTTACAGAGGAAACGGTGTCTTCTGCATAGGACTCCCATTTTCTGTTCAGAAAACAAGGGTTTTGCTCCCATGTGCTTTTGTCTGCAGAACAATTCCTGCATGATACTTTGGAACAGTCATTTATCAGGAGAAAACTGTATAAAATTCTGTCTGCCTTGTATTCTTCCTGATGGGTTTTCCTGACTCTCAGGAAATAATTACAAATATTCATTCCATCCCCGGTATGTTTTTGAGTGCTTACATCAGAGCTTTCCAAACTGTATGTCGTGACACGTTAATGTGCCAGCTGCAGTGTGTAGGTGTCGTCGCCACTACCATCCTGGGCAAGGGCAGCTGTGACAGTGGGCCAGGCTCAGGTAGAGGGGCTGCCTCTCCCACACCTCTGCCCTTTGTGGAGAAAGAATTCAGTGAGGGCGCCAGCAATGGGCCAGGCTCAGGTGGAGGGGCTGCCTCCACTTACTGAATTACTGTGTCATGAAATAATGCATGTCTAAAAAGTGTGTCACCACAGTCATGTAGGGATGTGGGGTGGGCAATTCGCCCTGGGCGGCAATGTTTTTGGGACATCCCAGCCCATAGCCATGTCCCCGTGTGCCATGGCCATGCCCCTGCGCACTACAGCCACGCCCTCGCACACAATGACCATGCCCCAGCCCCCCTCCCTCCGGCCCCCCCTCCATACACTCCAAGTTCCACCACTGTGTCACCAGCATGAAAAGTTTGGAAAGCTCTGGCTTACATTTTTCAGATGGCCAAAGCCACATGTGAGGGGGAGGATTCCAGAGTGAACCTCGCAGAGAATCCACAAAACTTAAAACAAGAGAGATTCTTATACCCTTGAACTGAAAATCTGCACATATTTCTACACTAGATTGGAATGAGTTCTTCCCCTGAATTTATTGCAAGCTTCAATGTTTTGTCAACAGCTGCTCAATCAATACTGATGCAGGGGGCAACCATCACTCCGGCTCATGGGGGGGCAAAGTGTGGTCCAAAGACTGTACGCAGTCCTTGGAACCCCCAAGTGCAGCCCCTCAAAGCCCCCCTGAAGCCCCTGGGGCACCCAGACTAATTTTTTCTTTAAAAAATTGGGGGTGATTTTTGGATGACTTTTCCCCCCAGAACAGCCTAAAATGTGCCCAGACAATAGTGGTTTGCTTCCCCAGATCCTCCAAAGCCCCCCCACCTCCTCAAAACACAAAATAAATCTTTAAAACCTGCAAAAAAGAGCCAAAATGGCAATTGGAAGTGATGTTATATCCCTTTGGACATGTTAAAATAAATGTGTGGCCTGCCGGCTGGGTGCAAAATGAAAAAATGGCCCCCACCTCCTGTGTAGTTGCCCACTCCTGCTTTAGCTATTATAATTTTACATAGAGATGTATTTCAGCATTAAGCTGAAATCTGCAGTCCTAGAGGGAGACTGAAAATGCCGTCCTGCATTGGCTGACAGGATTATGACATCATAGCTTAGCTTGTCCAGCTGCTGCTAAGAAAGTCTGCCTCTTTGGAGCTGAGCTTTCACTGTGACAGCTCTGGCAACACGCCATGAAGCTCAATGAGTTGAAGTCTTTTATATGACAGGACTTGAGCTGTAGAGCCCTGCCCTCACAGTCCATTGACTCCTTACACAGGCTTCTGGGTTTACTTGATTGATAATTTGGTATCCTCCCCTCTCTTCAAAAGATGTCTTTCCAGGGCTGGCTTACTAAAAGAGACCATAAAAAAAACAACAGGAATTTGGAATCTATTTTTGTTCCTTTTTTGTAGGCTGGTCAAAGAATTTGCTTATTAGGCGACCTGTATTTTGTCAAAAGAAACAAACAAGGACAAAAAAATATCCAGGAGCATGATAAACATAAGAGGAATTAAGTGGAAAGCAGGATAAAATACAACCTGGTACAATAATACGTTTTTCTTCACTCATATGATGAAAGATATGGGTGGAAGTCAAGTTTTATTACTATTTTGCTTTAGGCCAAGGTTGGGAAAAGTACAGCCCTCTACATGCTATTGGCTGCAACTCCCAGAGCCCCAACTAGCATAGCCAGTCCTGAGAGATGCTGGGAATTACAGTCTACTAATCTCTCTGTGGATGCCACTTCTGCTTTCGATAGCAAACAAACAAAGCACCAAGATCAGTAGCAAACTCTGAAACTAGTCCAATCTGCCTTCACCATGGTCATGGTCAGGGGTGGGCAATTATTTTTTCCATGGGGCCACATGTCCTGATTGGCGGAACACCACCGGAAGCCGCCGGCCGCCATTTTGGGCGCTGCCGAGCGCCGCCGAAATTCGGCCGCATTTGGAACTGCAGATCCGTGCTCTCCGCAGGGACGGAGCAACCCGCTCGCGGGTAAGTTCTGCCCCTGCGTGCGCGGCCCCGTTTCGGGCCCCCCCCCGTGAAGAAAGGGCCTTAGAAAGTATCTTTATTTTGTAATTTCCAATTAGCCTTACACGGGCCGGTCAGAGCCAATCAAAGGGCCGTATGTGGCCCGGGGGCCGTACAATGCCCAGGTCTGGTCATGGTGGTCTAGTGAATTAGATAGTCAACACAGAAACATCATCCCATGAACAGTAGTCATTAAAGCCTCAGCCTTCCGAGCTTCCATCCAGAACACAGTGACAGGCTTTGTCATCAATATCTGTTGAGGACTGATCTACTCATAAAGTGTCATTGAGTCATGAGCATCATTTATTCCTCAGGTGGGCACTTCTGCATCTGTTAACCATCTGATCTTGGACCTTTAGGTATTAGACAGGTGGCCACTTGGTTTCACCCTTCAGCTTTATGTAAGGACTATCTGCATATTGAAGGGAGACTTAAACTGCCATCTCTCCCCATGGCCCCAGCATCCAGTCCCCTTGATCTACTCGAAATTCCCTGGATATAGACTGCTCTTCTACAGTATTTGATTCATGGAGCTCCAGACCATCCTTCAAAGAGCCTAGAGCCTAGCATAGATCGTGAAACCTGGGGAGAGTGCTCCAGAAGTAGGGAGCTATCACTGAGACATCTTTTACCTCAGCCAACACCTGTCATCTGGAAGAAAGGCCCACAGGTCACATCTACTGGCCAACCTGTGGCCCTCCATTTATTGCTGGATTGAGAGAGAGAACATGGGTCCATTCATGCCATGCAGTTATAGTGCTATTATTCCACTTTAACTGCCATGATTCCATCCTATGGAACTCTGGAATTTGTAGTTTTGTGAAACACTAGAGCTCTCTGGCTGAGAATTCTAAAGGCCTCTCTCTACACTGCCAGTCCCAGGAAATAGGGCCATTTCCACACTATCCTGTTATAGCGCTATGATTCCACTTTCAACTTTCTATGGAATCCTGGGGTTTGCAGTTTCTGGAGGGGCCGTCCGGAAATGGCCCCCGGCAGTTAAAGTGGAAGAAAGTCCTGTCACTGCATAGGGCGATGGGCCCAAGGTTCTTGTCTAAACCCCTAGCTAGCACATCCGCTAACCCTGCCATGTGACAGACATTGAAGCCACCTGATGGTTGCATCCTCTGAGCCAGGAGTACAACCCTTGAGATGTCATAGGGCTGCAGCTCTTACCATTAGTTATGCTGGCAAGGGCTGATGGGAATTGCAGTCCAAAGCATTTGAAGGTCTGCAAGTTGTCCAATCCTACAATAATCCCCCTCTATGACAGAGTTGAAACCCTGACCTTCAAAATCCTGCTCAGTCACCCATCTCTGGGATATGAAAATTTTCAGTGAGTTTTCTTCTCAACCTTGTTTTTGCATTTGGTTTCAAGCTTTGTTTGCATGTTTGTTTTTCCCCACACTGAAGTTTGCATACTTTTAAAAAACTTTTCCTAATTCATATTTATTCGTAATAATTTTCACAACTTTTTTTTCTGATGAATAAAGCCTTCTTTCAATAATGTGCATTTTTAGCCACTTGAATTTTGAAATAGTCACATTCTTTTGTGTATATTTTATTCTTTCAAATACTCTACAAGCCTTGCAAATGTGGAAATGCGCAAAGCGAGATATCCACTTCCTTGCAAAAGTGTTAGGAGGTACAAAAATGTTACATTCAAATCTATATTTTCAGGTTTTTAAAAGTTGCTTTTCAGTATATTGGCATCCATTTCTGCATTTATGGGCTGCTAATCCTCTTCCTCCTCCCCCTTCCTCTTCCTTCTACATCATCAAGCTGATTTTGACTTAAAGCAACCCTATTGCAGAGTTTTGTTGGTGAGATTTGTTCAGAGGAAGTTTGCCAGTTCCTTCCTCTTATTAGGCTGAAAGAATGTAACTTTCCAAGATCATCCAGCAGGTTTACATGGCTGAGCAGGTCTTAGACCCTGGTCTCCAGGAGTCCTGGTCCAATAATCAAACCACTACACTTCTCTGGCCGAAGTTAAAGAATCTGTATAGCCCTGGTAATTATGGATAGGTCAGCATATATATTTTGCTTCTCTCAGCTAATCAGGCAAATCACTTTCTACCAATCCTCATGCTTCACTTTCTTCAGAGGGATTGTTTTTTGCCATCTGGACTATATACACACCTACCTGTCTCTGGGTGGCCCTGAAAGTTTGGAGTTTCAACTGGTATGTTCCTAGTGGATATACTTAATCCTCTTTCTTTGCTTTTCTCTTTGCATTATTGATGATTCTGCCAACCTTATTAGCTCTCTAAGTATCTAGAGATGCATTTAGAATGAAGGCTACAGTCCCTTAAAAAAAAATTGAGTTGCCTTATTATTCAACATGGCTCTCAGCCCAAATAACTTAAAGCCCCTAATTCCAAAGTGCCTCGCCAGCAATTTCCCCCAGCTTTACAAGTCAACCCCCTGCCAGAAAGCTCCCCTAATGCTCCATGGTGTCTGGATGGGAAATTAATGCTCCCATTTTAGGGCAAAGGCTGGCATATGACCTGAGCCATGACGGTCTCTCGCCCATCTGTCACCTCGTCCACGATGGGACGACTAATCCCAATATGCCCTTTATTAGGCAGGCTTTTTCTGATCTGAATGCTGCATAGTAGTGCATATATGAAAGCAAAGAGAGAGAAATGAGCATAACATGTAGCACTCTTCCCATTTATGAGCATTCACACCACGCTTGCCTGGAGGCAGGTATGTTTGAACCAGAGCGCTATAAACAAAAACTGCACAGGCATACATGCATTTGCAATCTATCCACATACACAGACAGCTTTTCATTTTAGTGACTTGGGTCCTATGTGTGTTAACTGCATCAGTCCCTCTATATCAAGGATGGACAACATGCATTCCCACTCAAAGGCTGTTTTTGCAGCCCTTGTCCACTCCAGTCTTCCCGGATTGCCTCTTTCTAGACAAAACAAACAAACAAACAAAAAACGGAGGGGATCAGGGCATAAAACTGCTTTTCCTGGAAGCTTCCAGTGCAGCAATTCATCTTTTGAATAGGTTGCAACTCCCCCTGGTGTAGCATTTTAAAAAATATCAACCTAATTTTCAAAACCATACATCTACCTTCTCTACCCCCCTTCACCTTCCCTCCTCCTTTTCGGTATACAATGGCCGTCAGTATCCACTGGAGTTTGGTTCCAGGATCTCCCATGGATACCAAAATTCATGGATGCTCATCACATTATATACAATGGTGTAGTAAAATGGTATCTCTTACATTAAATAGTAAAAACTCAAAGTTTTGTTTTTTGGATTTATTTTTTTTTTAATATTTTCAAGCTGTGGCTGGCTGGTTGAATCCATGGATACAGAATCCAGGGATGTGGAGGGCCGACTATATTTAGTCATCTGTATGGACCCTGAAGGGTCCCAGGGGCATAAAACTGACACCCAGACACCTCCCAATTGTCCATCTCTGCTCAGTGTTTAGTCTCTGTGTGTTATAGAATCACAGAGTTGGAAGGAACCTCAAGGGCCACCTACTCCAACCTCTTGCCATGCAGGAATATACAACTAAAGCACTCTGAAAGAAGTGCATCCAACAGCTGTTTCACAATCTCCAAAGAAGGACAGTTAATTGTCCACTGAAACAGTCTATTCCACTGGGAAACAGATCTTACTGTCAGGAGTTTTTTCCTAATATTTAGGCAGAATCTCTTATCATACTCTTTGAATCCACTGGTTTGTGTCCTAGTATCTGGAGCAGCTGGAAGCAGTTGTGTTCCATCTTCCACATGGTATGCTTCAAATATTTAAAGATAGTTATAATATCACCTCTCAGTCTTCTCTTCCCCAAGCTAAACATGACCCAGCTCCCAAAAGCTGTTCCTCAGAGGGCTTCATTTCCAGCCCTTTTAAACACCTTAGTCACCCTTATTTTATGTACTGTTTGTTAGTTTAGGAATAGTGTTACTTCATAATCAAGACAGCCCCAGCCAGAAGTAAAAATTATGCAGCCTTCCAGGTATTCTTGGACTACAACTGCCAGCCGCCCCAGTTAGCATAGCCAATGGTAAAGGATGCTGGGAGATACAGCCTGACAACATCTGAAGGCCCATCTTTCCCCCTATGGTTTGAAACAGAACCTGGAAGTACTGACTGAAATCCTACATTGTCAGACATAACTGTGACAATGGAGCTCCAGCACTGATAATGTCCTCTCAAAAAAACCCTGCTGCTTACGCCAGGTGGCACCAGACCAAAGGTGCTGCAGCTCTCCTGGTCATGAGAGGCACTGAGATAGGCAGGGGAGAGCCCCCTACAGGGTCCCGCCATAACTGCTTGTCTCAACATGATCTACAACTGGGAGAAAGCTGCAGCTATAATTTCCCAGTACTCTAATCTGCAGCATCTTGGAAACCCTTCAACTGGGGCACTGCCCAGCTTTAGAAGTAGGTTTTCTGGGGTTATAATTGGTCACTAACAACCATGAACACAAATCTCAAAAGATCATTGTAATTCCTAGTCTTGGTTTCTTTTCCTCACTTTTCATCAGAATGAGTGCTTTATGTCAGCTTGACCCTATGGAGAACTGGGCCTTGAGGGCCCCTCCCTAAACTGCAAACATAGGATGTTGAAAGTGGAATAATAGCACTATAACAGTCTAGTGCAGAGATAGCCCTGGAGGGGATGATATAATTCTATTTGTTTTGGTAAACTTGATGGTTTCTTCAGCTGTTGTGGACCAGAATCGCATACAGGAGTGGCACCTTTGTAAGTGAGCTTGCGTGTGCAGGCAGTAGAATTGCTAAGACATGCAATGCCCATATCCAGTAGACAGCTGCTGTTCTGTCATTACATAGCACAGTCAGCAAAGGGACAGACGCCAAACAGGATCAATGCACAATGGGAGTGATGCATCGGTTTCAATGCACATTGGGCACTCTTGCTGGTCTCCTGTTACACATCTTTGCAATTCACTAACAGGGTTTCTTAGCACTTTGGCTGTGTAGTTAAGTGTACATAAATGTACATTGAGTGAAACAACGTCTAGAATTTGAATGACTGTTTTTTGCCTGCTCTTAATAAATGGGTAAAATCAAAGAGTTTAGAACCTGGCAGCTTAGTTTATAACAAAAAATTAAAAATAATTTTAAAAATTCAGTTTGTAATCAGTGTCTGAATAAACCATTCTTTTCATATACTGAACATGATGATTTTATGCCAACCCAAACTATATACAATACTTTCTAAGATAAACTAAGTGACTTTCAATCTGTAAAGGTGCTCACAGTACCCCTTTTTCAATTGTTCTGAAAAATTCTATTGCTTCCTAGGAAAAATCAGAAAAACTGGAGGGTTCCCCTCATGGCTTTAAAATTAATTGGAACTTCTCCAGACATCTCATTCTCTAGTAAAGGTGTATACTATCAAAAGTAGCCAAGGTTTTGCAAGGAGGATGACCACAAAACATGAAATATCATCACTTCCTGACACTAAAATAACATTAAATAATTAACACATTGCAGCCCTTTCACAATGCCTCAAATCTGCTGCCTGAAGCAGTTGCCTCACTCTACCTTTTAGTAGAGCTGGCCATGATTCCCATTTTAAAAATGAGTGTTCAAAGTAAAGAGCAACAGAGTGAAAATACCCACCTACATTTCAACATAAATTTCTGGGCTGTGAGACAGAAAGGATGGTAACTACCTGGCTATAGGAGGATCCAAGGACATGTGAAGAAAACTGGATTTGGCAACTTGAGTGGAGGTAGGCAGACTTGTCTCTGACACTGGTCACACAACAGGGGTCACAGTTTAAAGATGGGCAATGCAAGCGCTGTAGGGGGAAATGAACTAAGCTCCTATCTGTCTCAGAAGTAAGGCCTTCCCTCTGAAGTTCATCAGGGAAGCTGAAAACAAAGCAGATGAATCAAAGCATCCATTTTGTCCTGCTTTCACCTCATCTCAAGACAACTGCAGGAGCTGTTCAGGGGTGTGCATGACTAAACTGTGCAAACACCTCATAGCTCTTTGGAACAATCCTCAGAACATCTCTGGGGGCAGTTGATTACCACCACACAGTTATCTAGCGAACTAGAAAAAGCACACAGAATATTTTATTTTTTTAGAAACCCACAAAAAGCTGCTTAACTGTATCCCTTCCAGCTCTATTCTGCTGTTTTCTCACATTTGGGAAACGAAATACAGAAACCTCATATCTCCACTTCCTACTGCCAGCCAGAAGAAGAAGTAGCGTGTGGTGATCCTTAGAAGTAGAGTGACCCAAGGAGAAAAGAGTTAAGTGCCCCCATCCTGCTTACATCAGGGAGAAAGATTCACACAGATGAGCCTCCCTTATTGTTTGAGCCATGGCTGTGACTCCAGTGATGTTCAAGAACATCTTGAAAATCTGCAGCAGGAAACATGTGGGAAGCATACAGAGCAGAGCTTTCAAAACCTTTTCAGGACCACAGAGGTATTCAATGTACTTGAACTCAAATGTGAAAGTCAAGCTCAACTTTAAAAAACAAAACAAAACTGGGATGTGGTATTTCAGACTTTTAAAAATCCTAACGATGGAGTAAACGCTTAAGATACAACACAGACTGAAGTTTGGATCTCAGTTGTCTCCATGAGTTCTAGATTGACTATATTGTATCTTAACTAGTAGGAAAAAGTCTCAGGATCCAGGATGACTGCTGTTATTTTGCTAAGGAGTTAACACTCTCCATCTGCATCATACTTCAACAGGCCAGAAGCCAAAGCTAATCTGAGTATTATTGGCAACTGGCACACTGTTTACCTTCCAAAGAAGTGTTGCTGAACTAAATTAATCATCCTGTGAATTTTGTTTCTGGATGGACTCTCTCTGTGCTGATCATACAGATTCATGGCCACACAGGATTCTAGAGGCCTTGTACAATAGACGGATCCTTGTTTCTCCACAAGGAGATGCAAAAACTATCTCTGCATTGAGCATCAGATTTATCTTCTCATAGTTATTGTCTTCTCCAATTAGGGGATCTTGTGGAAAAAGCAACACACTGAATACAGAGATGAATAGAGAAAGGCAGCCTTGGGAAACTGGGTGAAAAAATGGGTGTTAGTGGTTATTAATATAGTTATGCACCTATTGGAAAAACAGCTGAGAGGGGGTAAATTTGAATGAGAAAACACTGCTGTTGGAAAAAGGGGTAAGGGGAATACAGCCTATCCTTCACACTCCTCCACTCAAAACTGCAGCTTAGCAAATCTGTTTTTCATTTTTTTAAAAAATACATTTTAACATATAACGGGCAGTTGGCCACTAGAATTGTGAGATACTGACACCCTGGACATACAATATAATTTCAAGAAAGTAAAGCTGTATAAATGTGTAGCATGAAAATTCTTCAGCATGTTTCTGAAATGTAGTGTACAAAAACTGGATTTCTGGAGGTAAAAGCCATTTATGGATTTTAGATTACTTTAGATTTTGAGTCAGTGGGTTTCATGTTTTAAAGAACAGAGCAAACCCAGCAGATCATTGAGAAAGTGCTTCTGGAAACATTTCTCCTGAGGTGGTTTTCTCTGGGCAGGAAAGGCAGGTGATTATAAGAGACTGAGGCCATTTCCACCCTACACTGTTATAGTGCTATTACTGCACTTTGAACATCCTGTGGAATTATGGGGTTTGCAGATTAGGGAGAGGCATTTAGAATTCTCAGCCAGAGAGCTCTTTGGCCTCAGGAAACAACAAACCCCAGAAATCCACAGAATGCTGAAAGTGGAATAATAGCACTATAACACTGTAGTGAGGAAATGGCCAGAGAGTCTTCTCAGTGGTGGCCCTCCATTTGTGGAATCCCATCTCCAGAGTTATCTCTTTGACCCTAGGCAAGGACATTTTTGTCTCACCAGGCTTTTAAATGCACTTCAATATATATCTTTAACATGTTTATTATATTTCAGTTATGCATCAGATATCTTTTTGTTTTCACAATATGGAAAAGGGAGGAATATTGTTTCAATAAATAAATATATCTTTTTTAAAACAAATTGCAGGGAGCATTCTACTGTGTAAATCACCACCTACAGTCTGGAGGACTGATCTAAAATATTTTCCTTGTCTTCTCAATATCTATTATATAAAAATCAAAGTTTGTCTGTGAGTTTGTCTGTCTGTGTCAGGCAGGTGAAGACCTCATAGGATTGGCTGTGTCAGGTAGAAGGCCTCATATAATTGGCTGCCTGTGAAGATTCCATGGAATCCTGGGATTGGCAGTTTAGGGAGGGGCCTTTAGAATTGTCAGCCAGAGAGCTCTTGGGCCTAAGGCCAGTTGCTATGGAGACAAGGCCTACCAGCAAAAAGGAGGAGGGCAGAGTATTCCCTCTGGAAACCAACCTCTGTATGTTAACAACTCTGAATATGAATTGGATTGGGAAATATGGGCAAAAGTTACAGGTATTGGACAACGCAGTTTGGGGAATTGGAGACACAGGATTTCAAATCTGTGTATTTCAACCACATCTAACTCCTAAGGTAAGATAAGGTAATTCCTAAGGTATTTCTAACAAGTATTACCTATGAAAAAATAAAATCCCAGGCAACACCGAGTAAATATGCTAGTTTTTAATATAGGTGTGTTTTACATGTAAAACAATCAGTTCCCCAAAGCCTGCTGGAATAGGAAGGACAGCAAGGAGGAAGCTTGTCCAGATCCCTCCTGAAGGGCATTCCAAAGTCTGGGAGCAGCCACATAGAAGTCACTCTCTCATATTCCCACTAAACATGCCTGTGAAGGTGATGGGATGGAAAGGGGTACCTCTCTCAGTGATCTTAGACCTTAGGTAGGTTGATAATGGAAACATATGATTTTTCAGATGTCTTGGGGTAAGGTCATACAGGACTTTATATATCATCACCAGCGCTTTGATTTATGCTCAGAAACAGGCTGGCAAACAATGGAGCTGTGGTAACAAGGGAGTCACGTAACTCCCTGTAATCAATCCCTATTAATAATCTGAGTGCAGCTCTTTGGCCCGGCTGACGTTTATGAATATTCTTCAAGGGCAGTTCTGCAGACACCGTGTGACAGTCATCCAAGCAGGATGACATATGTTACTGTGACCAAGTCAGGTGCAGTCATAATAACAATTTAGTTATGCAAATATATTTCTAGCCACTGCCAAAATGTGACTACCCAAGATTTGGGGCTGAGTATACCCAACTGTGAACCTGCATCTTTCAAGGAGGAGTGTGAAGCACAAGTTGAATCCCTATTCTCTGACCTGCCTTTCTGCTGGTCAGGAGCATTGCTGTCTTGCCTGGATAAAACTTCAACTTGTTTGCTTTCAGCCAGTCCATTATTATCAATAGGTCCCGGTTTAGAATTGAAACAGCATCCTCAGCTCGAGGTGGAAAGGAAAGCAGAATTGGGTGTTATCAGCATACTAACTGCCATGTTAGCTTTAGGTTTCTGAGAGTTCTAATCCAAAAAGTTACTTTTCTGAGCTTTGGTCTTCACTTGGGAGGGAGAAATCACCAGCCCCCCACTGTTGCTCCAACCCATGCCCAAGAGCAAAGTTCACTTGTTCTTGCATTTACATCAGAGAATTAGAAAGTTTTCTTATGAATGTAAGTTAGAGATGCATTTACAAGCTGAAGTTGTGTTCCTTTGTTTTCTTTAAAGAACTATCTTTCATTTTTAAAAAATGAGACCAACATTTATGCACTAGTAGCTTTGAAAAAGTGTAGCTCCAAATACATAGACACAAGGTTGGGAAAATCTATTCATGACATCAGGGCTGAAAAGCAGCCAAAATCATTATTAGAGCCAGTACCACATTGATTTCAGTGAACCAGTTTGGGGCAGGGAAGTGGGAGGTGGGTTGGAGAAGAGGAAGAGGACAGGAAAAATTATCTACTTGGGTTGTATTGATCCTGTTGTGAAAAATGAGATCAGAGGGAAAAAAATTAGGTGCTATGATGTTTGAAACAGTGTGTTTTCCTAGCAGTTTTGAAAAACCATTCTTACAGGTTTTTTACCCTGTGGGCTTCCAGGCAAAAGATAAAAGTTTATTACAGACAAATGATAGGTTTCTCAGGTCAGCAACATCCTATTCTGAGGCCTTATCATGTCACAGGAGTGGGTCCTTGTGGGCCCAGGCTTCCAAGGGCCTGGAAACTGGTAAAACAAACAATACATTACAAAAATAAATGTTTGTATCTCAACAGACCAGAGGATGGTCATAAAGTCTGTTGCTAAATTCCAATCCTTCCATAACTGTATTTATGTTCCCTCACATTTATGAACAATGCTATTTTTAATTAAGTACATTGTCTGTCCCATTCTGATAAATGTTTTTCATTAATGTTAGTCTTTCTCACCATAAGTTAAACCTGCTTCATTTACAACTGTGTTTAAAGAAATTCATAACATTGGGTTTGTAGTGAGCCAGCGTATTACAAGGAGCCAGCTTAAGGGAGACGGGTCCGATCACGCAAGTTGCCTCTTGCCCAGGCCTAGCTCTCAGCAGCTTTGATCTGGATAAATGGGCCCAGAATTTGGGTAAGCATGGAAAATGGCAACCTGTGTCCAAGGGGAAAAAATAAAACATGTTTGGCTGCCAGGAAGCAGCAAAATGTGGAAAGTAGCTGCAGCAGCTGCCACAGGCCACAGTCTGTGTGGTCTTCTTTAAAGCACACATGTGGAAAATGTGGCCAGGCCCTCTGGTGCTGCTTGGACTTGTGGAAGGCTCACCATTAATCCCACAGGGCATTTTTTGCGAGGCCCAGGGATAGGGTTCATGCAACAGAAAGACTTGTGAATCAAAGGGCATGGCACTCACAATCCTTTCCCCTCTCCCCCTCGCTCCTGGCTTTTTGGTGTATTGACATTGCATCAATGTTGCACCAATGTTGCACAAGCACAACACATACCAGGCCTCAAGGCTCTTTAGGTCACTGTAATTTGTACACTTGTTGCCCACATATAGCACTGATATATCAGCCAAGAGCAAGGGCAAAGGACAGGGGAGAAAGACAGTGAGATCATGCCTTAAGGGAAGGTACATTGTCTCCAGTGTCAGAGAATATGGGTCTGAAAATCAATTGTTGGGGACCAACAGGAAGGTGCTTTTTCACCTGCTTCCTACTTGTGGGTTTCTCTTAGCCATTTGGTTGCCCACTGTATGAACAGAATGCTGGACTACACAGGCCTTTGGTCTGATTCAGCTCTTCTGATATCTTTCTCTTGTTGTTGTTGTTGTGTGCCTTCAAGTCATTTCCAACTTATGGCAATCCTAAAGCAAACCTATCATGGGGTTTTCTGGGAGCTGGCAGTGTGTGACATGCCCAAGGTCCCCCAGTGGGGTTCCATGGTCAAGCAGGGAATCAGACCCTGGTCTCCAGGTTCATAGTCCAATGCAGTTGTGAAGGGACATGGGAGCGGAGGAGGTGATTCGCCCTGGGAGGCAATGTTTTTGGGGCATCCTGGCCCATAGCCATGCTCCCATGCGCCCTGGCCATGCGCCCTGGCCATGCCCATCTCACAATGGCCATGCCCCTCATGCTATAGCCCCGCCCCCTCCCAACCCCTCTCCACACACTCCAAGCCCTGCCACTGGTCCAATGCTCAAACCACTACACCATGCTGGTTCTTTATTTTTCTCCTACCACTATATTATTGTTTTATTGTTATTGTTTGTGTTGTTTTTATTATTTCTAGCCTGCCTTTTCCTCCGTTTGGGACTCAAAGTGGCTTACAACAAATTAAAAAAAACAGTTAACAAGTTAAAAAGAGATTAAACAATAAAAAATTAAAACCAGATTAAACCGTGTATCATTACACACACACGTGTGCACCCCACACACATATACCAAGCACAACAATTAGCAGGATCCAATCCATCGTTTAGGTGAGATGGGCCTTATAGAGTTACTTGTCAAATCCCCATTGGAACATAAAAGTCTTTACCTGTCTGAAAAGAGAGCAGGGCCATCAGCTGATGTCAGCCACCAGTCAGTAACAGGTAGTTCCAGGTGAGATTTTCTGCTGGTCCATATAAAAGACATGTTACTCCCCCACCCATTTTTTTCTTTTTCATCACAGCAGCTTCAAGCTTTCAATGGTATAACTGGAGCCAGTGCTCCCAGCCCCTCAGTGGCTGAGTTCCTTTCCTGTTGCTAATATTTTGCACACAGTAGTTTTTGGTATCTTGATGCTGTCAAAAGACAAATGCTCCTAGGGAGAAGGCAACTGTCCATATCTTCTCCCCATCCTCCTCAATGGCTGGTAGCATTTTCCCCACAGCCTGGCCCCATTTCTAGCTGTGAAAGAGCTAGTGACCTTTTGTGGCTGATATCCAACATCCTCTCAGCATAGCACTAACATCTGTACGCACTACCCAGCCCCCTCATGCAGATCAGCAATACTGCATAACATATGTCGGTGGCTGGGTGATGTTTCACAATGTGCAATCACACTGCACAGTGTGCAACCACAATGCACAGTGTTGCTGCATCTGCAACTCCACTTCTACCACCATCAGAAAAATATGCACAGCACAGTTTATGCATGTGTATGTCACTAACAAGATGCTAGCCACCAGTTGGTGTATCTCAGACTCCAGCCTTAGTTATTCCAGCTGGGACAGAAGTTGGGAGATGCCCAGAGCCACCTTCTCTCTTGGGTCTGAAAGGGGCTTGCTTCTACCCAGGGAGCCAGTAGTTTTTGCTAGGGTTCTCTCAGTCTGTCAAACCTGATTGACTGAAGCAGGAAGCCAGCATTCCAATGGAGTTGTCTGTACATATATACAAAGGGCTCACTGCTTTTTCAACTGCTTCAAAACCCTAATCTCCTTAATTTGGCTTTGCATTACATTCTGTTCCTGCCGAAGTTCTTCCCAGTATTGCAGCTTCACCAGGATGTACCTGGATGTGCATTGAATGGATGTGTATGGACTTTTGATGTGTACTAGAAACTAAATTTCTGTGTGATGTTGTGCCAAGAGGCCTGAAGTTCTTAGAAGTAAGAATGCGGCCTCAACACCTGCTTAGAACACGTAAGTTTTACTCTTCAACAGTTTGTTTCATGTCTAAAGCCATATGCTACTATCTTTGCCTTCCCAAATACCCAACAGAAAACTTAAGCTAGAGCATTTACACTTAGACCAGGATATTCTAGCAAGGCTGTCCTGAATTAAGGAATGTCTCTGCCACAAACATCACATGTGGCAGCTGAGATTCATATTTGGTCTTCCACTATTTGTATTTGTGTGGGTCTTGATTTGTTTGAAAGTCCACCAGAGGTTTCTAGGCATTTGCCAAAACTTATGAGTCAGGATAGCAGTACTCACTGCTCTGAGTGCTGACTTGTCAGGAAGGTTGTATTCCAGGAAAGCCAAAAGCACAAACAACTCATGGGCCATTTCAAGGTGAGAGGCTTTCCTTTTGCTTGGTACATGAGTTGCCAGTGACCAGAGGAAATTATGTACCTTACTATTTATCACCTACACTTGGGACGGGCAAGTGTAGCTCTCCAGATTTTGTTGGATTGCAGCTCTCACAAGCCCTAGAAAAGGTTAAGAAATGATGAGAAATCATGGGAGCTTCAAGTTCAAAAGCATCTGGAGGGCCACATGCACTCCATCCCAGCCTGATTTGTCATCAGTGCAATGTACATGATTCCTTACAAAATCCAGGAAGCAGCAATGGTGGCTGGAGGCTTCCAAGTCAGTGGACTGGTAAGTCCCTTTCAGGTTTTAATTCTTGCTTTAAAGGAGCTCTGTAAGATACTGAACTGTGTTCCAGAATAGGTTCAGCACTTTGGACAGTTCCTTTAAAGATAACCAAAACCTGGAATGGATTCATTGCACCACTGACCTGGGAGCCACCAGCTGTAACTGAAAAGAATTCTGTGACTCTAGGAGTTTGCAATCACATACTGAACACAGGGGAAACTACAGAGGAAGAGGAGGCAAGGGATGCGCTTGGTGGAAATATGGTTGCTAGTAGACTTTTTTTTTTTGTCCACACGTGAACTTCATTCTACTGCATTTCTTTCTTGCCGCTCCGTGCACCTTACCCAGCTTCTACAGATTAATCTAATAAGTTCTTTCTACTCTCTGACCTGAATGTCATTGTTCAGCATTTCTATCTGCTCTACTGGCTTCTTCTGGCAGTGTGACTTTTTGGTTTGAGCACACCATCTTTCATGGAAATGCATGTTTGCTCATATGACCATTATGGGATCTCAAGTATTCTTCCACTGCCTCTGCTTATGGTTTCTAGATGCTCTCCTGTCTAAGAACTTTACACGTCCAGAGTTGTATACCTATAAGCCTGTTTTTATATTACCATTACTGTTTGGGAGCTGCTGTTAGATATCTCTCCTCCATGCCACTCAAGGACATTGTGAAACTGCAGCTTTTCTATATGCTGGTGTCACTGACCCTCACCCCAGAAAATGACACTATGCCAACATAGCAAGGATCCATTGGGTGGGTTCCTTTTGCATGGCCCAAGTCTTCTTCTTCTTCTTCCAGAGGTGTGGTCAGTCTTAAACTTACTGCTGGAGGACACATGGTCATGCTATTCTCTGAGCCAGATGAGAGGAACCTGTGGCCTTCCAGATGTTGTTAAACTCCTATCATGCCTGATCCTTGGTCATGTTGCTGGAGATAATGAGAGTTGGAGTCCAACATCATCTCCCCTGCTCTGGATGAGCATATTTCTTTTCTCACTACTATTCTTACTCTTAACCTACTGATTCTAGAACCATGTTGCATGGGTCCAGGTTATTTCCCATAACCAAGGAACCGGAGCTCCCCGGTTTTTCAGTTACAAGCTAAATGGGGTCAGATTTTCCCCTGTAATTGCCTTTCTTGTATCATGTCTGTCTCTAATAACATTGCTCTAGCTTTTTATCTTTCATTAGCACCAGTTCACGTTAGAAATGTAATAGTAAAAACCATTTTTAATCAAAATATAACTGTTTCAGTGGTTGCAAATTAACCCACTTACACCCGTTGAGCTTGGAGTATTTGTGCTAAATCAAGTGGCAGTCAAGGCACAATTGCAAAAAGAGGAGAGACCCCAAACAATAGCTGAACTGTTCATTGGAAGATCATCTATGTATCCAAGGGAAGCAAAGAAGGAAGACAATGAACACAGAGAGATGGCTATTCTGTGGTCCAGTTTTTCTTTCTTCACATATCCCCATTTGCTCTAAGAAAACAATATGCAGTCTGAGTGGTTCACTGAACAACAGTGGAAAATTATTGACAAAAAGCAGTCATTTATTTTTCACAATGCAAACCATTTGCTGAGGCTGGCAATTGGCCCTTGGAAATCACCATGTTACTGGCCAAGTGCTATACATAGGAGGGATTATCCTGGCAGTGAGATGACCAAGGAGTAGAAGAATTAGTCAGAAAACCATTCATTGTGGTTTTATTTATTAATGGGATATGGATCACATCATCTCTAGCCAGTATGGCCACTGCCTGGGGATGGTGAAAATTGTGGTCCAACACATCTGAAGAAGAATAGTAGTACAGAGAATAGCGTGGAATAAAATGTATTTTGGAAGAGAATATAAAAACATAAATGCTGTCCGGAAAAGTATTTCATTTTTAGAATCATGGCTATACAGAGCTACTCTGACATAGTCAAAGATGGGTGAAAATTACATCTGATTTAATGTTTGTATCTCAGAAACTCCTTGCCAAACTGATACAGAGGGGGTCAGTGTAATATGTTTATCACATTTTGGGGGAGAGGTGCTCCCCCAAGTGGTGAAAGGCATCTGTCATACTGCATGGCTTTCATCACTTACATATCTTGCATTTAACTTCCTTTGTTTGGCGAATAGTTGTTCAAAGATAAACATACCCTTATTTTGCACATCTGATGCTAAGATACATATCTCAGAAAATCCCACTGTGGGAGAAAAAATGTTTTCACTATAGGGAATATGCATTCCTCTGAACATCTAGTTTGACTCTGAACATTCCTGTCTACCAGCCAGCTTACTGTAAGCAAATCCATTTTTAAACATCAGAGCCAACATGTACTGAATGCTCAAAATGCTCAATTCAATCACAGGCAAAAGGAAATGTGCACTCATCTTGGGTGTTTATGACCACACTGAGGAACTGCATGACATACAAAATTCTATGCCAACACATTGTCACAATTAGCACCAGTTGATGTGTTTTTGCAGTGGACTAGCAGCATAAGGAAGTTCAGCAAATGGGAAGACCACAAACCAGTTGAAATATTGACATGGAAGATGCATGGCAGGCCTCTTAAAAAACAAAAATACAGACAAGTGGCTGGGATGAGTGGAGGACAGATGCTGGGGAACTGAGGTGCTTGCTTGGTTTGGCATTCAAGTTCTGTTTGCTTTTGAAAAGCAATGCAGTATCGGTAAGAGAGCATCCGTGCTCAGCAGTTACCATCAGTCTAAGCCACCAGTCCCTGACCCAGCAAGTGATATGCATAAAGAAGGCAGATTCCATGCACAGATCTCTTTAGTGGCATCAGACAAGGGTTTGGAGTGTTGGCGGAAGGGAAGTTAAAATAAAGGAGCATCATTCTCACTACTTTGCCCCTCTTATTCTGGAGAGAGATAAATAAAATTATTTAAATCACATCCTTCCCCAGCTCTGTTCTTGTACAGTATATAAATAAACCTCTTCAAGGTCTACCCCTGTGATGTGCAATTACTTTGCAGCATATGCCTCAACACTTAACAGCTTAAGTATATATTTCCAGGTCTTTAAATCCATTACCAGACAGAAGGAAATGCATATAGAATTTATGAAAGTGAAAATTATGACCAAATGCATATCTTATGACACATAAAAGGATTTTTAAAAGGTCTCCCCTGACTCCAACCTTTTCATAGTGTGATTTTAGTGTTTTCTATTATCTTTCTTGAGGTCTCACAGGTGTGCCCCATTAAAACAGAAATAAAAATCTAGAATCATGTCTGTTCGTTCCTAGTGGTGTGGTTTCAAATTTAAACAAATGGGCCAGGACCCAGTTGGGGCATTTTATTCTTGTTATGAGCTCTAAAGTCATTTCTGACTTATGGTGACCTAAAGATGAACCTATCATAGGGTTTTCTTGACAAGATTTGTTTGTGGAGGGATGTTGCCTTTGGTTCCCTCTGAAGCTGAGAGAGTTTGATTTGCCTGAATTCACAGAGGGGATTCCTATGGCTGAGCAAGGATTTTAACTCTGGTCTCCAGAGATGTAGTCCAACTCTTAAGTGATTGTACTGGTGCTGGTGCTGATAAGAAGCTCCCCCTCTGAAAGTGTGAATCTTCATCCTCTCTCAGTCTGGGAGGGGAAAGTGGAATAAAAACTGCACACCTCCCAAAACTATGAATGCCATTTCAAAGCTTCTAGAAAGCCAGCCTGGTCAGACTGTATAGCCCCGCTTGAGAGGGATTTCCTTTTTCCTGGTCTTGGGAAAGGGAAATGCCAACACCTTGCCTGAGAACTTGAACGCCTACCCAGAGCTAAGAAAACAACATAACATCTAGCATTGCAGATCTGGGGACCATCTGTACTTGAAGCTGTGTCAGAATGCAGCCAAAGTGAGAAAACTTTTCTTTGGTCATTTCTGCACGGGGTATTTGAAACTGTGCAGTCCGTCCTCCAGGGAGGACATCTGCACCTGGGAGCGGACTGGGTCCAGACTACTTAATGTAGATCCTCACCTCAGCCCGCTCTGGAACGACCCCAAGTGATCGTCCAGTGTGCTTTTGAAAGACCGGAAAAATCAGGTCTTTCAAAAGCATGGAGCGTGCCACTGGGACCTGCTCCTCTGTGCAGATTCGCAGGCTCATGCCAATGCCAGCCTGCGATCTGCCCGGGACGGGCTTTAGGCTGGCAAGCTCCAGCGGTTGGTCAAGACCCTCAACCAACTGGAAGCCGCCATTTTCGACCCCGGAGCAGTGCGGAGCAACGAGCATGCCCTGCTCTGGAGCAGCCTGGACTGGACCGGGGAGCCAGAAGATCCGGTAAGTAGCGGCGCGGGGCAATTCTCTCGCCCCATGCAGAAATGGCCTTTGTTTATATTTTCTGTTTCTGCATCATTTCCCATCTGTTTGTCACCACTAAAGCTATAATTTGTGTATCCTTGAACCTAAATTAAGCAGTATTTGAGTGGATCAGGCCCTTCAAGTCAATAAAAATGCCATGATTATTGATTGGGCAGGAGGAGTGCAGCACCCAGGCAGCATACCCTCCAATGTCTTACAGATGAAACCAGGACACGTGTGGCCAAGTAACATCAGAGTGTGGTCAAGACAGCAAAAGGGATTAGAGAGGAAAAACAGAAAAGCTAGGAGAGGCTACAGCATCTTGCTTTGGCTTAAGTCCACTGAAAAGTGTGAGATCTCTTCTCCATCTCTCCTTTCCACCATCACCACCAACCTGAGTGCAAACAACTTTTGCACTTTGAGTTCAGTTTGCAGAAATTCAGGTAAGTTGAAGACAAAGGGGAGAAAGTGGGTGAAGGAGAGAGAAATAGGGAAGTTTTAGTAGCAACTGAAAAGAGGGAATGACAACCCATTTCTACACTAGACTGTTATAGTGCTATTATTCCACTTTCAACTTCCTATGAAATCCCAGGGTTTGCAGTTTAGGGAGGAGCCAAAAGGCCCCTCCCTAAACTGTGAACCCCAGGATTCCATAGGAGGTTGAAAGTGGAATAATAGCGCTGTAACAGTCTAGTGCGGAAATGGCCACAGAGGACTGTCCCTGTCAAACTGGGACAGTGGGAAAGTATGAGGCAGCACCCTGTTGAAGTTCTACATTTGGGACAAAGAGAGCTGCCCTCCTCCTCTTGAAATTCCAGCCATCTGCTGGAGATGCAGGAGAGTGACACTATCTCTCTTCTCCCAGGGGCCAGAATGGCCTGGGTGAAACCCACGATCCCTCCCTCACTGGCTGCTGTACTTTGGGAACACCTCCTGCTCTGTCCCACCTCCCCAGCCAGTAAATGGCCATCACAGCACATCTGAAGTATAGAGAGGATGCAAAATGGTGTGAGCTCAATGGTTTGAGCTCCACTCATATGATTTAGGATATCAGCTTGAGCATTAAGACCCCATACTGATGGTATCTCCATGTACCCAGGTGGAAAATAATACTGTTTCATGTTCACCTCTGCATGGCTGCACATATTTACTCATTACCTGATGACTGCAGCATCACGTGAAACCTGCATGAGTAAGCCATCATGAGTAAAAAAATCAGATATCAAAGATGAGAAAAGTCTAATCATACTTTGACTCAGATGCAGTGCTTTTAACAGAAGTTGCTTCAGAAATTTACTTGAACTACTAATACTAAGGGCCCAATCTCTCTAGTCAGTTAGAGCACTATGACTCCACTTTAACTGCCATAGCAACATTGTATGGAATCCTGAGATATGCAGTTTATGGAGGGGTACTTAGAATTGTCAGCCAGAGAGCTCTAGTTTGTCACCAAGCCACCACCACCATCACCAGATTCTATAGGACGCAGCCATGGCAGTTACAGTGGAATCACAGTGCTATAACTGTGAAAGGTCTCTAAGTAAATAAATGATTAAGCGTATATTGGATTCATATTGTTTGGGCACAGGTGAATCCACTATCCTATTACACTTAGCTTGACAACCATCATAAGGCAGAGGTTTTGAGAAGTTAATAGCCATGCTAATCTGCTGTAAACTAACTCACAAACTCCAATGGCACCTTGAGGCCTTAAGAAATGTATTGCCAAACTTTTTAAAGGCACCAGCCTACTTTGAAATGCACAATGTTGCCTGAAAAAGCTGATTAGATTCAACGTCATACATCTGATGAAAGAGGCTTTCATACAACAAGCTCCTGCCACAATTCATTAGTCCATAAAAGTGTCACAAAAGTCTTTGCTTTGGGGAAGGGAGGTCTTTTTTTTTAAGTAATGTTTTGAAATTTTCCCAGAATTACTTGCAAGGTCCTTGTCAGAAAAAACAGCAAAATGAAGTAAACCTCAATGTTATGCTATAAGGTTTATGGTGGACAGAAACATTTTAATGAAGGCTAATCATAAAGGACTTCAGTTATTAAAACTGAGCATGATCAGTCAAAGACTATACATGTATTCTGATTTCTTCTTCTTTCACAAAATCAGGCATAGTGAACACCTTTCAGTCTTCTCTCTCTGTCAGTAGAAGCCTGGCAGGACTTATTAAGTATTGAGGTACTCTGATCTCAGAAGAATCCAATTTTGCAATAAGATTGTGCTCTTTTAGATCTTTTTTTTTTATATGACCGCACCTCATTCAAGGTCACCAACTGAGGACTATTCTGGGACCTATATTTCAGGCCCAAATCTGACAGCTAGGGTTGCCCATACTTGTTGTCATAGGGAGTAGGCCTTAGGGAGGTCACAAGAAGCAGGCCCCTGAAGATGTCATTAAGCAGGATACATGAAACATCAAGCACAGTTGCACAGAGTATGCAATTCAAATTTAAGAAGTCTAACAAATAAGGAAAATGTATATACACCTATCTTGCAAGATAGCACTCTTGCCCTGGGAGTCTTCCTCTTGCCCTGAGGTCTGGAGAGGAGGAAAGAGGCCCTGAGATCTGTAAACCCTAACCTATATCATTGCCAACATCAACTTCGTAAGACCTAAGCACTAACCCAAACAGGAAAAATCATGAGGACTGCATGTGACTCCGCCCGGGCCCTTTTTTTTTTAAATCATTTCTGCTCCCTGTTAGATCCTCCTGTACCTTGCCCTGTAACATTTTTAATTTTTGCAAAAGAAGCTGAAGGACCACTCCTAGTAGTGTCCAGGACTGAAAATTCAATTTGCAGCCCCTCCCCACAATTTCTCTATAACACTTTTTAAAAAATATCATTTTTATCAAATCTGACTTTTCTGGTTTTTGTTTTTTCTGAGGGGGGCCCCGTAGGAGATTCTAGGGTAGACAGATTGGCCTGTTCTATACCTGCACTCTTCTCTATCCATCCACCATCTTTAATAAATCACAGCAACCCTCTGGAATTATAGTGGAGTGTCTTCTGAGAAGACACTTTACAAAATGAAATAAATCAAATAAACACAGCCCTCACATTTTACAGGCAGATTTGAGGAAGTCAGATATTGCACCATGCAGCAGAGGTGATGAACTCCACTTTAGTTGATCTGACTTATAGGCTATTTCCACACTAGCCTGTTATAGTGGTATTATTCCACTTTCAACATCCTATGGAATCCTGGAGTTTGCAGTTTAGGGAGCGGTCTCAAAGGCCCCTCCCTAAACTGCAAACCCTAGGATTCCATAGGATGTTGAAAGTGGAATAATAGCATTATAACAGACTGGTGTGGAAATGGCCATAGCATGTGTGTGGAAAGGTCACAATATACAATTTAAACACCTACCATGGCTACCTGGAATCTCTATAACCCCATGTTCACACAGCTGTGATAGATCATCATATAACTGCAATCACAAGTGTCTAGGTGACATGTTATCAGGGACTGGCATAGCTGAAAATTATGTCTTTCGTGTTCATATTCCATTACAGCAGTGGCTCTCAACCTGTGGGTCCCCAGATGTTTGTGGACTTTAGCTCCCAGAAGCCCCAGCCACTATGGTCAATGCTCAGGGCTTCTGGGAGCTGAAGTCCAAAAACATCTGGGGACCCACAGGTTGAGAACCACTGCATTATAGATAAGTGTCATAATCAAGAACATCTTTCACTTATGGAACACTGGGAATATAGCTTGGAGGAGAGACTATCATTTGGGGGCAAGGCACCAGCATAAGGTCCCTTGTTCAACCCTTAAATGTCTCTATTTAAAAAAGGAAGAAGGATTAGCTAGCAACATATGTGAATCTTTACCTGAGGCCCTGGCATGCTGCTGCTAGTCAGAATAGGCAATGTTGGACTGAATGGGCAAAACCATCTCAACAGGCAGATGCAGCACTTAGAAGAGTTACTTTTTTGGACTACAGCTCCCAGAACCCGGAACAGCTGTCACGGTCATTGACCATGTGGGCTGGGAGACTCCAGGGGTTATAGTTCCCAAGCTATGGAGAGAAGGCAACATCCTAGGTTCCTAATATGAAGAGGCTGGCCATACTATTTTCCACTTACAATTTTGTGTTAAAACTTGTGCTGGAAAAGGAAGAGTACCTGGGAATCCATAGTAATCAGAGAACCCCAAGAGATATGTGCGTTCAATGTTATACCACTTGGAAATAAATTACAAAGATGCTCTAAGGCAGAAAACACTGAGACTTTTCTCTTTTGCATTTAGAACACAGGCCAGTCACGCAAAATACTGCATCTGAAATCCTTGAACCTTTACTTCCCTTTGCTAATGTCTTTAAGATGACTCTTCAGTAGGAGCCAAAAAGAACACCTGTATTGGAGGGACAGATTCTCTATGATTTTTTTAAAGCTTAATTCATTTAAAAAGTTTTCCTACCAATTTTTCCAGTCACTTGAGCTCTCTGACAGAGAATTCTAAATATGTTATGAAACTACAAATCCCAGGGTTCTATAGGATGGAATCACAGTTCTTAAAGTGGTACCTGAATGCAATAATTGTACAGTCTAAGGCAGTGGTTCTCAACCTGTGGGTCCCCAGATGTTTGTGGACTTCAGCCCCCAGAAGTCCCAGCAACTATGGTCAATGCTCAGGGCTTCTGGGAGCTGAAGTCCAAAAACATCTGGGGACCCACAGGTTG
Source organism: Iguana delicatissima (assembly GCA_948472985.1). NCBI lineage: Eukaryota > Metazoa > Chordata > Lepidosauria > Squamata > Iguanidae > Iguana > Iguana delicatissima. Next base: position 29,490 of record CAOKZL010002092.1, read on the forward strand.
AGAACCACTGGTCTAAGGCCATTTCCTCACTAGACTGTTACAGCGCTATTATTCCACTTTCAACATCCTATGGAATCCTGGGGTTTGCAGTTTAGGGAGGGGCTGGCCAGCTGGTCTAGTGAGGAAATGTCTAGTGAGGAAATGGCCTAAGTTTGCCTGATCTCCTCTTAAACCAATCTAATCCAGTGGCCCATATTGGGAGGACTTCTGGCAGCAAGTCCCATTAATTAATCATGTGTTGTCTATGCAAAACTGAGGCACAGGTCTCTTCCTCCTCCCCTCCCCTGTCCCTTGCCTGCAAGATATCTTGGGGAATAACGTAATGTTATTGCATAATGTGCTCAAGGACTGAAGTATTTCCTGCATGTAAAAATAGCTGCATAATTTACATTCAGTCCCCTATGGGGAAAATCCACTGACTACTGACATATGTACACTTCTGTCTCAGTCCTGCCCCATCCAAAGAAGCATGCTGACTGTCCAGGGTACACCATTCATCTCAGACTGGACAATGTCTAAGTTTTGATTTGTGGTCTGCTTATGAATTCCTTTTGATGCTCACAGTTCTGAGACCAAAATAGTACTTCTTCAGAATATGTATCCTTGAGACTGTACTACCTAAACAAGTTACAAAGGAAGAAAACAATGAAGTTTGAAAACTTTCTGAAAATCCATATTAACAAACAAATAAAGAAGGTGTCATAACATCTACATTTGCCTGAATGAACAGGGAACTGACAGATTCTATTCTATCCTCTCCTCGCAACTGAATTACTTGAATGCAAACTACTTCTGCACTTTGAACTCAATTTGCAGCAACTGAGGTAAGCCATGATGAAGGGGGAGAGTGGGAGGAGGGAGAAACAGTTCAAAACCAGTTGAAAAAGTAGGATGATAGAGGATTAATCAGGACCATCCTTGCTAAATTAGAGTAGTGTTTCTTGTAGTTGATGTCTTGCAAGCCTAATATTCCCTTCTCACTTTCTCTTGCCTGGCCACCCCATTCCCTGCCTCTTTTGCTAGAGAGGGAAGGGCGCTATCTCTTGGCTTTGTGTCAAGGCCTACCTTACCATTAAGTAGAAACATCAGATTTCGATCAGCATCTTGGGCATCAGATTTTGGTCTATATCTTGCATCAGAGTTCACACTCCACCTGTACTGTTCCATATCCACCCCTCAGATATGGATGGGGTGTGAGGGGCTATCCATTAGCCCCTTGCACCCTGTTCAAAGCCTTTCTCCCTGACCCCAGGAGGCATGGCCACTGCTGCTGCCACTTACCAGTGGGGAGGGAGGATGCTGCAAGGCAACAGTGAAGAATTGGCTTGTCTTGGCTCAGAATGAAAAGGAAATGGAAGTTGCATTCACTGACAGTGTGGATCTTTCCAATGCTTCTCCTTGGGGCTATTTCATCTGAACTGCCTCTCCCCTTCCTTCCCCTTCCCCAGTGGTAAGCAGCAGCAGCAGCTGCTGATGTCCCTTGCATGGCTTGACTGCTACGGGAGGAGAAGTTTTGGATGTTGAACAAATGACAACAGAATATCACTTTGCACTCTGTCCAGAAAGAGACATATGCATGCACAAGCCACACCTACACACTCTCAGGTCACTAACAGGATTCTGGCCTTTGGGCATCATGAAAGGATAGTATGTGGATAGTAACAAAATTTCTTACAATTGTGTTTTTACTGTGAGGTAGAAGAAAAGGTCCTTGGGGGATTTTCTGCCTTGGGTACCACAATCACTCGCTTTCAGCAGCCTTGTTGCTGCTGCTGCTGCTGTTGTTCATTTATATAATGCCTTTACCCCAACGTTGTTGTTGTTGTGTGCCCTCAAGTTGTTTCCAATTTGTGGTGACCCTAAAATGAATTCATCATGTGGTTTTCTGGGGCTGAGAGTGTATGATGTGCCCAAGGTCACCCACTGGGTTTGCATGGCTGAGTGGGGAATTGAACCCTGGTTTCCAGGGTTGTAGCCCAAGGCTCAAACCACTACACCACACTGGCTGTCCATACAATAGTAAAATCAAAACGGACTGAAAACATACAAAAATATCAGCAAAAATGTATTAAACTTTTTGTTAAAAGATGGGATATAAAAGGGATGTGAGGACGACCTGGCTGCAACATGTGTCACACCATTGATCGCCAGGGTTGATTTGGCTGATCTGGCCAGATAGGCGGTGTCCCCTTCCTCCCTCACTGCTCCATGTGCATGCCTTCCAAAGCTGTGCCCTTGGTGGAAGAAGACAACCATCTCAGACAAAAGGTCAAGGATATATGATAGTTGCACTCCCCTGCTAGAACCTCCAGACAAGCTCAAAGATGGGATAAAAAAGAACTACAAAATAACATGCTATTAAAAGTGCATTGCATTTAGTTCCCGAAAGCTTGTTGGAATAGGAAAATTTCTATTTGGCGGTAGAAGAAGTGCAAGGAGGAAGAAATCCCAGCCTCCCTAATGAGAGAGTTTCAAAGTCTGGGAGCAATCACAGAGAAGGCTTTCTCCCTTGTACTCACTAAATATGCTTGAGAAGGCAGTGGGGCCGAGAGAAGGGCTTAAGCAGGCTCCTATGGGGAGATAAAAGTCCTTCAGATATTCTGGAGCCAAACTATATACTATACACCTGGACTTGGACGAGCTAGAGTTAGCTAGACAACAAAATTTTATGTCCACAGAAATAAATTGCTTTAATTCACTATATTGCAAGGGTTCCTCATCTGTGGCCTAGGCAACTTTAGGAGATCTAGGAACTAGCTTTAAAAAACTGACTCCCCTGTCTTTCCCATAACCTCCAAAACTGTGTTTTAAGTTTATTTCTCTGAGGAGAGATCCCCCAACTTTCACCAGACTCTCCAAGGGGTCTCTGACACTCCACAAAGTTAAGAACCTCTTTTTAGGATGGACTCAACTTCATCCAAGTCTCTTTCTAACCAGCCTGTTCTCTTTTGGTACAATGTGTGTTAATCTGGTTAGGTTTTTTCTTCTAGCTTTAAAATGAACTCACTCCTGGCCTCTCATAGGATCTGCCCCAGCCTAGTCTTTTAAGTGCACAAAGGACTTGTCCTTTAACATCTTCAAAAGTAATTGGATGCTGCCTATCCCTTTAAAGCCACCCTCAGGGTGAGAAAGCGGGCAATTTGAGAGGCACCTGTGCCCATTCCTTCTTTGCCGTTTCATTCTGTTGAAGTGTGCACAGCCTTCTTGATTCTTATTGGTCCTTCTGCTTAATTTCCCTTTGTTTCTTCCCCTCTTGAAAAAGGTCCCCCTTTGTTCCTATGAAACCAGCTTTCCCTAGGAAGTGGCCCACGCACCTGTTCTTGGCCTTTGTTTCTGCTGCACTTTGACCACATATGGCATACGGAGTATTTAAGCTACAACATCTTTCTCTTTCATTAGCAGAGTGACTCCCTGGGGCAGAGCTGCTGGCTTTGTGACAAGTGAAATGTGATTGCAGAGAAAGCCCTCCCTTCCCTCCCGTCCGCTTTTTCCTCCTCAGACTTCACCACATAACAGATGTCATTTTCTAAATGAGGCCTTTTGAACCCACTTTTTAATTCCTTATTTCAAGGGAACCAAACTTCCAACAAAAAGCAGAGGGCAATGCATGTTATTTGCATGCATTTATATATGTAGCAACAAGAATTTTTCTCTGTACCGAGCTTTTAAGGGATGGAATAGTAGAACCATTTGCACCCTTTCTAACGGTCCAATCTGATGCATGCATACTCAGGAAGCAAATTCCCCATTGAGTTAAATAAGGCAACCTGAAGCAGCAACTCTTTCATCTTAATTTAAAAACAAAATAAATCTGAGATCTATACTTGTCATTGTCTTGAGTGTTCATCTGGGGTAGCAAGCTGCATATAAATTAATATACATAAAATAAAGAAAATGATGTCATTCACATCAGTTTTTCTGCCCATTGAAGTCAAGGATAATTTGCCCCTGTTCACGTATGTAGCCCAGTTCACACACTCACAGCAAAACTATAACACATAGGCCATTTCTGCACGAGGGAATTAAAAAGGCGCATTGCATCCTCTCACAGAGGTCATCTGCACCTTGGAGCAGACTAGGTCCAGACTACTTACCTGAGATCCGCATCTCAGTCTGCTCCAAAACGCCCCCAACTGGTCTTCCAGCGTGCTTTTTAAAGAACAATAGAAAACCGTTCTTTAATTTTTCGGAATGCGCCATTGCATACCTGCTCCCTTGTGCAGATTCGCAGGCTCACACCAATGCAAGCCTGAGATCTGTGGAGGGTGGGCTTTAGGTGTCGTGAGCTTCAGTGGTTGGTCGGGACCCACAAACAACCAGAAGCCACCATTGTGGAAGTCGGAGCAGTGCGGATCTAAGACCTCGCACTGTTCCGATTCACCCTGGACGAGATGAAGAGCCCTATGGAAGGGCTTAAGGGACAGTCCACATTGGTCCGTGCCCAGAAGATCCGGTAAGTACCGGCATGGAGTGATTCCCTCGCCACGTGCGGAAATGGCCTAACTGTATGAATGTATTACCATTTGACATACATCACAAAGAGAACTGAAAAGAACTCGATATTTCAAACAGCACAGAGTTCACTCTCGTCCTTGCATGGACCATGTGCATACAGAGGCAAACCTTTGGATTTCCAGATGTTTTGGACTACAACTCCCATAATCTTTCACCACTGGTCATGTTGGCTGGGATTTCTGGAAGTGAAATTAAAAAGTAGCTGTAGGGCCAAAGCTTCTATGCACTCTGTGGCCCCAATGTAAATGAGGTGATAAATCCACTCTGTGTTTTAATCTGAACTTTAAAGGCTCTGTCCAAGGTACTGAACTCTATCCCCAAAACAGGTTGAGCAACATGGAAAGTTCCCCTGCATTTCAAGCCCAAACCTGGATTTGCCACTCCATTCTCATGGGAATCACCATCTGCACCCATTAATACCTGATGTAGAGAAATAAGATGTGTGTAAATGTCCTCTAAGTTCATGGCTGGAGATAGATTTCCTCATTCAGCTCCAAGTCCTACACACTGTGTAGAAGATGACACTCGTTATTTTGAAATGTGTAAACCAGCATGAAATGATGAACAATAACTTCCAAAGATTCTAATCCTTTGCAGCTGTATTCAGCGCTATAGATGGAGAAATGAGAATGGGCACAAACCAGCTGTAGTTGAATGCTTTTAGATTTCATTGACCCCAACAGGGAAAGTTAAGGATGCCCTTAATAAGGCTGAATTGTTTTCAGTCATCTTAAATAATGTCCAAAGCATTTTCTCCCACTCTTTTCTTTTACCTCCTTTCCTTCTTTGCTGAACTCAAATAACGTCCACTGAATTCTGCAGTCTGTTTTACAAAGTGATGTAAAATATACTTATAGATCAATGTATACAGGCTCAGGCATGTACAAATATATACGAAAAGACAGAATTCTCTATTGCATAAATGCATGAGCCAGGATAGGAGAAAGTAGAGGACAAAGTTAAGGCTAGACATCTATTCCCATAGCTCTCACAGAAGACTATTTCCAACTCATTGTTCCCCTCCCAACAAAATTTCTTGTCTGGATCAGTTTGTTAGCAACTTCTGCAGGCCTCTTTCATCTCCAGATGCTGTTTTATAATCCCAAAACCTTCCCTGGCATTCAATGAAAAATAAAAATGGATCCATGTCTGTGACTTCTCCATACCCTGAAACTGTCCCAGCTTGGTAGGGGTGGTCTCAGTTAATTCCCTGTCATCCCACTATTTCAGCTATTTTAAATTGTCCTTCTTTCTCTCCCCCCTCCCAATTTCCCCTTTTGTCCTCAACTTACCTTAGTTGTTGAAAACTGAGTTCAAAGTGCAAAAAACATTTGCATTCACATAAGTCAGCAGGAGGGAAGGGGGGCCTTTCCCTTTCCCTAGGGACTCAGGCAAAAGAGTTGCAGCCTGTCCTAGCTTATGTGAGCTTCCCCATTAGCAACTTTGCCATCTTGACTAGACTCTAGGCCATTTCCGCACTAGACTGTTATAGCACTAAGATTCCACTTTCAACATCCTATGGAATCCTGGGGTTTGCAGTTTAGGGAGGGGCCGGTCGGTCCCTCCCTAAACTGCAAACTCTAGGATTTCATAGGATGCTGAAAGTGGAATCTTAGTGCTATAACAGTCTAGTGCGGAAATGGGCTCTGATTTTGCTTAACCACACGAGTCCCAGGTTTCATCTGTGAAATGTAGGAGGGTACGTTTGCCAGTGTGGTTTGAGCATTGGTCTATGACCCTGGAGATCAGGATTCAATTCTCTGTTTGGCCATGGAAACCCACTAGGTGACCTTGAGTGTGTCACACATTCTCAGCTCCAGAAAACCCCATCATAGGAACACCTTTGGGCTGCCATGTTGCCATAAGACACACAACAACATGCTTTTCACTGACTACTAGAGGAGGGAAACAGTGTTTTTTGTTTTTGTTTTGACTATATCTCTTAGAATCCCCCAGTCGGCATGGTGACTGGCCATGCTAGCTGGGAGATTTTAAGGAATCACAGTCCAAAAAATTACTTTTCTCACTTCTGAGTCAAATGCTGTGTGCATCAGTGATTTGATTATTTCCATAGCTACAAATATATTGCTTTATATGACCAAGATAAGTCATGTGTGCAGACCATCCATTAGAACTGAGCAATGGGCTGCAAATGCAATATAATATGTTCAGATGCTGAATAAATGGATTGGGTGTCAAAGATGCTTCTCTCTGGGTTATCCTTTGATTTAAGGCTGGCCCTGGTCTGGCCGCACTGAAGGCCCAAGGCTACTGCTGGGAAATATGAAGACTGTAGCCTAAATCCAATTGCTTGTTTCTGTTCGAGTAGACCTAATGAATCAGTGGAAGTTACATAAGTGTTCTTACCAAGTTCTCACTGACTCAGTAGGTATTCTGAGACTAAGGCCCTTTCCGCACAGCATTTTCCATGTGAAAGAGGGCCTGGAGCATCACACAGTTGTGGGGAGCAATCTGCACGACGCACTCACAATCACGCAATGCTCCAGGGGCCGGCAGGCACTGATCGCGCACCTTTTCATTTTCGGCTAGAAGCCGAAAATGGTACGCGATCGCACATTGCTCTCGGGCCTCGCACTCACTTACCTGGCATGTGGAGCCTCCAGAACCGTGCCGGTCATGCTTCCTGCCCCAGCGCAGCCTGGGAAACTTCCAGGCTGCGCTGTGGAAGGAAGAGGCGGGGCTCTCGTGCGAGTAGGCAGCTCGTGCGGAGCCGAAGGACCCTGGATGCGAGAGCCTCTCACCGGAGACTGCTGGCGCGATCCCTGCACCCCAGCGCCGGAAGACGGTAAGGTACAGAAAGGGCCTAAGACTTGTCTTTAGATCTGAAACTAAGACTTGGATTTAGGTCTAGCAGACTTGCAGAGCCCCTCTGGCTCAGCAACCAGCTGTTTTGAGAAACAGCCATCTCTTCTCTCAGTGGTTCTAGATTATTCCCTCCATCCTGTCTGCTGCTCATCTGTCAGCCTGCACACAACAAAATATTAAATGTAAACCAATTAGTTATAAAATTGGAGAACAATTAAAAATCAGTTAAAGAAACTAGTATATATTGAAATATAGTTTTAAAAATGTTAGAAAGCATTTAAAAACATAACAAAATTAAGAAGGAAATACAACAGCTTCCATTAAAAGATGCTCCCTCACAGCTAGCATATGACCAAAAGCCTATCTGACTGAAAAGGTTGTCAATTGGTAGAAGGAGAGAAGAAAGGGGGCTAGCCTAGATTCCCATGGAAGGGAGTAGCAAAACCGAGGAGCAGCCACAAAGAAGGCACTCTCTCAAATTGCCATCAATATGGCCAGGCTGTTTTGTATCTTCACTAAACATACCTTACCTCCAGCCCAGTATTCACTGACCCATCATTGAGAGTTCTTCAGTCAGACCAATTTGCTGTTTTGTGCCGGTTGAACTAATTAAATGCTATGAACATAGAACTGTGGCTCTGCCTGACACTGACAGCCTTGGGCCAGAATGGTGTAACAGTTTCAGTGTTGGACTAGGACCCATAGGAGACCAGGGTTTGAATCTCTTTGGACAAGTCAAACTTTCTCAGCTTCAGATGAAAGTCGTGGAAAACCTCCTCTGAAGAAATCTTGCCAAGAAAACCTTATGATACAGTGATCGTCAGCTGAAATCAATTTAAGTGAGATGTAAGTGCCTCGTTAAAAAAAATCATTTGCATAATGAGGCTTTGATTGTACTGAATGAAGTCTGTCAGTCACTCTCCAGAGATGCTGCAATTAGACTGGGGCAAAAGACAAGCCAAATATTCTCCTTGCTGCAGGATTTCATTGTTAATTTCAGGTCTGATCTTCACCAAACCCACAGGTTCAAAGTGATTTTACAGTTTCTAAATATTATGCACATACTTGGACAGAACGTGTTATTGATCCTCACTGGAAACACACCAACTATTGGACTATTGAGGACAGATAGGATGAGCTGGAAAGCAAATTGAACTGTCAATCAAAAAATGTGTTTTTCAGATGCTCAGTAATAAATAAACAAAATAAAAACCAATGATCTTTATGATGTTGACAGGGGGTGACTGGGCAGAAAGAAGGGCTAGGCCTGAAGAGTGGGTGGGTAGCCTGATGATGATGACGATGATGGGGGATAAACAGAATGAGGGAAAAAGAGAAGAGGGAAAGAAAGCAAAACTATAGCAGGAAGAAGGATTTGGATTTATCTCCATATGATAGGTAACCGATGCAAGCAATTGATCTAATCAGACAATTAAAATTCCACCTTAGAAAATGTTGCTGTGTGGTGGTTGGAATTAATGTAAGAATGGTCACACGTGCTAGAGCAAACATGTAGTCTGCTATCTAGTTTAGCACAGATACAGCAAGCAAACCTATAGAGGACATCTCTATGCTCATGGTATTTTTAACAGCTCCTTCCATTCCTTGTTGTTGCTTACTGCTCTTCTCCTCTAAAGTGAGGAGGCAGCGAGTGTAAGGATGCCTGGAGGCTTGCAAAAAACAATGTCATATTCCACACATTAAAATCCTTCACTTTCTTCAGACACTTGGCAGGGCTCTAAGATGCACAAATCTGCAGAGGGACCGTGGCAATTCTGAGTCCAGCGTAACATGTAGCATAGCACAACTGTGTCTAATTACCCTGACTGTAAGCTACAAAGAAGCAGAACACTACACGAGCCTGCTTTTAACTGCAGTTTTGGGCACAACCTGCCTCTGTTGCAGTGGCTACAGTGAGGTTAAAATAGCCCAAATACAGCAGGATTGCAACCCTCCTGGGAAGTCTCTTTTCATTTTTTAATCAATTGATTAATTAGCTTCCTATCCCTACATTTTGTTCAGATCACAAAACTTCAAGCAAGGCTCTGCACTTGTCAAGTGTGTAGGTGATGTTTTATTTTTAGAATTTATGAGCAATAATATTAATGATTGTCTGTGCTTCTACCAGTAAGCGCTTGAGATGCTTAGTTCCAATCCTGTTTTCTTGCATGGTTCAAATGTAAGGGGTACACTGACCCTTTATGAGTGGGTGTAGAGACATTATTCCATCTACTGAGGCACCTGATATTAGTCATCAGCTGCCTCCAATATTGGGACCATTATTAGGAAATGCACTGAGGATTTCAGAACTGAAGTCACACAATTTAACAGGTCTGTGACTGCACAATAAATGAAATGAACTGATGTTATGGAAAAAGAAAAGCCTTTTCCAAGAAAAGGAAATACTGTGATCTGAAGATGCTGAACTTATTTGCCTAATAAATCATGTGTGCCTATCAGTTTTCTCTGTATCACACATTAAATATGTTCAGATTGGAGCAGAAAAATAGAGGGAAATGAGTGTGCTTCACATCTCTCTGTCTGGCTAAAAAGTAAGATGCCCTTCACTTCTTTTCTTAGTGAGCATCTCTGCAATTTATAAACTAAAATAAGTATTTCTTGCTTACTCTCATAAACATTTTGTTTAGCCTTATGTATTTGCTTCTATATTTTTTTAAACACACTCTATTCTGTAAAGACCTTGACTGCTAAGTGGTTGTGGCAGAAGGGGTTTTTAATTGGGTGTGAGATAGCTATAATCTTTTACATTATGTTTTAAATTTTCAAAATAGGAGTGCTGATTAAATTTGTAAAGCTTTTATTATCATCTGACTTTTTGCTGTACAGTGTACAGTGGACTTTTTGCTGTACTTTGTTTTAATCTATATCATAAAATGCCTTGATCCTTATGCTGGAAGAAAATGGTATAAATTGAATGAACAAATGAATGAATAAAATTGCAGTTATATTGCAGTTTTCCTCCTAAGACTTCTAGACAGTATACAAGCTTTTCAATTTTTTTTAATCTTCAAAACAGCCAGTGAAATAGATTAGGCTCAGAAACAGCGACTGGTCCAAAGTCAGCCACCAAGCTTCATGAACAAGTAAGATTCTGCATGGGGTCTACAGCTCTGATCGCTATACACAGTGACTCTCAAGACTGTAGTCAGATGTGAAGTTACCAATATCCTTGTGTGATAATGGGGCTTCCCATTATCTAGGCTTATCAAAGAGAGATACTTCCCTCTTCAGGTAAGCCAAGGGTTAATGAGGTGTTGGGATTACATCAAGGGTCATAGGGTGAGAGCTGACCAACCAAAAAGAAAGGGTCAGCATCACAGGTCACAAGGTGAGAATTGACCAACCAAAAGGAAAAGAGGTGGGCATCTTGGAGATGCTTCCAGATCCTTCCAAGGAGGAAAATATAAAACTTCTGAGAGGCCATGTGGCCAGAGAGAGAGAGAGACAGAGACAGAGAGAAAGAGAGGAGAGCTGGGCCAGTCGAGCTGGCAGCATGCCGTGTCTCCTGGACCCACCCCCTCTCTTCTCCTTTAGACCATAACCTAATTGTGAGTAACTAGAAATAAGTAGTTAGTCGCGTTAGGGACGTTGTTATTTTGGGAATTGGCTGACCTTAAGAATGTATCTGTGCTGTTATATCTGTTTTTGTAAATTCTTGTAACTAAGTGTACCTGGGAGAGGGGAGTCTCCCAAGTGTGAAATGGTTTTGTTTATTTGCATGCCTTGATTAAAACACTTTTATAAACCTCCGTTTCTCTCCATTTCCACGCCAGGGTTGGCACACGCTACATAGGACCTCTCACTCAGGGGAAGGGGGAGGTGGAAGTTCCTTACGCTTAGAGATTGGGCAGGGTCCCTCCTGTCCTGTCCAAATGATTCTTAATTCAGGGGGGTGGTGGCAGCATACCTGATAATGCTGGGGAGATTGCCAGTCTTTCCAAGCGTGGGAGTCAGCTTTGGAAGGCTGGCAAGAACCCAGTAGAACGCTGGGAGGGAATTTCCAGTCTTGCAGGGCTGGAAGTCAATTTAAGAGACTGGAAATAAACCTACAGTGTCACACCTTGGTGATTCTTTGTTTCAGATTATTATCACATTCTGAGGTAAAGCATATGGCAGTGAAGAGTGGGGTCTTTTCTGTGATGACATTTTCATCGTTTCATTCTTTGTCCAGAGAGATCCATCCCCAGAAATGTTGGCTGACTCTGTTTAGGAAGTTAAGGAAATCCTTCCTCCCCAAGAAAACATTTTAATGATTAGTCAGCATTGCTGGTAGGCTTTGTGTTGCTGTTTTGGGAAGGGGGTGTAATTTTTTAATGGCAATGTTTAATCTGCTTTACTGTACTGAACAGTTTTATATTTCAACTTGATTGCCCTTTAGAGAGTCCGCTTGCCTGAGGTGTAGAATAAAGATCTTAGAATAAAGTTTAAAATACCAGCAGACCAAGAGAATGACATTTAGCACTTTTTTCATTAGATGTTTCATTCCAAGGCCTTTCTGATTCCTTATAGACTTGACCTCTATCATCCAAGTTCAGTTACTGTGTGGGGTTTAAGAGGCCCTTTTATGTTAGGGCAGAGGTGAGCTGCCAGCAGTCTAGTATTTTTCATTCATTTTACCTGGAATCCCTGTGGTCCACTAGTGTGATTGTAAAACTAGAGGATTCCTTAACTCTAAAGAAATCCAAAATCTCTGTTAAGTGATCCCAGGTGCCTTGCCCAATGTGAAACCAGCTCTAGTTTAGAAGGGTTCCTTGGAGAAGTGTTCTGCATACTCAAATCTCAACCATAAATGAATGGTTTGCTAAGCTGATGACAATAGTAGAAACGGATAGATTGATGGAAAGATTAAAAAGTTCACTAGAACATGATTTTGCTCAGAACTGGTATATGCTTATTGAATATTTGAGAGAACATGAGGGCAAAACTATGATTTTAGGATTTTGAATTTGCTTCTACTGTTAACATTTTGTGCTGTTGTTTCGAATAGAGGAATTTATAATACATGCTAAGGAGTCTAAGAAAATAATAGATGACCTTACTTTGATGCTACATACTGTTATCTTCTATAAGTACATATATATACATATATATACATATACATACATACATACATATATATATATATATATAAAAACCACTTTACATTTTTCTTTCATATTTTAGGTTAATAATGTCATATATATATATATATATATATATAACCACTTTACATTTTTCTTTCATATTTTAGGTTAATAATGTTAATTGGTTATAGATACATTTGGTTATAGATATATTTGGTTAATTGGTTATAGATACATTAATACATTTATGTATTTCTTTTGGAATTGTTTTATATTATATAAGTGATACGATGCATAATTATTACCTAGGGGTTTTTTTAGCTTATTATATTATGATGGTATCTATATCTATATATATAGAATACTAAGAATAGCTGATAGTTTGGGCAGGAGCCTTTTTTAATTAGATATTGGCCTAGTATGTTTTGTTTGTTTGTTTTTCTCTTTACTGTTAATATTGTTATAGTCATGTTAGAATTTTAGATTGATTCATTTAGTTTGTATTAGTATATTCAGCGTAATTAGCGTATTTCTTATTTTTAGATTTGTTTAATATTGTTTAATACTGTTTTGGGTACTTACTGTGTTATGTGATGTTTTGTTGTCTTTGTATATTTAATAATTTTTTCTTTAAAAAAAAAAAAAGAGACGGATTTTGGAGTAAGACCCCTGCCTATTATACCAGATACCTACCCAGTTCCCCAACTATGGGTTTATCTGGTAATAGTTACAGCTCAGGAAGTTACTTTTATATAGCAAGTGATTGCAGTTATAATATCAAGATCCCCAAAAGCAGCTGTTGCCATTATAACAAAGAATAGTATAGTACATTAAAACCTAACACATTTTATTCGTATAAGTTTCTGTCTACTCCAGTCCCACAACTCTTTGCTGTTGTTTGCTGTAATAGACGATGACTACAGTTGCTACATATTTACTTTCCTGTTTCTCAAAAGTAACTACAATGATTACTTTTTAGTTTCTTTGGGGGGGGGGAACCCATCTGAATGCTACATTCCTCCCACCCATCTTGTTGCTTCAACTCCCACAAAAAAGCATGAGGAAAGAGCCTAAGACAGCACTTGAATTTAATATGCTTCCTACACAGGGCTGCCAAAGTGAAAAGTGGAGAGGGCTCCTGTGCATTTAATGGTTGCATAACAGGGGAAATTTTGGTAGGTGTTGTTTGTTACCTGGTAATATGACAAACAACACTTGCTGAAATTCCCTCTTCTCCTCAACTGTTAAAGGTACAAGTACCCTCACCAGTTTTCACTTTGGCAACCCAACATCTTCAACTGTTGGTGAGGTGTAAGATGTTACTTTATGTTGCAAAAGAAATTACTCTACCTTAAGTGCCATTTGTAATCAGATGTATTTCTGCCTTAGTTATCAAGAAAATGAACTGATTACAAGTAACTAGTTATTTTAGATGAGGGGAAAAACAGCTGCTAGGTTTAAAGAGTCATCTGCCATATTCATTTTTCCATAATGCACCACAATAAGTGTTATGTAAAATCCTCTGTAGCACGTGGGCAATTCAAAATGGCAGTAAGCTTTCCAGCAGTTCTTTGCCAGAGAGAGGATCAAGCCAGCAAGATAAGCACCAGTAGAGGTGGGCCTTGATATTGCTTTGGACATAAGCAATAGCTGGATCAGAGCAAAATTCACCTTGTCCAATAGTCTTTGCAAGTTTCTTAGTGCTTGCTAGATAGTCTACTGGAAACATGCCTGTGGTCAACCAGCAAAGTATAAACTACCTTCTGTTTATTTTCAAGGACAATTTTGTCTTGTCACTTGGAAAACAGCTGCTGAACATTTTTGCCTGCTGTAAGGAAATGACTTCAAGTGTGTGGCACAGCAGGTGAAGAGTAGGTGTAAACAGGACTAGAGGAGGAGCAGACAAAAGAAGGTATGTCTGCGTCATCACTGTTTACTTCCTCAGTAAATTTAAAAGTAAAGTGCAGATCTCCACCATATAATCCAACCTCATTTACTTCAGATTTAGTAGTTTCTAATCTCAGGAGTCTTTTGTGAGTTTACTTTTTGATTTAGGCATTTGCAGAAATGATAGGGAGAAGTACTGCTGCCTCATTTAGAGATGAGGAGGTAGCTATTTCACTTTTCCAGCCATCTCTTCCCTCTTCAAACTCTTCCCCCTTTGAACTAACTCTACTACACTTTGAGTGCAAATATGGCCTTACCAGGGGTGGGGGAAATGCAATACATGGGCCCCATGTGGCCCCTGAACCCAACTTTTCCAGACCTAGAAGCTCCCTTGCAGTCCCCAAATACTTATGAACCCTCCAATTGTAAATAGTGGTTTGATTTTTCCACCTTAAAACAAACCAAAATGGAAGAAAGCTGGCTGCCAATGCATTGTTTCGCTCCTCCATCCCTCCAAGAACCCTGTAATTCCCAAAGATTATTTCTTTGGAGGCAAAAAACTTGCCCCATATGGTGATTCAGAAACATGCATACAAAAATGCTTTTTTACTTAAAAAGGGGAAATAATCAGGAGAAAGTATATTGAAAGATAACTGTTTTTAGTGCTATAGACATATAAATTTGTCTGGTCACCATCCAAGCAGGTGTGAGCAGTTCATGCATATATAGGCAATGACAGTTAGCCTAGGGGCCATGTACTTGAAAAGAGGCCACCAGCATACATGGCTTTGCAAATGACTGTATCTCTAATTCTTTTTAGCAGAAAGTTATATTCCTACAACACAAGATACTGTGATTGGTTGCCAAGCAATGTTGCTAAGCATAATCTCTCCATCAGTGAGGGAAAAGCTATTGAGTGCTATTACGCAGCCACCCACACCATGGAGCTCATTAAAGCCAGCGAGGAATGAATTCAAATATATCTCAATAATTTTGCATACATAAGCTCCCACCCTGGAAATACATCATAGCTTCCAATATTGTCTTCAAAAAGAATTTCCCATGCCTTTTCATATTTATCAGTCAGCTTCCCATGATGGCAATGGGCAGGGGATAAATTCTGCATTTTCTTTCAGTATCCACATAACTATTTCTCCTAAACAGAGATGAATGATGATAGAGGCTTTCAACATGCTTGTGATTAATATGATCCTCTTACAGTTGACAGTGACATCGGAGAACCTCTTTTAGCCCAAGGGCCAAATCCAGCTTCAGCAAAGTTCTCTGGGGCCACATTCCTACGTTAAGTCAGGACAAAATAGCGGCATATTTTATCACAAAGCCCTTTATGCCAGTTACTAAGCCTTAGGAGAGGCATCCCAACTTTTCAGAATGTGGAATAAACCCCTAACAAAAGCGAGGAAACCATCAAATGATGGTGTGGCAAGGGGAAGGGAGCGTGGCCTTCTGGAAACCTGCAAGGCCAAACAGGGACTCCAAGAGGGCCAGATTCAGCCCCGGGACCTAAGGTTCCCCATCTGGGCTTCAAGGTGCACTTTTAGCTCCTGGAAAGCAGCATGGATTTATTTTATTCTCAAGCAATGACTAGAGAAAACCTTCCAGCTGGCTTGACTAATGGATGTCAAGGACAATTATATTTCACGACCAATTTGCAGATGACACAGCAGTTAAGAGGAGTGAGTTTGCTAAGCCAATACCTGGACATACTGAAGGATAATAACCTTCATAGGAAGACACTATAGCTCTTGTTTTCAGTTTCACATGAGTTACAGTTGGCCAAGGATTTCCAGAGATTCCCATAATGGATCAAAGTGCTCGATCCATTATGTCTCAGTGGCACAAGGGCTGCAACTATTTGACTGTTCCTATGTAGCCGCTCAATCACATCGCTTCCTCAGGGAGATGCCAAGGGCCCACTGCCAGATGATGCCTTTAAAATCATTATTAATAGGGTCAAAATATGGAGCACGTGTTTACCTTTAAGAATGAATAAAGAAATCAGCCTGAGACTGATAAACATCTGTCTCAAACTCATCCTTCTGGAAACATTTGTTTGTGTTTCTGTGTGTTCACAAGCCTTTGAGGACCAAGTATATGTTTTATTTGTCTTCTGCTACTGTGTTGCTTTTATTTTATAAGAGACTAGTGTATATACCCAGCATTGGCCAGGATTTTATTTTCTCATAGGTAATACTTGCTAGAAAGATTTGAGATCCTGTGTCTCTAATTCCTCAAACTGTCTTGTCCAGTACGTGTAACTTTTCACCATATTCCCCAATCCGATCTGTATTCAGAGTTATTAACATATACAGGTTGGGTTCCTGAGGGAACGCACTGTCCTCCTCCTTGCTGCTAGGCCTTAACTCCATAGCAACTGTCTTTATTCAAGACAGTCACAGTTGACTGAGGCCCAGGAGCTCTCCGGCTGAGAATTCTAAAGGCCCCTCCCTAAACTGCAAGCCCCAGGATTCCATAGGATGTTGAAAATGGAATCATTGCACTATAAGAGCGTAGTGCGGAAATGGCCCTATGATTCAGTGACCAACATGTCCTTGATTCTATGTCAGGATTCCTCATTTTCTTTGATTGGTTCTCATTGAACCATCTAGTATATGTTGGATATGTTCTTTCCCCCTTCCTGCTTCTGAAACAGGCTGGCGGAGGTCTCTTTTTGAAAGTTAACTAAACTGTTAAGCTTTTTTTTGTTGTTAACATTCCCATCTCAGGCTGGTAATGGATTTGAATCTGGCATCAGAATTGTAGCCACTGAGCCATTTCCTCCCAATTTAAGCTGAAACACTCTGGTAACTTGGCTAAGGGTGGCATGAGAGGTACATTTCATGAAGTTCAGGATATAATGTAATATGAACAATATGCATTAAAACTTGTAGTAGAACTATAAATGAATCGTAGAGATTATGGACTCCTACTGTCTGTCTGTTTCAACAACATAAACCTATCTATTATGCAGACTGATTGTTAGGCTTTAGGAATGGGAGACATACTTATTTTAGGACTGGCTTCTTTCTTATATTTGAATTGGATAGCAATTATTTGTATGTTTGCATTTTAAATTCTAACAGCGCACAACCTTGAATGTGTGTATTTTGCTGCCCTGATTGATATATTGCAGATTTTACAGGAAGATATTCCAAAACCTAGTATGTAAACCAATTAGTAGTTCAGATTCTCTACATATATAGTTGGCCCTCCATGTTTGCTAGGATTAGGGGCACAGGACCCCTCACGAAAGCAGAAAAATCAAAGTATTTGTACGTTTGTGGCATGGTGGGGAGAAGAGGCACTCGGAGTCCAAATCAGATCAGAGAGAGGAGAGGAAAAGGAGATGAGTTGGCATCGTGGCCCTATACTTCTTTCTCTTTCTGTGAGTGTGGGGAGGGGGCACTGGGAGAGGGTTTGTGGTATTGAGAAAGTGGGCTGTGAGCCATCTTTAGCTGGGCAGGCAGTGGCTAGTGGAGGATCAGAGGTAGGTTTTTAAAGGGCTGTGCGGCCTGATTGGAGCTGCGAAGAGGGAAGGTTCCCCCAAGAAAGAAGGTGACCTGAAGTGGGAGGCAGGGTTGTAAAAACTCACAAATAATCAAATCCGTGAAAGTGTGGAAGGCTGACTGTATTAGCTTCATGTTTACTGTTAAACTCAGAAGAATACTGTATGTTGTTGAAATGGACAGCTGTCGGAAGTCAGTAATCTCTGTTATCCATTTATATTTCTGTTACCATTTTGTAAACATATTGTTCATATTACATTATAAACTGATTTATTTATACCAGTGGTTCTCAACCTGTGGGTCCCCAGATGTTTGTGGACTTCAGCTCCCAGAAGCCCCAGCCACTATGGTCAATGCTCAGGGCTTCTGGGAGCTGAAGTCCACAAACATCTGGGGACCCACAGGTTGAGAACCACTGATTTATACGATCACCTCTTTTCTGGCTTTTTGGCATCACAGTGTAGGGTGTGTTTATATTCCTTTCCCAAAACTAGTCTTTCCCCCCCCTTTTTTTCTGGTTTGTTTTGTATCAGATGCAAATGAAGACAGGGCTCCTGAACTTTCCATCATTGTACAACAAAAGAGAAATCGAGCAGCTGCAGCTGTACATGTCAAGTTTATCTGTTTATTTATAAATTCTCCCATCCCAGGAGAAAGAAAGGCAAGCCATAAATTATATTATTATAATTAAAATATATTATTTATATGAATAAATAATTTATAGCCTGCCTTTCTTTACAATATATATATATGTATATAATTTACATCCTATCTTATTTTCAACATGGGATCCAAATCAGCCTACAAAGATAAAATAAAATACTGCTAAACAGCTGTTATAGCTAAACATCTAAAAGCAATTAAATAAACTATTATTGCATATTTAGTTGCCCTGTCTATATTTATTTATTTATTTATTTCCCCTTTCTTTACACAACTGTTAGTGGTATAGGTGCCCTGCTCTCTTTTGCATTTGACTACACTGATAGACTCTGGTGGGCACAGCTAGAGGTCATAAAATTACTGGCTATTACTTCCCTATCGATCTTTCTTAAAATATCTTTAGATCACAGAAGCACAACCATCTCCTGCTCGTTTTTTCTTTGCAGGCCTCCTTCAGTACTATCTCAAATTATGCAGCATCCTCCTTATTTTCGGAGTTCTTGAACAGAAAGGAAAGAATTAGTCTCTCCTGCCCTGTCACAGCCTGCATGTCAAAACCTTCTGGGAACACAGATGGATTTGTGCGGGGAAACATTATTGGCAATTGATCTGTAAAATGGGAGCTGTACCCCAACTGTAGAAAACTGGGACAAGTACCACATGCTTGAACATCACTGACAGAGTGATTCTAACAATAACACTGAGAAATATAAAACAAAAGTTTCCACAAATGGCTACTGCTTAACAGTGATGAATGGCTGCTCTGGAAAGTAGAAGGAGCTGTTTTTCACAAAGAGCCAAACAATATGCAGTGGGTTTCAGGAACAGCCTCTGTCACAAGCTGTTGGCTGCTGGCCACTCAGATGGGCAGAAAATTGTGGCTTAAAAGGGGGACAGCTGGAAATTGCAGAGAAGCCAACACATCTCAGAGGAAACTAATTACGTCCTGCCAGCTGTGAGGGAGAATGGAAGTGTAAGAAAAACCAGTTGAAATGAACAATTTCTAAGACGTCTAGGGCCTTTTCCACACTAGACTGTTATAGTGCTATTATTCCACTTTCAATGTCCTACAGAATTCTGGGGATTGCAGAGGCCTCAAAGGCCTCTCCCTAAACTACAAACCCCATGATTCTGTAGGAAGTTGACAGTGGAATAATAGCACTATAACAGCCTACTGCAGAAATGGCCTAGGACTCAGTCTTCCACGCATTTCCCCAATCTAAATCCCAAGTCATTCCAGAAACATCAGTGAGATTACACTGGTAAATGGCCAACACTGTTGGGATGAGAGCAATACTTAAACTGCCAAGGAAAGATGAAAAGCTTGGTGTATGGATAATGGGGTTCTCGTTGCCATTGTGTTGTTTCTTGGGTATTTATTAAGGCCAAATACGTAAATCCTACCCAACTCTTTTTACGTCTGAAAAGGAAGGTATGAGGTTCAAACGCCTTGAACATCCCCCTATACTGAGGTTCCAGAATTTTCAAAGAGGAAAAGAAATTAATATGGCAATTAAAAGTAATTGAGATCTTACTATTGCACTGTGGATATTGTATAGTGACATGCATATCTCTGTTAAAGATGTGGAGACCTATTAAAAGAACTAGGAAAATTCAGGATCCCTACCCTTTGAGAGGGAAGAATTTTTCCCTTTTCCCCCTTTTTTTCTGTTTTTCTCCCCGGACCTTCACATCTCTAGCAGAGAGAGACCTGACACTATGCAGTAGTTGTCCATCAGTGGCACTAACTTTCTGCAGTGGTGAGATTGCATGTAGGAAGAGGCTATGCACATTGCAGTGGTGCTGCTGGCAGGGTTATCCATTGTTCTGCTGAGGAGCTGAGCTAAATGT
Organism: Iguana delicatissima; assembly: GCA_948472985.1. Lineage (NCBI taxonomy): Eukaryota > Metazoa > Chordata > Lepidosauria > Squamata > Iguanidae > Iguana > Iguana delicatissima. Next base: position 49,843 of record CAOKZL010002092.1, read on the forward strand.
GCCAAACAGCTACTGGGCAGCAGCAGTAGTGAGGCAGGGGTGACACTGACAGAAGATCTCTCAGGGCCTTTCCGCACCACACTGTTATAGGGCTGTTATTCCATTTTCAACATCCTGTGGAATTCTGGGGTTTGTAGTTAACTGAAGCCAAAGAGCTCTCTGGATGAGAATTGTAAATGCCCTCCCTAAACTGCAAAACCCAGGATTCCACAGGATGTTGAAAGTGGAATAATAACACTGTAACAGGCTAGTGCAGAAAGGCCCTCAGAATCAATGGCAAGCCAGCATAGCCAATGCTTGTTAGTACTGTGTAAAAGGAGGCACAGTAAACCTCCTTTCGAACCTATTTTATCACAAAAACCCTATGATGAGACAATACAAAAGAAAACAAGAGATAGTGCCAGAAGATGAAACTCCCAGGTTGGGTGGCACTCAACAAGCTACTGGGGTACAGTAGAGGACAAGTAGCACAGTAGCTAATGACACAAGTCTACTCAAGCAGAAAGAATGTTCAGCTGTTGACTTGCTCAGAGGTGAAAGGAAAGTTTGAAGCTGCACAACACGTAAGAACATGGAATATGAGAAGCATGGACCACAGGAAGCTAGATATAGTAAAACAAGAAATGGAATGTATGAACATAGCAATTCCTGGGGTGAATTAATTAAAGTGGACAGGAATGGGACATTTTGAGTCAGTTAATTGCATAATGTTTTACTCAAGAAATGAAAATCTAAAAAGAAATAGGGTGACATTTATAGAGAGGAGGGATGTTGCTAAAGGAGATAATGCAAATTCTGACTGAATCATATAAAGAAGACTTTTGGGAAAACCCATCAAGTTTACGCTCCAAATACAGAAGCAGAATATGGAGAATCGAAAAGACTCTGTGCTGGAATCCAGGATGAATTTGATCACGCACCAAAACAGGACTTGTTGTTAATAACAGGCAATTTGAATGCAAAAGTTAGAAACACAGCAGGAATCAAAGATTGTAAGAAAAGTTGGCCTAGGATCAACAAATGAAACAAGAGAGTGATTGACTGAATTTTGCAAGGCCAACAGTTTGTTCATCACAAACACATTCTTCAAGCAACCAAAGAGGTGACTGCTGCATACATGAACATCACATGATGGCCAATATAGAAATCAAATAGACTGCATAATTAGAAGCAGAAGATGTAGAGGCTCCATTCTTTCTACCAAAACAAGACTGGGAGCAGACTGTGGCATAGATCATGAACTACTAATATCAAAATGACAAAGATGCTGATGATGTCAATGTTGCATAATATTTCTGCCTTTGGGTGGGTGTCAACTGGAACTGCATTTTTTATTCTTATTTATTTATTTGTTTATTTTTAGTGGCATTGCTCTGTTACTAATGTAAGGAGCATTTGCCTGGGACAAGTGCTGAAGAGCTCTAGGCACTGGATAACAACTTTTTTCATTTTGTAATAATTTTATCATTATGTTCTCCTGTGGCATTGCGTATGAATGTATATTTATTCTGGTGTGTCTGTGTGTGTGTGTGTGTTAACTATAAGGAAGATTGGGAGATTTCAGTTTCTTTGTTTTTTAATGGAAAAGTGGTGTTTTAAATAAACTATCAACAACTGGTTGCACTGTTTGACACAAAGTGTTGTGTTCTTCCTGGTAATAGGAGTGTATGGTGTTCAGGACAGGACAGACATTTAATTCCAATGGAAAAACCCTGGAGCTCAGATGAGGTCTTTTATTCTTCTTGTGCCAGACTTTCTGTCCCAGGCTCCACACCTCCCCACAAAGTGGAAAACCTTAAAGGGCCAGGTATTTAAGGCTTGAAAACTAACATTTCTCTGTACTTCCAAGAGTTGGTGCTAGTCATTTTGCTGGCATTAGTGTATCAGTTCTAGAGGCTGTGGAGCTCTTGGAGAAAGAGGTGCTGTCTAGTGCTCAGAGCAGGATCAGGTACAGTCAGTGTCATTCTGAAATTAGGGGTCTTGGGCTGAAGGGACCCAAGATAAAGTCTCCAGTCTCAGACTTTTGAGTCTCTGGCTCTCCAGTGGTGCTTAACCTTTGTGTCACCTCTATTGGTACTATTGGTTCCTTGCTCTCAGTCTTCTTCAGATCACTGCTGGATTCCTCACTTATAACCCCATGAGAAATAAAGGAATTGATAGGTGTTTACCCCAAATTTACTTAAAATTCAAGGAAAGCATAATTCTTGGCAAGCACAGCTAGTCCAGTTTCAGAATTCATGCAGTTTTGCTGAAGAGTTCCTACCATTACATTTGGATTTACTGAAAGCAAAGGACACTTTGAAATCTAGACTGACAGATGTTGGTGAGAGATATGGCACGTTGCCAAGTCCTCAAAATCTCACTTTGTCATATTTCTATTACATGTATTTACAGTTAGCCAAGCTACCTCTTGGATTTAGAATCCTCCAATTTTCAGTCAGGATTCATTCTTCACTTTCTGCCTTCTGTCAGTGGACTGAGCCTAACTGTAGTGATAACATCACATACAAAGAACAGTTGTGCCCTAATGTTTGGGAAGAATGGGAAATATTTAATTTACTAACCTGCTGTCCTTGAGAGAAACTTTTTTTTTTTACAATAGGTATGGCTAAGGTCTATCTTGAACAATGGATCTGTAGACGAACAGAGGTGATCAGTATCGGAAACATAATTGTTATAGGCGATATTGAAGCATTATATCACTAAAAGTTCATATTCTTTTGGATATATTTGGTTATTTATGATGCATTGTGAACACTATTTCTGCTACAAACACTAGAGATGGGCCAACCGAATCCTCCGCAAGGATTCAAGATTTGCGAATCCAAATCCCTATGCCAAAATAGGCAAAACGAATTTTTTGAATCCACCAACCAAATAATTTGTTGGAGACCAGGATGCCTGAAAACCTGGGAGACCAGACACACAAGGGAAGATAGCAACTAGGTGAGTTTTTCTCTTAGAGTAATAATGGCCTTTGCTAACAATTTCAGAAATTACATCTGGGGTTGTATTCTAAGATATTAAATTGAACATTTCATATTTCAGTTCAGCACTTGACCGGAAGCTACAGGCTTGAGATTTCAAGGACAGCTGAAAGATTCCTTTGCATACCTCCCTTGCAGAGCTCTTTCATACACAGTTCTGGGGTTTGTAGTTTTACAAACCTTCTCTACCAAAGTGTGCTGGTGCATCTTCAAACTACAAACCCCAGGATGCCAGAAGGAGCTATGCAAAGAAAAGCCAAGTTTGACCTGGATTATCTCTTGTACTGTAGTATGTGGTCCTGTTTACACAGGCAGGAAAATGTGAGATTAATCCATATTTTCCTGCCTGTGTACAAAGGCCCTTCATGTCATTTTCAACCTGGGGAGATCCTGAGGCAAAACTATGACAATTGTTCTGGCCAGATTTCTTCAGAGGGAGGTTTGCTTTTGCCTAGGCTTTTGCTAAGGCTGAGAGAGTGTGTCTTGCCCAAGATTATCCTTCTTTCCCTTGCTTTTTAAACCCTTTTTAATAAAAGGATTTGAAAGATTTGAGATTCCTGAGATTCGTTGGTTCCCAGAACCTTCCAGGGATCCAGATCCGAATTCTGATTCGGAAAATTCTGGATTCGTCCCATCCCTATTAAAAACTCATTTGCTTTTAAGAAAGGAATCTTTACCACTTTTGCCTTACCCCAATTAAAAAAAACCCCAAACCATTCAACAACCCAGTCTCTCAAATTACTGCATTAGCATGTAATCTTTCAGTAGTGTCCGTGATCTATGATGAAGTCCTGACCTTAAGGGCCAGCCAAGGATATGGCAATAGTGGAGTAGCATGATCCAAACCTACAGAATCAGGGACAAGTGCATCTCCCCTAGTTAGATGCACTGTATCACTTTATATAAATATGTTGCACAACAGAGAACGGGGTGGACATAAAATGGTTTTAAAAGTGATGCAGTTTGTGGTGATTTCTCTAGAGCATCAAAAGGCTACTTTGACCACCCTGGAGTTGTCTGCAGTGACATTATTCTGCATGACCTGATATTGTCAGAGAACTTTTAAAATGAGTTTGCACATTTCAGTTTGGTCACAATCAAAAGAATTATGTTGCAGAAATGTTTCCAGACTGCATCAATTTCTGACTGCATGTGATGGAGTTGCATGTTTGAATGCGTTGTCATATCACAAAAGCCTTCCTGCACACACAGAACTAGCAGACTAGCTGTGAGACAAAGCTGGAACCTTCTCCCTGATGGATATGTGTGCATAAACCCAATGTAATCAACACCATATGGCTATTCTGACTATTCATTTTAGCTCTACTGGACACATTACTGGAAAATTGATTTAACTCATTCGAGCTGAACAGATGTTGCTGAAGCTATAGTTGTTCAAGTTATGACTCCCTTAAGAACTATTTGTAGGGTTCTTGAAAAATCACCCAAACAGCAAGAAAAACTCTCAAGTTTTTTTTTAAAGAATCACCAAAGAAACCCAAAGGAGTGACGCGTATACATCATTTGTCGCCAATCTCTTACCCCTTTTCCAAAGAACAGACAGAATAGGCACAATCAGTTTTTAAGCTCAGGCAGAATTTCAACACAGATAGTTAATGGTGAAGCATATTGTGTACTGAGTTAGACTGGCTCTGGACAGAGCTTTGGAAAAGCAACCTTTAGAACTATATCTCCCAGAATCCCAAGGCAGAACGTCCAGCGGCTAAAAAATTAATGTCCCCCCCCAAAAAAAAATCTGTCTCTGGTCCTGTCTCAAAAGAAGGTATTTTGAAATTATCATTTCTTTAATTGTGTTTTAATGGTGTAGCTTTTCCGATTTTTATTTGCTCCTTTCTTTATGTTTTTATTTGTTCCTTTCTTTTTAAAAAACATGTTAAATAATCCCCAGTTCAGGTTTTGGGAGGAAAAGCAGACAGAAATCAAGAAAGTAAATATAGCTCCAATTTTATGCAGCAGAAATAAACCTTATATGTTTAACTCTTCACCCTAGCTATTAACATTTCATTAAAGACAAGGCATTTCTTTCTAGTATATGTCCAGAGGGTGAAGATAAATGGCTGCAATCTCTGAATACACAAGACATCAAGGCCTCATGAAGCTGCAATTTCATATTTGCACAGAGATCCTTAATTGAACTTTCATCCTCAGGCTATGCTTTCCCATGGCTAAAGTGCTCCCGTGTGCAATAGGAAGCTCATGTACTTTGTCAGACAAGACAGAGCTTTAAATCCATGCTAATTGTTATACCCAGACGTCAACTGCCTTGCAATTGCCAGCATCACACTACATCTGCTTTATAACAATTCTTCCACAACTTATCTCCACCACCAACACATATATAGACATCAATTATAACACACCACCATTGTGAAAATGTAAATGATAAAGCTATACTCGAAGTACTGTACCCATAATAAACAAGTAGTATTTTTTGATAGCCCACCAGTGCATTAAAATATGAACGTGAACTTTTCTACCCGTTTAAGTGACTATGACTGTATCTGCACCTCACAGTTATAGTGCTTTAATGCTCCTTTAACTATCTTGGAATCATAGGATTTGTAGTCTGTAATTTTCAGCCAGGGAATGCTAGTATCTCCCTCTGAACTACAGCACTACATCTCTCTAGCAGAAAACATTGCCCAGTTACAAGTCCCAGGATTCTATGGGATACGGCTCTGGCTGTTAAAACAGAATCAAACTGCTGGAGCTGTGGCCATTTCTGCACTACTCTCACATTTTCCACACGTTACCTTATTGCGGAGGTGGAGGGTGCCGTTTGCGCAAGCAAGTTCTTGAGCGAGGTGCTCTCTTCGCTGCTCCTTCGTCCCGCAGCTGGCTTCCTGGTCGCGCGACCGCCCCGCCCCGCCCCGCCCCGCCCCTTCCTTCTGCAGTGCAGCCTGGGAGCTGTAGGCTGTGCTGGGGGAGGAAGCGCGAGCGGCGTGCCTGGCGTGACATACCACAGCGCAGGTAAGTGCATGCGGGCCCCAGGAGCCTTGCATGACTGCACACCATTTTCGGCTTCAAGCCGAAAATGAAAAGGTGCATGCGCAGTTCACGTTAGGCTCATGAGCGTCGCGTAAATGGGAGTGCGTCATACAGACCGCCGCTCCCATTTACGCGATGCTCAAGTGGCCCTCTCGTAAAAGAAACTGCGTGTGAAAAGGCCCTCTGTTATAATGCTATTATTCTAGTTTCAACATCCTGTGGAATTCTGGGGTTTGTAGTTTACTGAGGCCAAAGAGGTCTCTGGATGAGAATTCTGAATGCCTCTCCCTTAACTGCAAGCCCCAGGATTCTATAGGATGTTGAGAGTGGAATAATAGCACTATAACGGTGTAGTGCAGAAATGGCCTGTGTTATACCCTGATGCGTGAAATAGTGGAAATAAAATGGAAGCATGACCATTCTATATCTCACTATTCTTGGGATATATATCGAAGGGCAAAGAAAAAGAAGGCACATTTTTATAACTCTTGTTTTCTAACTGACCCCATCAAATTGCCTTTAAATACTTATTGTCCAAAAGGTTCACTTAGTCCAAAATATTGCTGCCATTTAGTTATCAGTAGATAGCAGGATAGGCCATATATTCAGTTCTTGGCCCATTTCACTGGCTGCAGAATAGTTCTGGGATTAGTTCAAGGTGCTAACTTTTAAACTTTAAAACAGGGTTGGCAAACTGTGGCCCTATGGCTTCATGTGAACTTTGTTCCAATTTGAAAAGTTCTCACACTAGACCTCTGGCAAGAGAGATCTATTCTTTCACCAGCAACTTGTGGGCAAGAAGGTAGAGGAATAGAAAGAGCAGTATATCTAGCTCTCTGTATATGTCTGAGGGAGATTTCAAGCTAGTAGCTCTGTTCTGATGCTTCATCAGTTCTTTAAGATTGCTTTGATTTGAGTGCGTTTTAAGTTGTTTTAACCATGTGTTGTTTTTAGCTTCTTATAAACCATTTCAAGTGGGCATTCACTTTGAAAGGCAGGATATACAGTACATTTTGCTCTAAATAAATGTAAAGAAATGGTACTGAGGACTAGACTCATGTTGGTAATTTGTCCATCAGGCTAGAAAATTGGTGGCCACAGAAGACAAGTCTCATTAAGGACACAAGAACTGTACTGGGGAATAAGAACAAGGTCCATCTTAGTTTATCATTTAGTTCTTCAACAGTCAAACTTGCAAGGAAAACATGAAGTCAGCACTTAGTAATAACCCAAGATTATTATCATTTTAAAGAGTTAAATGCCTGGAACTTTAATCCAAATCCTAAACAGATTACTTGCAAATCCCATTAATTTAACAAAATTATTGAGTACTATTCAGAAAATAGCACACAGGTTGTAATATAGAAATGCCACTGGATTCTGTTCTGTACTTGGACTGGTTTGTCATGTTCTTGTTGGGGCAGACCCAAGAGTATATGGGATTAACTGGCTGTTAGTGCATTCTAAGACTATATGCACAATTATCATTTGAATAGGCCTTAGTTATGCTAGGCCTTCCATCATGCTCATTTGAGAATCTGGAGTGGAAGATGAAATCTATTTTAGAGTCTGGGGTATATTGGTATTAATTTGATTGTTCTAACAAAGCAATTACGAGTAATGGCCAATGATGCCACCCATTCTTACTTAAATCCTGTTGAAATCAATGTCTGTTAAGTACAAATGCAGGTGCATATGATGCAATAATGCCAAGATAATATTAAGTGTATCTAACTTGCCTGGATTGCTTCCAGGACATTTAGAAAGGAGGTTCTAACCTAACTCAAAGGAGAACAGCCTCTGTCCTTTGAGGCTAATTCAGTGCGTGGATGTTCCCCACGTAGCCAACAGAGCTCTTTTCCCCCTTTTTTGTGTCAGGGAGACAGAAGAATAGAAAATCCAGGTCCTTACCCAAAGTGACAGATGGAAAAATTCTACACAGCACTGTGCCTGGATACTCAATGGTATCACTGGCTCAGGCCATACCTCCTGACATCTTACAGTGTGAAGAGACACATGTGTGGAAATTTCCCCCTTTGGATTCCAGTTCTCCACCCAATTGAGTCTCTTGAACTAATTTTTTAAACCCTATTAATTGAAAGAACTCTATCATGTTCTCTAAAAAGTAGTGAAGCCTGCTGATGGCACAACCCAGATAAAAACTGTAAGATTCCAGTGATTTCAGGAGAAGAGATTTAAAAGCTAATGCTTAACTCTTACCATAAAATCAACAGGGCATTTAATGTTTAATTTTGGATGGATCTTGCTCCGAATGATTGTGTCAGAAGAAACAGCTAGTACTGTCATAAATCACCAGAGGCCTTCTGCATATGGTGAAGAGAACCTAGAAAATTTGCTTTTTTGGACTACAGCTCTCAGAATCCTTCAACCACCATCACCTTTGACCATTCTGACTGTGAAATTCTGAGAGCTGCGATCTAAAAAAAATAGCTTTTCCAAGCTGTGGTGATGAGCCACAGCAATGACTGTTTCTAGCCTGTGATTGTTCTAGCCAGGAAATATAATTTATTCTTGGCAAAGCTGTATCAAACAAGAAACCTCACACAAAGGAAAAAATATGGAAGGATGTTAGCTGGATTATAATCTGCATTCTTGGTAAAGCTAGCTGTTCAAATCTCTGTTATCGTCTCTGAATGGAGTATACCAGAACAAAGATGCTATACCAGTCACAGTACTCCAGTCAAAGAAAATTCTATGCTGGCCTTTGCACAGAACCACAGTTCCTATACAGAACACAAAATAATTAACATTTGAGGTATCAACTTTCTCATCTGCATCCAAAGAAACTGGAGGCATTTTTCCTATTCTAAAACCGGAGAAAGGAGATGCTCTGCAGGGTAAGTTCTAGATATAAAGGCAGGGGGCAGGCGTAACATAGGGTGGTAGAGAGGTGACATGATTACTAGGGCCATTTCCACACTAGACTGTTATAGCACTATTATTCCACTTTCAACATCCTATGGAATCCTGGGGTTTGCAGGTAGGAAGGGGCTGGCTGGTCCCCTCCTAAACTGCAAACCTCAGGATTCCATAGGATGTTGAAAGTGGAATAATACGCTATAACAGACTAGTGTGGAAATGGCCTAGAAAGCATCTTATATGTTGTAGATCAACTTCCACTCAATGTGGCACCGTCCAGATGTGCTGGACTACAACTATCATTATCCTCAGCCAGTATGGCCAAATAGTATGGTGGAAGTTGTAGTCCAGCACATCTGGATGCTACTAGCCAGGTTGGGGAGACTTTCACACCACACATTTATAGTCCTATGATCCTACTTTATTTGCCATTGCTGCATTCTATGGAGCTCTGGGGTTTGTAGCTTTCTGGATGAGAATCCTAAATGCCTCTCCATAAACTGCAATATCTAGGATTCCATAGGCTGTTGCCATGGCAGCTAAAGTGGACTACAGCACTATTAATTGGTTATGGGGAAAGGGGCCTTTAAAACATGTGAGTCTGGAGGTAACTGACCTCAATCCAGCTCCGACATGGTCACCATCACAAAACATCAATCTGCAGCAGAGGCAGGATGCTTTTTTCTCTGCAATTCTGCTGACAACAGCAGAGCAGGGAAAAATCAAGGATCAAACAAGCTAGAAGGTAAGTATCGCACTCATTTTCAGAAGAAATCCTTTTAGATTGGTTTTGAGAAACATGAGTTAACGGGGTTTTTTTCTTGTGGGGGGACTAGGTTTGGCATTAAATATAGCTACTTTTATACCTTTCTGAGGAAACCAATATTTTTTGAAAAATGAAGAAGCTATTGGCCAAGCTGAGCTGTATCAATAGGAATGTAGTGTCTAGGTCAAGTGATAGTACCACTCTATTCTGCTTTGGTCAGACTCCACCTAGAATACTGTGTCCAGTTCTGGGCAACACAGTTCAAGAAGGGTATTGACAAGCTGGAACATTCCAGAAGAGGGCAACCAAAATGGAAACCATTCCCCATGAGGAGTGGCTTAGGGAGCTGGGTATGTCTAGCCTCAAGAAGAGAAGGTTAAGAAGTGGCACGATAGCTGTGTTTAAACACTTGGAGGAATGTAATACGGAGGATGGAGAAAACCTGTTTTTGGCTGCTCCAGAGACTAGGATGTGGAGCAATGGCTTCAAACTTCAGGAAAAGAGATTCCATCTAAACATTAGGAAGAATTTCCTGATGGCAAGAGCAATTCAACAGTGGGATACACTGCCTCGGAGTGTGGTCGAGTCTCCTTCTTTGGAGGTTTTTAACAAGGGTTGGATGGTCATCTGTCACAAATGCTTTGATGGTGTATTCATGCATGGCAGGGAGTTGGACTCAAAACCCTTGTGATGTCTCCCAGCTCTATGATTCTATGATTCTGTGAAAGTGGTGAGCTGACTCTATCTGAGAAGCATTATTCTAGAACAATTAACTTCATTTTTGACAGATTAGTTTTAGGTATGTGTCAAAGTTCTAAGTAAGGGAAAACAAGTTTCATAGTAAAGTTCAAAGGTCTGCTCTTAGGTGTCTTTCACATTACACAATTATAGCACTTTACTTGCAATGGATCTACCTTATGGAATTCTGGGATGTGTAGTTTCATGAATTGTTTAGAATTTTTTGTCAGAGAATTTTAGTACTTTGCTGAACTACAGATCCTGGGATTGCACAGAATGGAGCCAAAGCAATTTTACTGGTATCAAAATGCTATGATTATGTAGTGTGATAAAGACTATGTGAAAGATGAACAATGCTATTTTATGTATGTCTCCTCATAAAGAAGTCCCATCGATGGGATTTACACTCAAGAAGGATGCTATTCAAAGCACACTTACACAGTGGAGTTTACTTATAAATAAACATGCATGAAGTTTTATTGCATGTTGCAAAGAAGTGTATTTTAAAAGACATGCTGCAGTTCCTTTTTGAGTATCCTGTGATAACCAGAGAGGAAATGTTCAGGGACATGGTCCAATGATGTGAAATGAGTGAGGAGGACACTGGTTAACTTGAATGAATCCTTCCATGCCACCCTTCCTGGGTGCAGTTTCCCACTAGTGCAAGGATGGGCTAAGTGTGACCCATAGATTGGTTGAGGCCCCTGGGACTTCAGTGTGGTCCAGTACCTTCTTCTTTCTTAAAATGAGTTTGAGGGCTTAAAACAGGCCTGATGGTAAAATTCCACTTAATTAGTAAATTATACCCTCCAAAGGCTTCAGGGGCATGGATTGGCAACTCCTGCCCCCTGAAAAATGGGAGCAGGGGACATTGGGGTAGAGATGTGGGTGACAGTGGGGGAACATTGGGACAGTTGAAATCATGTCAGAGGTCAGTGTGGTCTACCAAGCTCTGCTGGAAGCCAAAAATGGCCAATGGATCTTCAGACATTGCCCACTTCAGTCCACTAGCAGTATGACATAACCAAAAGAGGAGGGAAATGGCTACTCCATGTAAGAAGCCAACATTTAAAACACTGGGCGCACTGAGACAGACAACTGTTAATATGGCCCTGACTGTTCTTTACACCATGTAAGTCTAACAGCAGCAAAGCCTGGGAAGGTTACATTTTTGAACTTCATTTCTCCAAGTGCCCCTGCCACCAGCAAGTATAACCACTGGCCAAAGGATTCTGAAAAAACAAAACAAACCCAAGCTCTGAATGAGATGTGCTAAACAGGTCCATAAACCAGCTTTACATTAGCATAGACTTTACCAGCTGATCCCTTCCAGATGTGTTGGGCCATACATTCCCCAATTTCACACAGACAATGAGTTTTGTAGTCCAGCCCATCTAGAAGGCACTGGCTTGGGAAAGTATGCATTTAGTTTAGCTTCCTAAGGTTCTTACCTCAATTTTTTGTACTTTGGTAAAACACAGTGTTCCCATAAGTATGCAGATACCTCCCTCTCATGCGTTGGTGGTACTGTTTGGCTGCAACAAGACTAGCTCTTGGAGAACTGAGATTGCTATTACTATATATGATGTCATATTGACATTTTCTCCAGTTCAGATTTTGGCAATCAAAAACAAGAAAGGCAGGTACAGGAGGAATGCATTCTTCAAAGTGAAGAACACGTTTTTGTAAAAACGTTAAAAACATTGAAAAAATATTGAAAAGAGCTTAGTGTACTGCCATTGGCTCTGTGGGCACTCGGTGGGTTATCAGCAATGTAAAAGCCCACACATCACCCTCAATGTTTAAAAAGCATGCCTTGGCCATTTTTAAAAAAATTACACATGCTGAGCTTTTGAATGTCTGGAACAATTAAGAATAAAACATGGGTTTCTGGGAGGTCTGTGGACAGAGATCAACATAAAAGCAGAAAATCTTTAAAATGTAGCCTTAAAAAAAGAAGCTTAGAAATATTTTAAAAGTGTATTCTGTTTCTGCAAAGTAAAAAAAGGGAGCTGAAGAATGTATTATTCTTTTGACAGTAATCTGAAGAGCAAGAGTTGATTCACTGGAGTCGTACTTCTTTGCTTAATTAGACAGACAGACAGACAGACAGACAGACAGACAGACAGACAGACTCTATCTATCTATCTTCTCAAAGGCAGATTAGATGGAAAACCTGCCTTCCCTTTCCCCAGTCAATATTCCAATTTACCGTGAAAATATCTTTAATGGAAAGAGAGCCAAGCTACCTAACCTGGTACTCATGGATCCTGGAACTAAGGTGGGGAGACTCAACACTGCAGGATGGGTTGTTATTAATTTTGCATATGTATGGGTAATTGAAGGGAGAAGGCAAACTACTTTTCTTCCTCCATTATCATTGAAACATCGTTAAATACGAAAGGTCTAACATGCACTATGTGCAGTTAGAAATGCCACCCATGTGTTCAGTGTAGTTTATTCCCAAGTAACTATACATAGGATAGATTCAAGGCAGCCTTTATTATTTCTAGGAGAGATTAATGGAAACAGTTCCCTTAATATTTCTTAGTGCTAAGCCATTTTTCTACACTTCTCACTGGTCATTCCTGAGGAGGCTCAACTATATAGGAGTTTTGGTGGTCTAATTTTGCCATATCATTTCAGGAATGGCTAAGCCCCTCTAGTCTTGCGCTACTTAGGTTAAAGGCCTCCCTAGTTCCAGGATCCATGCAAATAGTTTCCTTTTACTACGCTACAGAGTCTTAGGATGTGTATTTGCTGACCAGGGCTATGTATACCTCCCCTGGACCATACACAAGATGTACAAAGATATGTCTTTCCTGTAAAAGAAGAATGATGGAAACTGTATAGTTTTGAAAAGCATATCTGGTCCAAAACTGGTGGGAGGAGAATGCTTTCAGTACTGTAATTCCAACAGAAAAAAAAAAAGTTAAAATATTAGCTAATTCTTCATTTCATGTTTCCTCTCATTGAAATTTTCCCCAACCCTTTTGTCATGATTCATTAGTGAATGCTTCCCAACTTGCCTGTTTCAGTGGGCTTCTTTCATATATTTCTTAGAGGTGAAAGTGAACATTTTTTAAAAAGCTGGCTGGTCTTTCTAATTTGGCAATTCAAAAAGGTTAAGATTGTGAATGCCTGTTAAACTTTTGAGTCTTGGATCATTAGACGCAGGGGGAGCATCTTATCAGTCAAAAAATATCCAAAAGGGGATTCTTTTATAGTTGATTTGTATTAAGAAATTCATCTGGATAATTGACAGGGAACTATATATTGAAATGAATACTATGATCTGAATCTTCCAGTTCTTCAAGTAGCATTACAGATCTTTATTACTGTTTTGTTTTTGTTTTTTTAAGAGTTACATCAAAAATTTCACTGCCTACTTTTACTCCAAAAGAAACCAGTATGGAAAATAAAAATGGAATCAAACAACACCAAGGGAATGCACACAAAAATCACAGATAACTGTTCTATCCATAAGAAAAAAAATCCATATTAAGTTAATACACTTATTAGGTCAACTCAAAGGTCACAAAGGGTGCAAGCTTTCAGAATCTACAGATTTCTTACCAGATGCTGGCAACCTGCTTTATGTAGAGGTCTGTAATGTAATCCCTGTAATCTGTAAAACAGACTACAGAGAGTATTCCTCATGAGCAACAGTGGTTACTTTTAAAAACTCCACTTCCTTCCTTCCTTCCTATAGCATGCTTGTTTTGCTGGCTAAAATATTTTGTTATTCTAGTGACAATATTAATCATAGAAGAAATACAATTGAATCAAGACATTTCTTTCACGTTCCTTTGTGCCTTGAGACCCTAATGTGGGGTCCTATGTATGTTTACCTGGAGCTAAAGTGCAGCTTGATTTCAAGAGACTTATGCTAAAAAGAAAATGTGTAAGATTGCAACATTAATGTTAACGTTTCATCTCAGCTACATTCTTATGTATGTTTATATTAGAGTAAGCTTCCATTGAACCCCACTGATTTTACCTCTAAATAAATGTACCTAAGATCAGGCTCCAGGAAAGTTTTCTGTGATGCATTAAAGGATATGTTTCTACTTTCTCTGCTCCATTCTCTCTGGTCTAGTGTATTTAATCACTTTGAAAGTCAAGGGCATCCTACTCTGAGAATAAGCCATGGTACTACATCTCTCATGTCCTGTGTCCTCTCCCTGTCCTCACTAGTTGGGCTTTTGGACAAACAACCTTTCCTCGCTTCCCCTCTATCTCTGAGTAATCTCCAGAAAATCCTGTTTTACTTTTAGCCTTCTCTGATCAGTGCCGAGAGAGAGAGAGAGAGAGAGAGAGAGAGAGCACATAGGAACACTAGTGTTGGCAGCACGCATCAGCAATAGCATCTCTGTCAGGAATGGCTGTGGAAATTCAGCTCCTGTGTGCTGCTTGGCTCATCATAATAGAACCTCTTGTCCAATCACATCTCTAGAATCCTCTCCCTCACCTCCCGCCCCAAACAGAGGCATCAGATTGTTTCTTACTCACCATGTCATAAACATTCAAAATCACCGGTTCATTTGCCATTGTGGATTGCAGGGGAGGCTGGATTTAAAGCCCTTAAATCCCCACCAGATGTGGCAATGAATGCCCACGGGAATAAAGACTTTCTTCCTGTCTTTTTTCCCCTTCTCTCTGTCACCCTTAGCTAGGTAGGGAAATCAAAGCCCATGCTAGGAAGAGCCAAGTGCAGTAGAAAAGTCGAAGAGAGAGCTCCTCTCACTCTTCAGCCTCAAAGTTTCTTGATGAAGCTGCTCCTTCCTCACCTACCGACAAAACACTCAAGTCTTTTCGTTTCTTAATACTGCAGTTGATGGATGTGGTGGCGTTTGTACAGCATGTTCCAAGCCAGTCCCCTGTTGTGTGCCCCTTAATTCCAAATCCAGACCAACAGCATCCCCAAAGGCAGGCTTCCCTTCTCAAGAGATCAGCTTTTGCTCTAAGTTTCTTAGTAACAAGGGGATCCCATAGGAAAGAGGAGAAAAAAGAGAAGATGGATGGAGGGGTATGCAAGGGAATCCTGGATACGCTTTTAGCCAAGGTACAAAAATTTAAAATGGACTTCGACATGTGGCATGTGACACAGGAGATGTCAGTGGGCAGAAAGAAAAACCCCTGAAGCTCCACATCTTCAGGTTAGAGCAGAAGTCAGGCAGACTTTGTATACCAGGTGAGTGTTCCTGTGTATGCAGAGAGAGAGGGAGGGGAGAGAGAGAGAACTGCTCAGTTCGGTTAAGAAGCGAAAGCACGAACTGCCCACTCTACAGCTCCCTTGATCTTCTTGCGCCTCTGCTCCCCAGAGGTTGCAAAGGGACGAAGTTATCCAAGTGCTAAAGTTTGTCTTTCGAAGTTGGGCGTCTCTACCGATCTCTAGCAAACGAGACTGCTTTTAAGGTTTCTTGGTGCAGCGACGGGAGGCGAGGGGCAGGGGTGTGTGTGGTGGTGGGCAGGACGGGAGGAGGATATTTTTCCCGGCGGGGGTCGGAGCTGCCGTTCAGGGGGCGCGCAGCGAGCGGGTCGGCCTCGGAAGCCGCTCAGGGGGAGCTCTCCAGGGTGCTGAATCCGCTCCAGCCGCCCTCCATCCCGCGGAAGGAGGCTCTCGGGGCAAATGGAAATCCGGCCTCTGGAGCGAGAAAGGGGGCGGCCCGAGAAATCCGGAGCGCCAGGTCTTTGCTCTTCTCAGCCCTTCGTACTGGAGGTGAGCACCCCCCTTTCGTGGACCAGCTCCTCTTAAGGGAAACATTCTGCGGCGGCAGGAACGAGCTGAAGAGTACCGCTCCATCTTTTCCTGAGATGATGCATCTCCAAAGGGAGACGTTTAAACAGCCGAGCGCTGGCAAATGAGGGCAGGGCGAGCGGGTCTGACTTCTCGCAGGGGGCAGGCGGCGTTCTCCGGATTTTTCTCCCTATCCCGCTGCTAGTTAGGACTGTACCACCTAGCAGCCCTGCCAAATCTTGACGGAATCTCGGAAAGCCCATTCAAATCGGACCTGGAGGCCAGAGTGAAAACTGTGAAATCCATTGCGGTATACTTCTTCCTGTGTTCTGCTCCTCCCTCCCTCCCTCCTCCCCTCCCCCCAAAAATATAGTGGGATGTGCATTAAAGAGAGAGGAGAGGGAGTTTGGGAAAGGGAAGAAGGAGCGTAAGGGAGAGAGGAATCTTCCTCTGGCCGGTGAATTTCAGGGAACGGAGAGAGCTGACCTTAAAGCTGGAAAAGCGCAGATCCTGCCGGAGTAACCAAAAAAGGGAGCTGGGATTACCTCATCAGAGCTGGAGGCGTAGCTGAGGCTCTCTGCCAGTTTGCAGCCAACCACATCTGAATGAAAATTGCAGAGAGCCTGTTACATCAGCATAGCCCAGCATTCCCCGGTCTCCTCTCCTCTGGCAACAGCTGAAAGCTTTTCCCAGCTGCATGCAGACCATACAGCAGAAAACAGAGAGAGCGAGAGAGAGAGAGAGCACTTTCCTACTTTCAATTTGTGTAGCAACAAGATCCAACACGCACATTATTCTAGAGGAGATAAAGCTGTAGCCGCTGTTGGGGCAGACGGAATGGGCTTGCTTGTTCTGGACATTCTTGAATATCAACAGCAGCATCATCGTCATCATCATCACCACCACCACCACCACCTCTTTACTTATTTGGAGTTTAGTTGACATTCTACACCATTGCTCACCCCTTTGGAGGAAAAGGTGGGGATTTGAATTAAAATGTAGCATTGGCTGTTCGTCTATATTGTTGTGGTTGTGTGACTTATGGCAACCTAAGGTAAACCTGTATTGCCTAAATACTCTAAAGGCACCCAGTGCTGTCTGATCTTGGAAGCTAAGCAGAATCAGAACTAGTTAGTACTTGGATGGGAGACCACCAACCAAAATGAGATGCTGTAGGATATATTTCAGAGGAAGCAACTGGCAAAATCACCTCTTGTGTATTCCTTGCCTAAGAAAACTCAGTTAGCTTCATGGGGTCAACATAAGTTGACAGGCAACTTGAAGGCACATGGATACACATAAGGTAAACCTATCCTGGGGCTTTCTTAGCAAGATTTGTTCAGATGTATTCTAAGGGGATTTTTTTTTATTGCTTTCCTTTGAGGCCAAGAGTTTGATATTTGCCCACTCTCTATTTGATTAGCTAATCCATCCCACCCCGTGTCTAAGCATGCAACTCCTTGCCAGTGCACAATTAAAGGAATGTCAATGGGGTTCTGTGTGTTTGCAGACATACAAGCATTTGTGTACAGCTTCCATTACAACTGTCAGGTTACTCTTTAGGTACAGAGATACTGTTATTTTCTTGCTAAGTTCAGTGGAACTGATAAGAACAACATACCATTGTTTCTGCTCGGATTGCATAATTTCCACTTAGGTGACGTCCGATCTTTTTTCCAGTTCTTTTTTTGCTACTGTGACAAATATTGTATTGTTAGTTTTTTATCATCTTCCATGTAACAGCCCAGGATCTCAGAATACATCCCAAGAATCAATACAACTGGAAGTGGGTCATATATCCAGTTGTGTAGGAACGTGGGGGTGGGGGAGATGGTTCACCCTGGGTGGCAATGTTTCTAGGGTGTCTTGGCCCATAGCCATGCCCCCGCATACCCTGGCCACACCCCCGCACACTGCAGCTACGCCCCCGAGCACTGTAGCCACACGCCCATGCACCACAGCCATGCCCCTGTGCACTGCGGTCATGCCCCCCGCATAGTGGCCACGGCCCCCTCCCACCCCCCCTCCACACACTCCAAGCTCCACCACTGCATATATCCTTCTTTCTTCCTTCTGTCCTTCCCCTTTGAGATTTCAGAGGAAAGGCTCAGATGGTTCACTGAAGGCCTCTCAAGCACTTCCTTTGGTACTCTCTAGAGATAATGCCACAAAATGAGCCAGCACTGGGTTGAATTCTTGGGGACAGTGACTTAAATGTTGGCAAAGAATTGTCCTTGAAACACATTTTCTGCTAGGGAGGTTTGGTAGGAGAAGACAAAGAGGGCCCTCCAGTTCAGAGCTCAGAAATTCAGAAATCTGAAGGCTGGGAAAAAAATCTCAGTGTTTAAAGGAACTTTTAGACAGGCGAAGGCAGGTTGGCCAGTTTAGTAATTTTTCGGGGTACAGCAAGGATTTAGAATGGAAAATCATTACCAGGTCTCCTCTCACTGTGTGCCTTCTCTGTCTGTGGGTAAGTAAACATTAGCTCCCAAACTCAGTTCTCCACCTTCAAAATGAGTACAATATAAAACACAGTGACCTGGTGAAAAGGGTGTGTGTGCCTTTTAGAGGGTTCATGAAACACTCCTCCACGGTCATTCTTCTTGAACAAATTTGTATAATTTGGATCCAGTACATCAAATCCTAGGAAGCTACACTGTATCTAAGGAAAGGGGAAAAATATGTTTATATTGAAATATTTACTAGAACATTTAAAACTTGATTATTTTATTGGGAGTGTGACAAAAATGCTCTAAAAGATATGAAAATTCTGTTTGGATAACAAAAGAGAAAAGTAGGGAATGTATCAATGCAGGAAAAAAGGTGAAGCGTGGAATTATAGAGCGGCTTCCTGTTGGGAAATTATGTCACCATAAACCTACTTATAATCATGTAAAGTGGAATTACTCTGTGAAACAATATTTGCACTGTCAGGAGGGGAGCAGAGATATTACTCTGCCATCAGGATCTTTGTGCAAGTGGAGCCGGCAGCATGGTTGTTTCATAATGGTCCCGATGCAGAATGTATCCCATTGTACAACATATGCCATTGTTCAATGTGTCCCATTGCAGAGCACTTCCCAACACATAAGGGGTTACACAATAAGGTGTCTTATTGTGCAATGGCAGCCCCTGTTGGGCAATGAGATATTTTACACAGTGCTCCATTGTGCATCATTGCAACTCACTAGCACGCTGCCCATCCTGTCTGCACCATAGTTCTATAATCGTAAAGCTACACACTGTAGCCCTGATGCAGGATCTTGGCCATAATTTAGAATTTAGGCAGCTCAAGCTGGTTTGATCACAGTCTTAATCAGCTGGTTTTAAAATAAGACAATAATCTTTGTTTTAAGGTTACAGTTGCAGTCACAACAAATACTGAAGAATGGATGTTACCCTTATTACTGTTAACTACCAGGTTCTGTGCTATGAATTAGACTAATCATTGGTTCCTTTTCTTTGTTTTGTAAGAATGTTAAGACATCCCCATCCCTAGTTAGGCATTTACAACATCCAGATTACACTGTCATTTCTTTGCAAAGAGGTGCCTTTGAGGACAATGCAGAAAATTCGTCTGGTAAAAGGTCATCTAACATAAAGCTTGTGATGGGTATGGGATTAATCCATATTACATGAAATGGGAGCAGTGAATCCATTCTCAGTTTTACTTAGTCTTTAAGGGCAGTATCCAAGGAATGGAAACTATTTTCGGGGTAGGGTTTGGCACCTTGAATAATTTCTTTAAAGTTTGAACTAAAACCCAGAGTAGATTCATCATGCCACTGACACAGAAGCCACTAGCCACCTCTGACATCACACCATATTTTGTATAATCCACATGGCTACAAATTTCTGCCATCTCAGTTTAAACAATTCAGAGTCTGGAATTGTTTGGACCCTGGTTATTTGAAGGATTTCCTCAACATATACAACCTTCTTCTGGCACTAAAATAAACTTCAGGGGTTCTACTCTCTGGTGGACCATGAATATTGATCATGTTAGCAGGTACGAGGGACAGGGTTTTTGCAAAAGTGGTCTCACATTTGTAGAATTCTCTCTCAGAAGAATTTAATTTGCTCACCTCTCCCTTTTAAATCTTTAAAAGTTTCCATTCTATCAAGCCTTGTATTTATTTTATTGCTTGTTTTGTAGATATGTTTGTCTGATCCTCTATGTGTGTGTGTGCGTGTGTGCATGATATGCCCAAGTTTATCCAGTGGGTTTTCATGATCTAGTGGGGAATCCAATCCTGGTCTCCAGAGTCATAGTCCAGCTCTCAAACAACTACACCATCACCACCATCCTCTCTCTCTCTCTCCCTCTCTCTCTCTCTCTCTCACACACACACATTGCCCTATATTTTTTTAAAAAAAAAAAACCTGTCTGCTTATGAAACAGAAGAATATTATGGTGTGCCATGGGAATTGAAAGGCTGCCAACTGGGATCAGCAAATTATTTATAAATAAATAAATACCAAATGACTGAGAAAGTTGGGAACATCTGTCACTGACAATTATCACTTCAACTGGCCATTTGACTTAGCTCTAGGTAATTAGTATGGTACCAGAGCTCTGTGATTGGTTGCTGTGAAGGATAGTGTAGCACAAAAAGGCAAAAGCTTTTAATATCCACATCGTGGTGGTGATGGAAGTGTTCCCTTAATACCACAATCAGGAATTGTAGTGCTAATTCACTTGGTTCAGAGATCATACAGTTTTAGTCACAGAATGCAACCTAAGAGTCTTAGTGGGAAAGGATCCTACAGGCAAACACAAGTGCTACCTTAGAATATTTCCCACTAAGTTATACACTGAGGGTGGGAATTGTGCATCACTCTAGCTGTTGTTGAACTACAACTCCCAACAGCCCCCGCCAGCATAGCATGAGGAATTGTGGAAGTTCCAATTCAACAACATCTGGATGGTTGCATGATTGCAAATCTACATTCTATACAAACACAGCCTTTCTTTTCAACTTCTGAAAAAGTGGCTCCTATGTCATATGATAAACTGCTTTTGAAACTAGCCAGTTGTAAAAGCACTCTACCATCCAGTATAGGGAGGTGAACTTTCAATCTGAAAAAGCAGCTCTAACATCTCCTTGGTTCATGGAGTTAGTCCCATGTCTCTTGGGATCTGAGTCATTAATATTCCTGCCCATTCTTCAAAAGAAATTAAATCTTATCTCCCCAAAGGACACAGCATGCTTTTTGCTTAATTTTCCTTGCTGTCCAAATCACCCTCTTTCACTTCTCTCTGCATTTATATATTTGAAATGTCTCAAGTAGACATAATCACTCTGAATCTTGCAGACTTATCTGTCTTTCAAAATGACAACTTAGCACTATGTCAAAATGAATCTTCACACATTTCTCTTCCCTCTAGGGACAAAGGTATTTCTGAACTTTCTCTTATCAGGCTATGCCACATTTTCTTGCCCTGTGCTTTTCAGGGTGTGAGGGGAGAGAAGGAGTTTAAATATGGAAGAGCATTCATTTCTGCAAATTAGCAATATGACCTGGTGTTATCACCGTGAACTGGCCTGGCCTTTGGTAACCTTAGATATCATTTCGATATCATAATTTGGCCCTGCTCTGCCACCAGCCAAGTGTTTGTGAGGCCACCGAATAAGCGCGAAGCTAGGCATGGCTATTATCCACTGAGTCATATTTGTTTACACCAAGGCAAGCCAGAAACTGCCAGATCTGCTTTTGAGGACCTCCCGAAACAAACACCTTCATCACGAATGCGTACTAAAACAAAGAGACCTCTGCCCCAAGAGGGCACCCTGGCGAGCTGAGTGCTTAACGGCCAAACTAGGCGCATCTACATACTGGCCATACTATTGTCAATTCGGTCCATAACTCAATCATGTAAATTCTGACCTTTCGGAGACATTGTCTCCAGCCCAACACTCATTGTTTTCACCCAAGACCAGGCTAGCCTACGCTCATGCCTTTCCCTAATAAAAACTCCCAGCTCCGAGAGCTCTTCGGACTGCTCAAAGGACTTGCATTCGGACCGCTCCGAAGTGCTATCCTGCCTTGCCACCACTTTGTTCTGCGAGCTCCCCTCGGTCGCCACACCAGGTTTCCTTCCCTCCAATTGGCTTCTTCAGGACTACGAGAAAGGTGGTGTATCACCCGTTTCCCCCAAACTCTCTTTTCTATTTCTTAGTAGTAGTGAGGTTGTGTTTTCTTAATAATTGTTTAATAAATATCGTTGTTAGTTTGAACTGTTTGTCTGCTCACTAACCCGACGCTGTATACATTGGGTAAAAGATCCCCGCTAAGTTACCCTCCTTCTCGCTAGCTAAGAGAGTGGTCGAGTTAATTTCTCCATCTTGCTTGGTTTGGTTTGGTTATTTGGGTGCCCCTCACGGGACCCCCAAATCACAGGGTAACACTGGGAAGAACACTTGGCCATTGCATTCCAGGTAGACTCCATACTTAGCATTTTGATATAAAAGCAGCAAAGCCTATGGCAACTTAAAGGCCAACATGTTTAGTATGGTATGAGCTTTCATGCACTACAGCCTATTACACTGGATACACAGGGAGTCATCTGGAAATTCAGGTATCTATTCACAATATGAATGATTGTGGTGTTACAGGCTGAGACTATTGCAAAATACATTTTGCAAAATATAAGCCCTTGATGCCTAAATATTGATGACATAAATATCTCTGTGCAGAGTAAAAAGCCAAATGTGTGTGTATACAATAAATAAATAAATAATACAAGTTTACCAGCTAGTTCTGAGCATGCAGCCATCTAACGCATAACAGAAAGAGAAAATAATAAACAAGTGATCAGAGTATAGAGAAGAAACCCAAAAGTTATACTGTATTGATACAATAGCATGGATGAAGCAGATGCAATTCTCTGCAATCATACTGATGCAATCATTTGTTGGCAGAGAGCCAGCGTAGCGATGTTCCATGATTGGTGGCACAGTGGCCTCATGTAGACAGCCAATGACATCTCATTTCCCATTGTGTAGGACATATAGGAGGATTAATTGGGTTCTTCTCTGATTGGACAGAAAAATATTAGACACGGTATAAAAGCTCCTTCCCAGGAGACGAAAGGCTAGTTGTCTATGACCTAGATGTCTATGATGGCTTTAATGCTGTTGCTTTTCCTATCTGGCAAATAGCCTCAAAATGCTGGTCAGAGAAAGGGGAGAGAACTTCTGATCTAAGAAATGAGATATAATAAATATGTATTTCTTACCTAGACAGATAAATGCCTGTTACAGAAATATATAGCAGATGCTGCAATTGATTGCAATGTCTGTTGCTGATACAAATATCTGCATATTTCATTCACAGAAGACACATTCAATTCCTTATAAAGGTTAGACTGTATAACTGCTTCTTAATCTTGTTTGCTAAGATGAATATGAAAGAATATGATAAAGATGCTAATATGATGTAAGATGTGTGATGCCTTAAATGAAAGGTAAAGTCAATATGTAAATTATATGTCTAGGCAATGAGAAATCTATGTTCCCATCTAAGAATGAGGTGTGTGCATTTTAATAAAATAGCCTTAAAGATTTTTTTATTGTAATTGTATTGTAATTTTTATTGTAATTTATTGTAACTTTTTATTAAGGTTTTTTTGTATACAATAAATAAAAAAATAATCAAAACAGCAAACATAGAAGAAAAGAAGAAAAGAAAAAATAGAAAGATAAATAAAGATAAGAAAAATATAGGTAAGGAAAAAAAGAGATAAAAAGAATAAAAGTAATCCCGAATCTTCTCTTCAGCAGTTATTAAAGCACACAGTTAATCTGTACCTCTCTTGTCTGTCACAATGATTCTTTATCCTCCTTCCTATAACATGTTGCTAAGTACCTTCAAGTTGTTTCTGACTTATGACAACTCTAAGACAAATCTATCATAGAGCTTTCTGGGACTGTGTGAGGCACCCAAGGTTGGACTGCAAGATTTTCAGGGTGAAGTGGGTGATATTTACCAATCCAGTAGAGCAGTGAAGAAGAGATGTGGCTTAGCTGCAGAGTCTAAGGACAGTACTCAAACAGTAATTGGAACTGCAGAATGACAACCAGCAACTAGTGAACTGTGAGCTTTTTAGTCAAAACGTGGGGTTTAAATTCTCTTTTTCCGCCTGGAAGGTAAAGTGCTAATGACTCTCTGGAAGAATAAACAGCAGAGTCTGGAGAGTAGACAATGATATCCAGAATGGAGAGTGGACAATGACATCAAGAATGGACTAATGGTCTTAGTGTTAGCTGACAAAGGACTAATGGGGATCCTGATAGTTCCTTAATTGCTGGACAGGACAAAAGAAAAGCTTGCTGGCCAGAAGGAGAGGGACTAAGACAATCTGCTGTCCTGTGGAAATGTTGCAGGTGCTATGGTTTCCAAAAGTTGAGTCACTGAATGCTAACTATAAGCTCATTGTTGCTGAAGTTTCCTGCTGATTTCCTGACTATGACTTGGCTATGCCTTAAGATCTTTCCTGACCTGATGTTGCAATGCAAGTGTTTGGCCAGCTCTTCCTATTAGCCAGCATGGGCATGCAGCCATAGCAGTGTATAATTTATATTTATGCCAGTTAAATATTTGTCAATTAAATATATATTTTGCCAATTAAACCATAACAAAGCATGGGGTTGTACAACCTACTAACAAACTCTTATATATGTTTTCTACTATTATTACTGCCCTAAATTAAACTAAACAAATTAACTCCCTCATTTTAATTTAATAAGAATCTGCCATCATAGAAAGTATCAAATATTAGATTCTTTCCTCTTCATTAGAACAATTACACAATTCTTCTCCAACCTTTTCTTCCTCTCTCTAACTCATTTCAAGCTGTGTCTCCAGAAAAGTAAAATTCAACCTCCTTATAAGAATTTCTCTTTTCCTTTGAATTTTCTGTGTCTATTCCCAAATTACATCCCTCTCTCATAATTATATCTTTTGCAATTACCTGACCCTCCATCCCACATATAAATCAAACTTTAATATCACTTTTAAATAGTTTCTTAAATTTCATATACCCCCACAAGAGCCTTGATTTATAACGACTTCCTTCACTCTAGGGCAGCCTCAAAGATCAAACAGCAAAATAACATCTAGAATTCAGTAAACCAACTCATTATTTCTTTACCCATTCACATTTAAATTAAACCTTTCTTTTTTGCCAAGCCTCTACAATTGCACAAATGAACATCACTTGTCAAATTTGACAAGATCTAAAGAAGAAGTCTCCTTCCAAGAAGCACCCTCCTACTGTTCTTATTGTCTTTCTTCTCTTCTTTCTCCCCTTCCCACAACCTAGCTAAAACTCAAATATCCCCAATCTCTTTCCAAACCCCTGCCCCTGTTCTCTCCAATGGCTGTCTTTCAGGGGGGAAAAAAAACCAACTGCTCTTCTCCTTTCCATGTCTCCAGTATTAGCATCTCTCAGTTGTTTTTTGTAAATCCAGTAATCTCTTCTGTCTTCTCTAGCCTCAGTTCTGATCTAAAATTACACTGGTTTGGCAGCATGTCACCATCCATAATTTCCAATTCATCCTCTGATATCTCCCCTTCATCTGATTCTCTGCTTTCCATCATATCATCAAATGATCTAAAGTTCTTGATATCATTTTTCAACAATTTTGGTTCCTCCAAAATCTCTTGCCAAATCATTGGATCTTCATCTTATGGGGTTATGTCATTGCCATTCTTTCTACTTGGCAGAAACTTGGTAAAAATAGGAGTAACACCTTTGTCTCCAGTGTGACTCCTCTGCTACAATATTGCAAGACATGGTCTGGCTAATTAATTTTTCTTGTTGTTCAGATTGCTCTCAGTGGGGTATCTCTCCAAGACAAAACAAAACCACTTTCCCATAACAAAGCAGTCACTTTCCTTAGTCCATTTTTACTTGCAAGAGCACTTTAAAAACAATCAATCTCATACCACCATAATCTCAACCTAGATGCCCAAATAGATTTAAAGATTATTAAGCTGCCTGATCATTCTCCTGTATCAAATACCCTGAAATTCTCATACTTAAGACTGCTTAAGTGGAGTGTTGATGCTAATTCTACCTGTTTGGATGATACCACTGTTGACAAGTTGGGAGCCCAGGTAACCAGAAGATGACAAGAGCAACCTCCAAAAAGAGTAATTAGCTGACAAACAGCAAGCAATCCTCAATCCCTTTGTCTACAGCAGTGGTTCTCAACCTGTGGGTCCCCAGATGATTGTAGACTTCAGGTTCCAGAAGCCCCAGCCACTATGGTCAATACTCAGGGCTTCTGGGAGTTGAAGTCCAAAAACATCTGGGGACCCACTGGTCTACAGAGATAGGATGAGGATCCACATCTGTTTCAGTGATGAGGCAAGAGTGCAGACACTGAGAATGAAGTGAAGATAAATGCAGAAATAATAACAGACTTGACTCTATTGTTAGTATATTGAAATACTGGTTGATGTGGGGTGGGAGTGGAATTGCAGGAAGTCTGGTCAGAAGGAAGTTAGATGCAGAAAGTACTGAGAATAACAATTAAAATATTAGCACTGGCCATTCACAAAACTGTTTTGTGCTGCATTAACAAACACCTTTTCATTAGATAAGCAAAGTAACACATGCAATGTTGAAAGAAACCTTTCTCCTAGTTCAGTCCTCTGGAGTTAAACTAGAACCCAGTGGCAGCAAAAGATGTGCCCCAACCCACATGACTACTGCCAGTGCATTCTATCACTGCTGCTACAGAACTCTCATTGTCACTGCCACTGCTTAATACCTCACTCTAAAAGGGTTCTTCCTATAAGCCAGGTCCTTCTTCAGAACCAGAATGAGTGACTATGGAGGCTGCCTGTGTCATCATCACATAAGTGATTTCCTAGGTTATGTCACTGCCAATACCTTGCTCCCTCAGAAGAGACACTGGGCAGGAGGGAAGTCTGCGATCAAATCTGTTCTGTCTCTTGTTTGAGGATTCCTAGAGCAAGACAATAAACTGGCAGGCTCTCCAGAGAACTAAGCTGGCCAAAATGGTTTACTCTGAGAAAATCCTTTAATACAACTGCTTCCATGGCTGAGTACGGATTCAAACCCTGGTTCCCCAGACTCCTGGTTCAACAGAAATTACTACTCTGTGCTGGTTCATGTTCAACTTAAGGTTGTCATAAGTCTGAAATGACTTGAAGGCACATAGCAACAACAACAACAACGGGGAAAATACAGATGGGCAATCCCAGAAGTAATTTATTACAGAACAGACTGAGAAGAGAAAATGACAGAGCACTACTTTGTCACAAGGGCTCCAGCTGAAACCATTCAAATGCAGTGGCAGCTTGTGCTCATAATGTTAGTTGGGGAGTGAATCTACTCCCAGTTTTAGTTGTAACTCCATCCTACAAATTGTTTCAGTGCCTTGGCTAGCTCCTTGAAAGTTCCTTTTACAGGAACAGACCCAGCACACTGGATGATCCTTTTCCCCTACTTCCTTCTTAAGCAGTTGAACTGTGCTTCCTTACAAGCAGCCCCCTCTTCACACACAACTTAAATAACATCACTGACAGAATCCCCATCCAGGTTGGTCCCAGAGTCCCAGTCCTTAGGTGCTTGTCACTCACACGCTCCTGTTATCCTTAAGATCCCTCTCTGGACCTGGGATTCACAACCAAAGGTGACCAATGTACTGGACAAGTGGCAGTGTTAATCACTGGCTGCAATGTGGTAAAGTGTGACTAGTCTTCCTTTTCAGTTCTTAAATGTAAACAATCAGATGCAGTTTCAGAAAATAAAAACAAGAAATATTTATTATATAATTAATAATTTAACATGAAGTCCCTGAACTCTGTCCAAATCTACTTATCAAGAAACATCAGTAGAGGCTTGAACTGGGAAAAAATAATAAATGTTTTAAAATAAGTTCATCTGGCTCCACTGGTATAGTTCCTCTGGAGGTAATGATGGCAGCAGCAACAACAGAGAAAAGCAGAGGGTGGGAAAGGCAGAGATGACAGGAAGATGAAGAAGAAAGCAAAAGAAAGAAGAGACAGCAGATTACAGGTTGCCTGTCCTTTGTCTGGCCTTGCTGGTGAAGGAGGGCTCTTGAAGGAAAGATACTATGAGATGGATGTCTTGGAATATTGCCTGGATGAAAAATTGCTTGGGTCCCTGAAGCTAGGCATTCATAGAGTAGACAGCTTGGAAACAGCCACGTCTTCCTCCAGTTGCTGTCATTGCTGTCCCCCTTCGGCTTGTGCAAATGTAAAGATTGTCAAACTGCTTATAGAATAGGTTTGACAGACTAGATCCTGACCTTAATCTTTCAGGTGCCACAAGATTTTCTGTGGTTTCTGCTGCAACGGACTAACATGGTTAATGCCTTTAAAATTGTGATATTCCTGTACAATTACTTTATTCCTAACTACAAGCTACTGTGATCTAGTAGTGAGTAGAGAAGTTATGGTGCTTTGACTCAGAACAGTGAAAATGTATTTTTCATGATTAAATATTATTAGCAGTCCATACTTATCTATAGAAAGACAATGTACGGGCATGACCACGTGGCTTTAGTTTAAGTAGCTAGAGATGTGGTACCTAAACATGCCAAATTCTCTTGATACACACATTTTGCCTAGTCCAGGACTTTCAGCTGGGATACATGATTTGGCAGGGACAACAATGGCTTTGCTCTCCGTACGTATTAAGTATAGAAGTGTATAATGACAATGGAGCCAGCAGTAGGGCAGAGCTGGATTTCCACACTGCAGATGTTTCTGGATGATATATACTTGTCTTTTCACATGATGAACTGGAAGCTGAAAATACGGGGCACGATTATTCTACTTTAACTATCAAGGTTCCATCTTATGGAATCCTGCGACTGTTAGTCTGGTGGGGCACTACATAGCTCTGGGTCAGAATTCTAAATACCCTTCTCTAAATTGCCAGTCCCAGGATTCCAAAGGCTGGAACCATGGCAGCTAAAGAAGAATAGTAGTGTTATAATTCTGT
The DNA here is from genome assembly GCA_948472985.1 of Iguana delicatissima. Classification (NCBI taxonomy): domain Eukaryota; kingdom Metazoa; phylum Chordata; class Lepidosauria; order Squamata; family Iguanidae; genus Iguana; species Iguana delicatissima. The sequence continues at coordinate 78,969 of CAOKZL010002092.1, forward strand.
AATGGGAATGGGCTCTTGGTATCTAGATGTGCCTTGTTGACACAGGTACTCCGATTCTAAATCGACAGTGTGAGTCATTCTCACTATGTACAGTGCAATCATCATTATTAAAGATTTGGTTATTTTGCCTTCATAACTCTTTTTGATCTTTAACCTTTACCATGGAAAAGACTTTTTGAGGGGGAGGGCAAATTAGATTTTTTTTAAAAAAAATCATCTGGTGTTTCCTATAGTTGTTTTAGCTGAATTAAACTTTTGGCCACTGCTACTGCCACTAATATTTATCTCTTTCTCATAACAGGTAGTTAGTTCCCTTTACTTAATTCCAGCTACTCCATCATGAACTGGCAGTCTTATTATTAACCACAATACTTTTTTGTCATATGCTGCCTATATACCATAAAGGCACCAGATCCCATCTGATCTTGGAAGCTAAACAGTGTCAGTTCTGGTTAGTACAGTACTTGGATGGGAGACTACCAATGAATACCAGGAGCTGTAGGCTATACTTCAGAGAAGGAACTGACAAAACTGTATTCCTTGCGCAGGAAAACCCTGTGAAATTCATGGAGTTGCCATAAGTCAACAGGAAACTTGAAGGTACTTACACACACACATCAATGCTATGATAACTGAACCTGCTAAGACTGTATATGAAAATGAGAAAGTAAGTTAGATCTGCAATACCTGATAAATATTATAATTGGGAAAAACTAGTTCTGCATTACTTCTCTTAAAGGCAGCCAATTAAATCACACAACATTTTTCACAAGCCCTATGACAAACCATTGTGTAGATTTGCTCTCCACCCCCATCTGCTGGAAAACCTAGGTCTGGTGGCCCCTGCTTTTCTATGTAGATTGAAGAGCATAAGGTCAAAGGCCTTAGGCTGAAAGCATTTATTATTCACTTTAAAAGAAAAACATTTTTGTCCACCTCTTCCTTAAACAGTAAAAATAACTGAGCTTAACAAATCCTCAGAGCTGAAAAGGTTTTTTATGTGGCTGTGACAGAGCCTCTCTCCAAGCTGGCCCAGCAAATCCAATCCCTTGGGATCCTCTCATTCACCTTGCCCCTTGCCCCTCTAGATCACACTCTCCACCAGCTATTTAGGCCTCAAGGTGATCCCTAGGTAGATCAATGGATGGGTTGTTCTGTGGGTTCACTATGGTGAGCATAAGCAGACTCTCTGTCAAAACTTAACAGGAACAACCAGACACAGTTGTAAAGAACAAGTAGAAGTCTATTAAGACATTTAGATCGCACATTAACCCTCTGAACTACATATTCATTCACAGCTCCCCAAATCCTATACAGTTCTTCCCACTGGTGGACTGTTCTGTCTCTATGCAGCTTTTCCCTATCTCTACGCCATCTTTCCTCTATCTCTCTGCAATCTTTTTCCCATCTCTATACTATCTTTCTGCTATCTGCCTTCTGTCAGAGACAAGCCTCAGTTTTGTATCCTTTCTCCCATGTAGCCCTGCCCCCTTCACAGCATTCTCTAAGCTGTGATTGACTGGCAGCAATCAGACTTGTCCAGCTTCTCCCTTCACAGTGGACCACAGAAATGATGTCACTTCTGGTCATGTCAGACACATGGATGAAAAATGACACCACCACCACCTTGCATAGCTGCCCACCCACTATGTAGACTAACCAACCAGGAACAGGATTTAGAGGAACAGCTTGATTTCATAACTACAAAACTATTTCTTAACAAAAAGTCAGTATGCTGTGGAAACATTAGTCTGGACAGTAGTTTTAGATGTGGTAACAGCAAGATATCTTAGGTGCTGTCTCTGGGAATCTATTTCATTTAAATGACTTAATCTTGCTTTTCTTAATGGTTTAAATCAAAAGTCACTTGCAAGAAAAACTATCACGCTATAAATTGCATGCATTATGAAACAAATGTGGCACAGACCAAACTACAAATCAAATTACAGATATGGCAGAAATTTACAACATGGAGTAGTAGAGAAAGAAACATACCTACAGGAAAGTAAAACTGACAAAGCATCAGTCCCAAAGACCATAATGAAACATCTTTTTCTTTAGTTCCTAAAAGATAAAATGCTTGGTCCATGTTCCAAGCCAGCCATCTTGGGGAAAGCATTCCATAGCTGCGGAGATTACAGCTATATTATAACTAGATAATCACATTGTAAGTTTCCTTGAATCTCAGCCGTGAGAGAAAGATGGGATAGAAATCTAATAAATGAAAATAAGAGATGTCTATCATCACAAACAAAAGAATCTGCTAAACTTCAGTCAGCAGGGATGCAGATCTGTTGAGTGTCACATGATGAACACAGTGTAAGAGATGGGAGTTTATATGAGAAGTGATGGGTAGTTCGTAAGCTCATAAAAAATAAAATAAAAGACACTTAGTTTAGCTCTTACTAGAGCAGAACCAACCAACTAATGCCAAGAAATTATCTGGCAGCAGCTGATGTTTGTTAGTAGTTTTTAAGGCCACCCTCTTGTAGAGTGCATTACAGCTGTCAAGTTTAAATGTTAATAACGAATGAATTACTGTAACTAGATCTGATTTCTCTGGGAAGGTGGAAAATAAACATGTTAGCCGAGGTAAATAAAAAGCACTGTGCCTGATCATCTAAGAATGGAACAGGATCAAAGAACACCCTGCAAAACTGATTTTTTTTAAAAAAAGTGGGGGTGCGATCCCATTCAATACCTTTTTATATACCAACAGTATGTTCACCACAGTTCCTTTGTCTTGTCTGGATTAAGCAGCAATTGAGGGTTCCTACTGCACCCCTAGGATCTGTTTAAAATGGCAAATACAACTGGCTGTCATCAGTGCAATGAAAATTTCACAGCCCAGACCCCCTGACTTACTTCGCTCAGAAGTTTCATATAAATTTCAAAGAGCGTGGTGTCTAGGACAGAATGCTATGGTATTGCAAAAGCCAAAGGAGATGACACAGATCCAAAGTACCATAGCATTATATTTGGCACCTGTCTTCAATCAGGAATGAGTGGAGCCAGATAAGTACAGCATCTCCTAAAGGCCAACAGAAGACAGCCCAAGAGGGTGGCATTCCGTAGTCAATGTTATGATAGTGTCATTCTTGGACTAGCTTTCCACAGGTCTTCATAGTCCTAATTAACACATACATATGGAAACATGTACAGGAATGTTTTTAGTTGATCTTAAAAGGTCAACATGGAATATGGAAGCAAAGCATTTGAAGCAAAGGCTAGCAAGAGCAAGGCTGCCTTAGTCTTGTCAGGATTTCTTGTCCTATAGCTACTGATGACATACCATTAGCAGTTGTTGTGGCACACCCCTTTAATCGAACAACAATGAAGTGTGCAATTAAAATATGTGTTTGCTCACAGAGAGAAAATGTTTGGAGCTAGATGAAAAAGCAGAGTTGTGCTACAGGAACTGAGCAGCATTTGATGCAGAGATACTAGTGCCATCAAGAAAGAATAAACCTGTGGCTGATCTTCAATGGTCTAAATGAGAAAATAACATGGTGCTGTTTAAGTACCTGATGTAAAGTAATATGAGAAGGATGACAAAGCTTCAGTGGTAAAATATGCCCAGACATCTTTTAGTTCCAATAATAGGTCCTTGTGATCTGCACCCCAAAAACTTGCTCCAGAGAGCTGGAAAGCTTTCAGTTGACAGGCCATGCTAAGTGCTATAGTAGGAAAAGGACAGGAGGAAAGTTCCATTGCATTAGTGTTGTAGTGCAAGCATGATGCTGGACTGATACTAAAGATCCAGCTATCATTGTTTCTCAAGGCAATATATTTCAAATTACTGCAAAATAAGCATAAGTTGAAGCATAGGTACATGGACTCAAATCTGACTCCAAGAATGCACCTAAAATGTAAGCCTGGGTTTTCAGAGGGCATGTAACCCCACCCAGTGTAGGTTGAATCCCTATTCTTAGATCTGTCTTTCAATGGACTACCTTAGCAAATGTTTGTATTAATTTTAATTTGTTCCCCATTGCCCAGTCCATTATCAACACTAGATACTGGTTTAGTATCCAAACAGCCTCCTTAGTATTAGATGGAAAAGAGGGATAGAGCTGGGTGTCATCAGCACACCTTCATCCCCTGCCATCTCCATCTGAAGAAGCCCAATTAATATACCAGGGAAATACTCCAAAACACTTAACAGGGCTAATTGGGCTTTAAGGCAATCCCACCTACAAAGAAAGATACGAGGCATTAATCATTTTCTTTATTTACTGATTTAATTTATATCCTGCCTTTCTCCCCGTTTAGGATCCAAGGTGGATTTCAGTATAGGTTAAAACAAAATATAACTGAAACTGATACAAAATAAAATAATAAAATATATAACTATAAAAAAGAAAAGAAAAATGAATAAACAATCCGATAAAACAATAATTTAAAATATTTTAATATACATTTAAAATATAGGAAAAATAAAAGTACTCCTTTAAAAAGACCTTGCTGTCATTCAAGTTGTTTTCAAATTAGGGCAACCCTAAGGAAGACGTACTGCAGAATTTTCTTGGCAAGATGTGTTCAGAGGGAGGTTGCCTTTCTGTTCCTCTGAAGTTGAGAGAGTGTGACTCGCTCAAGGTCACCCAGTAGGTTTTCATGGTTGAGCTGGGATTTAAACCCTGTTCTCCAGAGTCCTAGTCCAATGCTCTACACCAGAGCTTTCCAAATTTTTCATGTTGGTGACACACTTTTTTAGACATGCATCATTTCGCGATACAGCAATTCAGTTTTACTAGCAAATCAGAAGTTAAACTAACCCCTTATAAGAGACAAAGACATATAAATTGTAATAACAAAGTGTATGGGAACACAATATATCTCATGAAAACTTTCATATATTTTTTAAAATATATGATTTATAAATAATAGCATACATTTCCAAGATTGTAGGTGACACACCTACACACTTCAAATGACACACTAACGTGTCATGGCACACCATTTGGAAAGCCCTGCTCTACACCATGCTGGCTCCCCATCAAAGGCCTGTCTAAATAAACAAAAAGTCTTTGGCAGCTGATGGAAGAAGTACAAAGAGGGGCTTCCTATGGGATGGACTCCCATCGCCTAGGAACAGCCACCAAGAAGGCTCTCTCCCATTTCTTAACCAAATGTACCTGCGATGATGGTAGGACCAAGGGAACTCTCTTCCCTACAGATCTCAAAACCCAAGCAGATTCACATTGGGAGATACAGTCTTTCACATAATCCGAAGCCAAGCTGTATAGTACTTTATAGGTTATAACCAGCACTGAATTCTTCCAGGAAACAGACTAGCAGCTAATGGAGATGGTGCTTCAAGGGTGTGATACATTCCCTAAAACAACCCCTGGTTAGCAGTCTGGCCGCAGCATTCTGGAACTGCTGAAGTTTCCACAATTAACGTATATTGTTAATGTAGTTCAGCTCCATTATAGAAGAATCTATTTTGAACTTAGTTCAAATGCAGTTCAGATATTCTATTTTCATTATTCTATTTATTTGAACAAAGACAAAGCTGGAAACCAAACTGAGTATCAAAACAATAATCATATTTTGCTGTACAAGAAAAATAATAAGAAAGAATTAGATTTTCTCCATTGCTTCAGTTATGTGTATCCATCTGCAGAATGAGCTTATCTTAAGATAATACATTTAGCTTATATACGTATGCATGAATTTCCAGTATTTATTAGTTGCCCTATAGCTAATATCTCTCAATGAAAGCAACAATATGACAAAAATTACAGAAAACAAGCTTGCCTAACACTATTTGGTTTTCTTTAATAAAATTTGATAGCTATGTGTAGTTTTGCCTAACTAAGTGGCAGTTTGAGGATCAAACAGGGAGATACCTCTGCCCCAAAGTGATGGTGAGAAGTGCCTCTTCTCAGTCCACAAGTCATCCATGATGCCATTTTATGATCAAGTGGAGTAAGCTAACTAGAAATTATTTCACTTAATTATTTACCAGGGATGGGCCAACCGAATCCTCGAATCCTGGGTAAGGATTCGAGATTCCCGAATCCGAATCCCTGTGCCAAAATAGGCAAACCAAATCTTTCGAATCCGCCAACTAAACAGATTGTTGGAGACCGGGACACCTGAAAACCAGGGAGACCGGGATGCCTGAAACCTGGGAGACCATACACACAAGGGAAGATAGTAAGTAAGTGAGGTTTTCTCTTGGAGTAATAATGGCCTTTGCTAACAATTTCACAAATTACAACTGGGCTTGTATTCTAAGATATTAAATAGAACATTTCATATTTAAGTTCAGTACTTGAGTGGAAGCTACAGGCTTGAGATTTCAAGGACAGCTGAAACATTCCTTTGCATAGCAACTTTGCAAACCTCTTTCACACACAATTCTGGGGTTTGGAGTTTTACAAGGTGTCACAGCCTTCTCTGCCAAAGTGTACTGGTGCATCATCAAACTACAAACCCCAGCATGCCAGTCAAACTCTGCCAAGACAGCAAGGTCCAGCAAGTTTCTTGCTTGTCTTGCAGACAACTTCGTGGTCCAGAAGGTGGAAGAGGCCACAAGGGGATCAAATATTCTAGATCTGATCCTGACCAACAGGGATGACCTTGTTAATGAGGTAGAAGTGGTTGGATCTTTTAGGGGGGAGTGACCATGCCCTATTGGAATTTGGCATTCAGTGGGAAGGAGAAGATAACTGTAGCCAGACACTCATCTTAGATTTTAAAAAAGCGGACTTCTGTAAACTTAGGGAGCTGCTGGCTGGAATTCCGTGGTCAAGAATAGTGAAAGAGAAAGGAGTTCAGGAGGCATGGGAGTTCCTTAAAAAGGAGATATTGAAGGCACAGTCTAAAACTGTGCCAATAAGGAGGAAAAATGGAAGGTATCTGAAGAAACCAGAATGGTTGACTAAAGAACTCTCAGCTGAGCTCAGTGTTAAAAGAAACATATATAGGAAATGGAAGAAGGGGGAAACCACCAAAGAAGAATTTAAGCAAGTGGCCCAGAGATGTAGGGAGGAGGTCAGAAAGGCTAAAGCACAGAACGAACTTAGGCTGGCCAGAGACATTAAAAACAATAAAAAGGGCTTTTTAAAATATGTCCACAGCAAAAGGAAAAAGAAGGAGCTGATAGGGTCGCTGCGCAGAGAAGATGGTGAATTACTAACAGGGGGAAGAGAAAAGGCAGAACTACTTAACACCTTCTTTGCCTCAGTTTTTTCCCAGAAGGATACAAGCACTCAACCTGGTGGTTGGGAAGCAGGTGAGGAAACAGGGGAAATGAGGCACATAATAGGTAGAGAGGTGGTACAGGAACACCTGGCCACACTGGATGAATTCAAGTCTCCAGGGCCAGATGAATTGCATCCTAGGATATTAAAAGAGCTGGCAGAGGTCATTTTGGAACCGCTTGTTATAATCTTTGAGAAATCTTGGAGGACAGGAGAAGTTCCAGCAGACTGGAAGAGGGCAAATGTTGTCCCCATCTTCAAGAAGGGAAAAAAAGAGGACCCAAATAATTATCGCCCAGTCAGCCTGACATCAGTACCTGGAAAGATCCTGGAGCAGATCTCTAAGCAGTCAGTTTCTAATCACTTAGAAAGCAAAGCAGTAATCACGAGAAGTCAACATGGATTTCTCAAAAATAAGTCATGCCAGACTAATCTTATCTCTTTTTATGATAGAGTTACTGGCTTGATAGATGAAGGGAATGCTGTGGATGTAGCATATCTCGATTTCAGTAAGGCCTTTGACAAAATTCCCCATGATATTCTTGCAATGAAGCTGGTAAAATGTGGGCTGGACAGGGCTACTGTTAGTTGGATTTGTAATTGGTTGACCGATCATACCCAAAGGGTGATCATGAATGGCTGCTTTTCATCCTAGAGAGAAGTGACTAGCGGGGTGCCATAGGGTTCTGTCCTGGGCCCGGTGCTGTTCAATATTTTTATCAACGACTTGGATGAAGGAATAGAGGGCATGCTCATCAAATTTGCAGATGACACCAAATTGGGAGGGGTTGCTAATACGCCAGAGGACAAGATCAAAATTCAAAATGACCTGGATAGATTGGAGAGCTGGGCCAAGGCTAACAAAACGAAATTCAACATAAATAAGTGTAAGGTCCTACACTTAGGTAGAAAAAATGGAATACAGAAATATAGGATGAGGGACAAGTGGCTGGATAGCAGTACATGTGAAAGTGATCTAGGAGTCTTCATAGACCACAAGCTGAACATGAGTCAGCAGTGTGATGCGGCAGCCAAGAAAGCCAATGCAATTCTCGGCTGCGTCAATAGGAGTATAGTGTCTAGATCGAGGGAGGTACTGGTACCACTTTACTCTGCTTTGGTTAGATCTCATCTTGAATCCTGTGTCCAGTTCTGGGCACCCCAATTCAAGAACGACATGGTCAAGCTAGAGCAAGTCCAGAGGAGGGCGACCAAAATGGTAAGAGGCCTGGAAGCCATGCCCTATGAGGATAGAGAGCTGGGTATGTTTAGTCTGCAGAAGAGAAGGTTAAGAGGGGACATGATAGCTATGTTTAAATATTTGAAGGGATGCCATGTAGAGGAAGGAGAGGGATTGTTTTCTGCTGCTCCAGAGACCAGGACAAGGAGCAATGGATTCAAGCTGCAGGAAAGGAGATTCCACCTGAACCTCAGGAAGAACTTCCTGACAGTCAGGGCTGTCTGGCAGTGGAATCTGCTGCCTTGGAGTGTAGTGGAGTCTCCTTCCTTGGAGGTTTTGAAGCAAAGGCTAGATGGCCATCTGTTGGGAATGCTTTGAGGGTTTTCCTGCATGGCAGGGGGTTGGACTGGATGGCCCGTGTGGTCTCTTCCAACCCTACATTTCTATGATTCTATGATTCTAGAAGGAGCTATGCAAAGAAAAGCCAGGTTTGACCTGGATTATCTCTCTACTGTAGTATGTGGTCCTGTTTACACAGGTAGAAAAATGTGGGATTAATCCACATTTTCTTGCCTGTGTAGAAAGGGCCTTCATGTCATTTTCAATCTGGGGAGATCCTGAGGGAAAACTGTGACAATTGTCTTCGCCAGATTTCTTCAGAGGGAGGTTTGCCTTTGCCTAGGCTTTTGCTAAGGCTGAGAGAGTGTGTCTTGCCCAAGATTATCCTTCTTTCCCTCGCTTTTTAAACTTTTTTTTAAAAAAGGATTTGAAATTTTCAAGATTCGTGAGATTCGTGGATTCCCAGAACCTTCCAGGGTTTCGGATCTGGATTCGGATTCGGAAAATTCTGGATTTGTCCCATTCCTATCATTTACTCTTTTAATCCACATAGGATCATATGAAGAGAAGTCACCACAAGCAGCACAGACAGGCATACTAGAACATCCTTAGATCCCAGAGTGCAATTTGCAGATAATCACATTAGTATGCTGGACTTCTTCAGCTATGAGCAGAGATAGATAGTCATTCAATAAATGCTCTTCCTTGCTTTATAGGTCTTAACCAACAGTTTGAATTATGCCTGGTAGCCCATGAAGTTGTTACCACCAAGAATTTTCTTTCTCGTTCTAAGAAGCTCTAGTCAGTGATCTGGCTACAGCATCTTGGTCCCAGTGAAGTTCAGAACATTGTCACAAAGAAGTCCTAGAGAAAGAGGGTTACAGTAATCTAAACATGATATAACTAAGCCAAGCATTCCCATGCCAAATCAGACATCTCTCAGAAATGGGCACACTGGCATGCTTGTTTTAGTTTTACAAATGCATTTCTTCCAGTTAGCAACTTCAATCAGCCCTTGCCAGCAGATGAGATCCAAATATCAGTTTCTTGGGCAATGAAAGTACTTGCCTACATGAAATCAGTACATATAAAGGTGATGTCTGCACAACTCCAAGCTTTCATTGTAAGTGTACACCCTGCCTCTCAGTGCCATTACTTTGCATCTCAGTCTGGTTTGTGGGTCCTGAGCTTTTTCCCAGTAGAAGGAAAAAGTAGCTCTGTCAAGCATGAACTCAACTTACTTGTGTCCAAAAGGACAAGAAAAATCATCTCTAACAGGAGCCGTCTATTCCCTCTAGCCATTTCAATCCTCAAACAAGCATTCTTTGGGAGCTGAGAGACAGAATCTCTTGCAAAAATCCTAAAACTCGCCTGACATGAATTATTTCCAGAAGGGAATTCTTACCCAGAATTGCTGCATTAGTTTCTTTAAGATGGAATATCAAGGAATGATGATGGACACGAGTGTATAACAAAGAGAATGCATAATACCTTCCACATATCTGAAATCAGAACTCAACAAGCTGTTGGTTTCTACCACATTGATACCTGCAACTTCGTTTAGAAGGAGAAATGGAATCCTATGCCATCCAGTTGTTTGGGACTTCAACTATCACAGCCGCTAACCATTGGCCATGCTGGGTGGGGCTGATGGGAGTTGTAAGCCAAAACAACAGGAGAACCAGGAGCTTCCCACCTCTGCTATAGCATGTCATGTCTCACTTTTAACTTCCTTTTCCAAGGGACTTCATCTTCATAAGAAAGATAACTGCAAGTAATTTGTCAAGTATCATTTGATGTATAGAAAATGAAGCTCTGTTAACGAAAGTTTTTTTCTGCTACAGACACTCTTCAGTTGGAGGAGGGGATCTGCATTATTTTTGATCAGTGGTGTAGTGGTAAATTTTGAAATATACATCCTCATCGTGGGACTCCCTTTAGGAAAATATCCAAAGACAGAACAAAAATGCAGGCAGCTATGTATGAAAAATACAGTTCAATCTCTACTTAGGAGCAGGTTTTTTGCCTAAGCTAGAGTAAGCCAGCTCCAAACCCTTTTGACTTGCAACAAGGATAACTCATTTATTTATTTCTGTTGAGAAAATCCATATCTTTTCCAGCTATAGTGAGGATTGCAGTTAAATGTAGAGGGAACAGGGGAGCCCAACAGGTGTGCGGCAGATGGTGTTATAGTCTCTGCTAATCAAAAAGCCCCAGAGCTTCAGCCTTGTGAGCCCTGGCTCCACCACCCCACTGTCTATAATGCTGACTGCACACTTGCTCCTTTGCTCAGTGGTTCTCAACCTGGTGGTCCCCAGATGTTTGTGGACTTCAGCTCCCAGAAGCCCCAGCCACTATGGTCAATGCTCAGGGCTTCCGGGAGCTGAAGTCCAAAAACATCTGGGGACCCACAGGTTGAGAACCACTGCCTTTGCTTTTTATCCTTCTTTTGTCACTGAGAAAGTATCAAAAAGGAAACCAGTAGTTCTGCCAAGAGCCCCAAAGCCATTCTGAGCAAAAAAGAGAACAGTCTGAATAGGAGAGTAGGCAACCATGATTAAAGAGGACTGACCTATGTATTCACCTGTATAAGGGGTATATGATAAACAGCAGTCCATAACTGATTCTGTGTACAAATCATATGTGGCCTTTATTGGCTCAAACCCCATACTTGGAGGTGGGATCCAGTACCAAACCAGAGAAGGTGGTTCAAAAACTGATTCAATGTTTTCTCTGCAACAGGCACCAGCTGACAACCAGACTATCCTGTTTCAAAGCACACATCAAATGTAGTTTCAAATGAATAAAAATACGGTTGTCCAAGCAGGAATTACTGAAGCATATAAGACAGAATCCAATGAAGAGGTATGCAGGTTGTCAAGTAATTGATGTTAGTAAAAAGATTCTCTTGACCATGAATTACTACTGAACATCCAAGAGGAGAGGCAGGACCAAAAGGATGCCAAACCTACACACTTGATCCTTTAAGTCAACTGTGACCTCAGTCAGAAGAGGCAGACCCGTCTTCTCCTGGCTGACTGGACCACTCACCATCCGGTAAACCAAGCCTCAGTTTACTTCTCATTATTCAGTCCCCCAACCAACCTGCTTCTTATTGGGGGATCACAAAGTGTTGTGTCTGGATCAGATAACTGGATTACATTTCTCATCTTATCCAAAGATGATCACTGGCAGATGGTGGTTCTCACATTAGCAAAGCAGTGAATACACTCTTGAATGTTATCCTGAACTTTAAAGGCGCTATCCAAACTTCTAACCCTGAACAGTTCTAGCACCTTGGATAGCTTATGGAAAGTTTGGCATAAAACCCAGACTAGATTCACCTCCAAATGAAACTGGACCATCAGCCACCCTAGCATAATATGGAGATTATTCAAGTTATAGTCCAAGAACACCTCAGAATCCAAGGTTGGAAATCTAAATGTTAAGCAACTCAGGAAATCTTGCAATGCACAGGAAAATTCTTGTGGGGCAGGCCATTAGTTTCCTAATATTCTCGATATTGCCTGCAATAGAAGAATGAGAGAATGTAGCAGTTTGAGTGTTGGACTACAATCCTGGAGACCAGGGTTCAATTCCCCACTGGGCCATGGACACCCAGTAGGTGACATTGGGTGTGTCACACACTCTCAGTCCCAGAAACCCCTGTGATAGGTCCACTTTAGAGTTGCCATAAGTCAGAAATGACTTGAAAGTACACAACAACAACAAGACCAGAAATATTTAACATGACACATTTCATTTTCTCCACCTAGAAGGGTATAAAGGTGCATCATGATTGATGATATCAAAAGGCACAGACAGACTGAAGGAACTTAACCAATTCACCTGGTCCCTGTCATGGCCCTGATCCAAACAGGACCTTTTCCAACAGCCACAACCCAGAGATATAAATGGGACAATGTTTACTGCAGCCACATAGGTGAAAAAAGAAGAGCCCAAGAGTCTTGGAGTATTTATATAGTAAGGACACATGAATTAGGCAAACAGCTAGGGGAGGCTTGCAGCCTGTATAAACAGGGAAAGGGATGAAAAGTAGCCATTGCAGGCAATTGATCTTATTGGTGGAAGCAATATGTTGCACATTTAGATCCCTTACTCCTGGAAACCTTGACTCTTATCTTGTGTACAGATTTTGTTAAAAACCTGCCAGAGGCATTCTTGCCATCAGTACAAAAAAGACTCACATCTGAAACCAGCCAGCAATCTAACAGTCTTTATTGAAGGTAATAAACCAAGCTGGTTAAGTCACAGCAAAGCGAGCCATCTCTAACAGAGCAGAAAAAAAAGGAACACAGACACAGCCTGTTCAGAAACCGTGTTTAAGTATACATGAACAGTAACATGAGACACCCAGAGACATAACACACGATCACAGATGCATGTTCCAGAAGGCCTGATTACATACAGCACAACATTCTCATGGGAAACACTTTATCCTGCTAGCCTAAACAAATTCTACAAGCAGTTTTGCTTTCTCACACACTGGCAGTGGGAAAAGTGAAGCAAGGAGTCCACAATACTCCCCTACATTGTGACAGATTTCACTACTGGACTGTCGTTCTCAATTAACTATGCACTCAGACTGCAAAAACAATCAGTAACTGACTAACAAACTGTTATAAACTTTGCTCATGGCTGCTGATAAAAGACTCTAATTGGAGAGCTGTAAACCTTGATTGGCTGCCGGCACGGGGCAGTCCCATAGACTAGTGAGCAGCACAACCAAGGTCATTGCATTGATACTACCACACCAAAAGCCAAGCTTAAACTGGCCCAAAAAAACTTTCTTCATTGAGAAATGACAGGAACTAAATTTTCACTATGTATGCAGTCATTTGCTCTAAACCAGAAGGTGCCTGGATTTGGTATTAGGAAGTAAATCCAGCAAAGAAGTAAACATAAATATATCCACTTATTCACTGTTTTCAGTAATGGGTTGGTTGCAGGCTGCGTTCTACAGGAGGTTGAAAATACATCTGAACAATTGTAAGGTCCTGAATGATCAACACAAATTAGTGCTGAAAATTGTTTTAGAATTATTTGTGCACTGAAACATCTACTTGTGTAAATTAGTCTTGCCTTGTAATGTATATACATTTTTAACGATTCTGCCTGAGGTACAGTTCAGCTCCTTTGTGCATTATATTTACTAAAGCTCTGCTCTGAAAACTCAGTTATCTGAAATAGGGTCATGGCCTTTTATTTGCTTTGAAGGTTTTTACTAAGACTTACCGCTTGTCAGGCTGTCAGAGCCCTGGAACTGCATTGCAGTACGAGTGACTGGGTCATGCATTCATTTTGAATGTATCTATGGAAAAGAAAAGACAGATTCGATACCAAATCATCTATCACCAAAAGCATATTTTTAAAAAATGAAGAGTGTATTTTATACATTGATTTTCTGTTTGCTAGCCATTCTCTTACACATTCATATATTCCATACCTCAAACATCTACTATGATCCAGATCTAGAAAATGAAAGAAACATCAAGGGATATATTCAATTGCTAGTCCGGAATAGTGTAAACCCTCTACCGTAAGTGGATTTACCTAAGTGCTGACTTACCAGTTCAGCTGTTGAGTCATGGGCTTACTTTAGTTAGTAATTGAAGTTAGGACAAAGTTTGATTGCCCGCTTTGCAACATATGTCAGCTGTGTGGGAGGACGTCTAAAATACCTTTGGACTTGATTTAGACACAGTTTGCTTCCTGGATCATAGAAGAGAGAGATAAACATTATAATTGAATGCAAGATTCTGGTTGATTTTTCAGGAAAGATTTCTGCTTAGTCTAGGCTTCCAAACATATCCCGGCAGGTCTACATGGACTTGGAATTCTAGCACAGTTTCCCATGAATCTGCCTCAGCAGCTCTGCAATCTTATTTTAAAGGACCCATATTTCAATCCAAACATTTGTAGTTCTAAGGAACTGATAGAAGGTGTTGAAAGAATTCTACCTAAGATTCTGGAATTGCTGCTTGTCAGGCCATATAAACAATATTCAGCAAGATCAAAAGGAGTAGGTGGCCCTCCAGATGTTACAGGACTGCAACTCTCATCAAATCTAGTCAGTAAAGCCAGTGGTGAGTGATGATGGAAGCCAGTCTAGCAACATCTGTGATCCATCTGCTCAGCCTTCCTAGACTAGATGCTCTCACTTCGTATGTTCATAGGCTATAGATTCAAATCCTTAATGATATATTTCTAAAGGCACAATTAATGCATACAAAGTAAGAAGAGCCCTCCCAAAAGCTGCTTTGACCCAGATTATGCTATGCTGATTCTTGCTATTCATTTTATTTTATTTTATTTTCCCTTACCTATAATTTCAGTGGAAGCAATGCATTTTCTAGATGCTGTACTTCAAATTTGATCTTCAGCCTTCTGTATCAGATCAATGATATTCACAATGGATTTCCACCATGGAGCTGGGAAAAGATTCAAGTCAAGTTCTAGTTTTGAATGACTATGTATGGAGGCAGGAGGATCCTTATGTGTCAATTTTCAACCTGGAAAGATATGCAGATTTTTTTTTAATCTAAATAAGTAAGCCATATGCCACCTCTCAGCCAGACTACATACACTAGCCAACCACTTCCAGAAAGAAACAATAGCAATTCATAGATTCTACTGGGATGGGAGCCAGTCAATGAGATATTCATTCTTTGCCAACCACAATGCCCCAGTTCTAAAATATGTTTATTGATCTATATATGAATGCTCCATGTATCTCCCAGTTCAATGAACTGATGCAGTACATTCTCCTCTCCACTTCATTTCTGCAATACCCCTATAAGGAAGTGTAACCCCTGTTAGCAGACCCCAGCCTGAGGAGTATAACTTTAATATTAAAAATCATCCGAGCCAGAGGTGACTGGGATGGCATGTCGACAGTCAGGCTGACGATCAAATGAAGATCAAAGACCAGAAACTTCCCCCATCACACCTCCATAGGAAACCTCGGAAAGGCATGTCTGCACAGGTAATGGGCCATCAGCTACAACAATACTTTGGGGAGATTGCCTGATTCCGCTGGAATGCTTGAAACAAGCAAGACATACCAAAGCAAGGTCCAGTTACACGATGTGGCCATCATGCGGCCATCAGGCAGCTATCATGCGGCCATCAGGCAGCTATCAAGCAACCATTATCCTTTCTGGAAAAGGGTCTACCCCTGAGGTATGTTTCACCCTATAACTAGACCCCCTTTTTGAGACCTATTTCGGAGCTCTCCCATGCTAGACTAGCAGACCATCACCTGTTAGTTGAGACTCCCCTAGTCCCCTCCCTGCACTGAGTTTTCCTCTGCTTTGCCTTTTCTCCAACTGAAGACTTCAAGATAAGGTACAGGATTATTGCTTCTAATTCCCCCCACTTATCTCCTATCATTTTTCACCTCTTTTCATCTCTACAGTCCTTGTGTGTTTGTGTGAGTGAGTGTGTTGTGTGTGTGAGAGTGAATAAACTTTGCCAATTTTGCCAAATAAAAGACCATTTAAAAGGACACTTGACTTTTCTTTCTTTCTCATGCAGTCTGACCCCATAGACATAGGATAAAAAGATCTCGGTGGGTTGTCCTGCCCTCTATTTTGTCAAGTTATGCTCTGTTAATTTTCCCAACTTTTATAAAATTCAGGTGTCTCCCCAGGGACCCCCAGAAGCCAGGGTAACAGAAGGCCTGCCTAAAAGAGAGAGAGAGTTCGTTCCAGGATGTCCGTAAAGGGCTACAACCGGGTGTCCTCATGAAATATCTGTAGACATAATATAGTTCTACCCTAGTCTGTGTCCTCAGTTGTTGTGCCATATCGATCTTTCACAGTGATGGTTGCCTTCATCCAGGGTGGACAATATGTGTCCTTGCAGATGTTATTGGATTGCAACTCCTATCATTCCTCATCACTGGTTGTGCTGACTAGGGCTGATGAGAGATTCAGACCAACAACATCTTGGCCACATGTTGCCCACCTTGCCTTAGCACAGGAGTAGGAATGACATGGCTCTCCAAATGTCTGAAATGCCATTTTTATCCAAACGAACAGAGGACCACCACAACTTAGCTTTAACTTCCATGTGTTGGATTTTTCACGGCTATCAACACATCTTTCATACATACAAAACATGCTAGAACCAACCTTGCAGTTTTTTAAAGCTCTGCTCACCTGTTAAAATGTATTTAATCCCAAGTGTTTGACACCACAGATGGAGGAGGAGCACACAGAGTTGTTGCTAAGTAACCACCATGTGTGAAGATTAAGACACTGTCCACCCCCCATACTCACCCGGCAAGCCAAGTTCTCAGCCAATTTCACAGCTCATCTCTCCCTGCGGGCTCCTAAGAGAATGCTGGGTGGTGTAATTGTCTAAGAAGAACATTACACCAGAAGGCTAAATCGGAACATTTGTTAATATAGCATCTCCTTCACTGACTAACTTTTTGCAACCTCTGCAAAATTTAACCCTTACAATCAAACTGAGCAGTTTGCCTGCACCTGCAGTACTTTCCCTGTCAAGATGGAGCTGGGCAGACCTAGCCTATTTCCTCACTAGACTGTTACAGCGCTATTATTCCACTTTCAACATTCTGTGGAATCCTGGAGTTTGCAGTTTTGGAAGGGGCCGGCTGCCTCCTCCCTAAAGTGCAAACCCCAGGATCCCATAGAATGTTGAAAGTAGAATAATAGCACTGTAACAGTCTAGTGCGGAAATGCCTCTAGGGAGAGAAACAGACAGGAGAACTAATATACGAGGTCATTTTTCCTAGGCAGCTCTTGTCTGATTCCTCTGGGACCACACACATCATTCATTCCTCTAGTGTTTACTTGACATCAGTAGAAACAGAATTCACTGGACTAAGCCTTACTTGCTAAGACAGAGCTGGGAATCATTCACCCCTCCAGATCTTATTGGACTGCAATGCTCATCAGCCCCGTTAGCCCTAGGCAGCATAGCCAAAAGTGAAGAATGATGAAATGATGGGAGTTGCAGATCAGCAGCATCTGAAGGGCCATGTAATTCTCATGCCTGATGGACAACTTGATGTGGAAATATTGGAATGCAACTCCTCAAATGAAAATTTCTTGAAATCCCCAAATTTCTAGTATTGCAGAGAGTGAGACACTGAAAATCAGTTCTACCTAGAACATTCATATTTGCTGTGTTCAAATTCCCTTGATAACTTTGCCTGGTCTTTTTTGTTTGGGTGCCTAATGTGTATTTCTAAATGTCCAACCAAAGTTTTAAATTAGTGCAATACTAGAAATTGTAAGAATGAAGAAAAATTTCATCAGGGTGGTAAAACTCTCATGCGTGGGTAATGCACCTACTGATTTTGGAGATTCCTATAGCTATTCCCCTGTGTTCTTCCCAAAATGGTAACTGGAAGTGATAAGGCATCATTTCCAGTTGCTATTTTGGGGGGAAATGAAGATGAAAATGGCAGTATTTGAGTATGGTAGAAGTTTCTAGGGGATTTGCACCTCACTGTTTGCATATGTTTTGAGGTGCTCATGGGGATTTGTGTAACTTTTAGGCAAAAAAAAATGCCCCCAAATGACACTATTTTTTAAAACTGGGAGGTTTGAATACTGGCAGTTAGCTTTGAGGACCACAAAAGTAGAGTTCAGGGCTGCATGTGATCTGTAGGTTTCGCTTTCTCCGCTCCCTGAGCTAATGAGCCTCTTCTAGCTGGATCACCAATTAGATTTTGGCCTGTGTTTCCAGCAGAAATGACACAACTGAGGTAATAAGGAGTTAATCCCACCTTTGCGTTTGCACATTTAAAGTGGCCAACACATACCACAGTTGCTCCAGTAAATGACTGCAGCCAGAAACTGGAAGACCGGCACATCTCCTCAGATGATGGTGTCTCGGAAAGATATAAAGAAGACAATTAGAGGGAGCCTATAAATTGCCCCCTCCCTCTGCTCCTTCATGGATGATTAAAATACATTCCCTCTTTCATTTTGTTTCATGGGATAGCCTTAACCTGAGACAAGCTAAAATGAGGAGCCCGCTGGGATTTCAGTCAGATTTGCAATCCAAGAATATTTACTCTACCATGGTATTTAAATAGTAAATGTCTTGTTAAATACCATACTTTAAAAAAAAACCACTTGTAAACTTGAATAATAATACTTAATTCATCAGGTTCCCTCTGGTCTTAACTGCTTCTTCTGAATTAATAAAGATGCTAACTTTAGAAATATATATACACTGCATATTTAAACAACATTATAGCCTATAATGGAATGTTCCAAATTTATGTTAAAAGTTACTTACATAGATTCCCGCTTTTAAATATTTCAGAGTTGAAAATTTTTCATCATTTAGAAAGGCTGTGCTAGACTTTGGCCCACTAAAAATTTCAGATTCAAAGGAAGTGGGGAGAACATTATTCCCCCATTACCATTTTCCTGCATTGTTCATTGTCTGGTCTGCATGAGAACAAAAAACTAAAAAACGAATTCACTTTCCAGATGTGATCTCAATCAATCAGGGATCACAAAGGCATAACAGCATCATTTTGAAACCAAGTCACAAAGAAAGAATATCTTCCTGTAAGGGAAATCTTTTTGCCTCTCTTTTCAGACTTCAAAACAATTGTCATAATATGTAAGTACACTGTAGGAATGACATTTTTCATGAAATGTTCCTATTTAGATGCTAAGGCATTCATTCTCACCACATTTGCAGTGTCATTAATGATGCATACTGGAGCAGAGATCCATTGTACCCCAATCTTAAACTTGTTTAA
Organism: Iguana delicatissima; assembly: GCA_948472985.1. Classification (NCBI taxonomy): domain Eukaryota; kingdom Metazoa; phylum Chordata; class Lepidosauria; order Squamata; family Iguanidae; genus Iguana; species Iguana delicatissima. The sequence continues at coordinate 98,476 of CAOKZL010002092.1, forward strand.
TGCATGCAACTCCCATTAATTTGAATTGCTCGGACTGCAAAGCAAAAATCCACCAGAACTGAAAAGAACTGAGAAAATAAACCATTTCTATGACTACATTAGACATTTAGTAAATATTAGACACAAACTCCATTCTGTCTCAGAAAGTAACATTGTGCCATCAGTATACTTCTCTTTGGGCCTCTGGTTAATGGAGTTATTTTTGAGAAGAAGATGTAATGATTCTTGGTCAGTTCTGTGGCCTTAGCAGCTCTGTTGTCCTTCAGTTTTCTGATGATCAGATGCAAAGACAAGTGCTCTGCCTCTTAAGTAAAGAAAGAAGTGTCACTGATCGTTCCCTTTCTGTGCTTTTATCAGAACTTGAAATGGACAACTAAAAATGCATGGCATGTTTAAACCCAAACAACAATAATACAGGACTCACAACACATTCCTTGCTGTTTTACATCTTTTGGAAAGACAAGTCCCTGCTGTTTCCTTTCTTATCAGTTCCTGACACAATTTCCTTTCTTGGCCAGCGCAACTAATCAAGCAGATGTTTTCAGAAGAGCCTCTCCGAAAGAGGTAGAAAAGATGATGGGAAGCTGCAAATTGGTATACCAAAGACAGCCCCCAGAAAGAAAACTTTTCAATACAAAAATCAAAATCAGAATCAGCTCTACTGTTTAAAAACTGAGGGTGCCATTTTGGTCTAGAGAGACTGCACGTGTCCACAGGACACTCCCGAAAGGGCCATTTTCAGAATGATCAAGGATAATTGCAGCCTAGTGCAATTGAAGAACAAGTCTCACCTGCTCATATCCAAGAGGTAGCAATTAGAAATGCCAGTGCTGTAGGGCAACTTCTATTGTGGGACCATTCCCCCATCTATTTGACCTATTCTTAACTCAGCAGGGAAAAGGCAGTAATCGTCACCTGCTGACAGGTATTAAAACGGAACAGCAGCTTTTGAAGAAAGAGTGTCTTCGGAACTACGTAAGAACTGCAGGTCACAAAAACTGGAGGGGAGCGGAGAGTTCTGGGAACAGATATGGTTTTATTGTGTTCTGTGTTCAACAAGCTTGGTGGAAACACTAAGCGAGAGACATTCTGTTTTTTAAAACATGGGAATTTACAAGCAGCTGCCAGACAGAAATATTAATGTAAGATTGCCTGAAACATCCTATTAGGTTAATTGTCTTCTGTTGAGATCTAGAGACACAGTGGTTACCACAGAAATTTGCCCTTGGAAAAAAAAATCAATTTTTCCAGTGTATTAGTCTTTCTCCAAATTGCATTTAGGAACCATGCTGTGCTTCATCAAACTAAATTTCAGAGAAAAAATCTATTGGCAAATCTGAACTTTGGACAAAAGGGAGGTAATCTGTGCAAAGAAATAAGTAGTTTTGGCTTCAAAGCCTTTAGAACTCAATTAAAGTAAGAAGACTGACTGATTGAGATGCTTTTAACCTTTACTTGGGTGAGAAATCTTCCGCATGAGAAACTAAATGGTATAGATTTGAACCAATAATCACCTCAAAAGAGATGTAGAATCATTACAGATATAATGTGCCCATCATTATATTGGGCAAGATTTGCCGGCATGTAGCTGTGGTGGTTCAGGGAAGGGAAGGCTCCTGGCCCACTAGCCAACTAGGGCCATAGAATGCCACCTGCTCCACTGACCCCTGTCCCTTCCACAGAAGGAGAAAGAGGGGACAAAAGCCATTTCCGCACTAGACGGTTATAGTGCTATTATTCCACTTTCAACATCCTATGGAATCCTGGGGTTTGCACTTTAGGCCTCAAAGGATTCCATAGGATGTTGAAAGTGGAATAATAGCACTATAACAGTATAGTGTGGAAATGACCAAGGAAGGTGGCAGATGCAGTATGAGAATGTATTTCTCGCTTCTCTTCCATTGTTATGCAGTGGCTGTTAGAATTATTGCTGCTGCCATCTATTCTCCTCCTCCTCCACCATTAAAGTGTGGCTTTAACAGCTCTTTTTTTTTTTTAAAAGAGTGGGTTCCTCCTATGGTGGTGGCAATGGGGACATGAGGGAAGGAGACATTTCTTCTACTTCCCCTGCGGTACCTGCTTCCGAGCTGTGTCCCTGAATATCTATATGGGGAAATGGATGACATACATGTAAACACTCAGATCCCTCTACAGAGATCTCTTTAGGAAGCCCGTATCTCCTCCCACTGCCCATACAAGCCTTTTCAAATTCCATCATCTTCAGGGGAGGTGTTCTCTCAGTCCTGGTACCTCCACAGACTCATCTGAGAGAACAGAGGAGAGCTTCCTCAGTGGCTGCCTCTATGCTACTGAACCCTCTCCCAAGAGAGGTCTTGTTGGTGCCCGCACCCACCCCCCAGGTCTCATTTTGCTGCTGGCAAAAACTTTTTTATTTAAACAGATTTTCAGCTTTTAACTACGTAGGGCAGAAGGATTTTAGTATGCTTTGAATCTGTTTCAAACTGATGTTTAATTGGATTAATTTTTAAATCTTTGTACTGTATATTGTTTCAGTTATGTTTTAATTTACATTTTAAGTGGACTTTGGTCCCTAATTGGGAGAGAGGCAGGATATAAACTAAAGCAACACATAAACAAACAGCGTATCTTTTTCATACATTGGGACTTTCTGCACTACACTGTAATAGTGCTATTATTCCACTTCCAACATCCTTTGGAATTCTGGGGTTTGTAGTTTACTGAGGCCAAAGAGCTCTCTGGCTGAGAATTCTAAATGTCCTTTCCCTAAACTGCAATTCCCAGGATACAACAGGATGTAGAAAGTGGAACAATAGCACTATAACAGTCTAGTGCAGAAATGGCCGCTGAATTCCATCTTTGTCACTGGAGGCATAGATGGCTTTTTAGCAGTTTAGGGTAATGATATTGCCTGTCCTGGACAGAGCTAGTCTATTCTAGTGACTCATGATCTGACAACCTCCATGTTAAATTACTGTAATGCTCTCCGTGGGCTGCTGCCTCTTAAGATTTTGGAAGCCACTGTTAGATTAGGAAGCAACTGATAAATTTACAAACTGGGACTGGGCTCTATGATCTTATCAGACTGATGCAACATCAGTTGCACTTGCTCTGAAGTCCACTGCTAGTTCAAAGTGCCATTTTTGATTTTCCATGTCCCAGATACTTGATGAAGGTTATTTTAAGAACCACATGTCTCCATATGCACCTACTTGTTCCTTAATTGTCAAGCTGTTTCTAGTTTGAAGAACTTGTCATTGGGTTTCCTTGGCAAGATTTGATCAGGAGAGGGTTGCCATTGCCTTGCTCTGAGGCTGAGAGAGTGTGATTTGCCCAAGGTCACCCATGGACTTCTATATAGTTGAGCAGGAATTTGAACGCTAGTCTTCCAGATTCCTAGTTCAACACTCAAACCACTACATGACTCTGACTCTCCCTCATACATTAACAGCTTTGGAGTCTAGGTGTGCCCCCATATCACAGACAAGATAGCGAGGCCTTGTCCAGAGATGAGGCTGGTCTGGCATCTAGTTTTCTGTCCCTTGCAGCATTGGACAAAGATCTTTTTAGATTCAAATTTTAAATCTAAATTTACTGATTTTTTTTCAGTCAGCCTTTAAAATCCTGCTGCCTTTTTAGTCTTCATAGTTCATAATTGTTTTACTAGGTATTATCTACATTCTACTTGCTTTCGTGCATTTTTAAATGAGGATTTCTATTGAAGAACCATGGGCAAATGCCTATATAAACAAACAAATATAGTTCTGCCACAGGGTCCCTCACTGATGAAATCAAACCTTTCTGTTAGAAATAGTGTTAGGGGTAGTGGAAATGCAGTTCTGGAAGCATGTGTTAGGTCAGAGCTTTGCAAACTTTTCATGTTGGTGACATACTTTTTAGACATGCATCATTTCGTGACACAGTAATTTCAGTTTTATTAGCAAACCAGAGGTTAAACTAGCCCCTTGTAAGAGATATGGACAAATATATAAATAGTAATAACAATATATATGGGTGCACAACATCTCATGAAAACCTTTCATATTTTTAAAATTTTTTATGATTTATGTGTGATTTATAAATAATTCATATATATCCAAGATTGTAGGTGGCACACCTACAGACTTCAGGTGACACACTAATGTGTCGTGGCACACCATTTGGAAAGCCCTGTCCTAGGTGATATCAATGGACTGCAGTCCCTCATGCCACTTTCAAATGCTCCTCCACAGGGTGGGGGGCTGCCAAGCACAGAGTTGGGAGGAACTGCAAGAGCCATTTAGTCCAACCCCCACCATCAGGAAAACTAAAGTAGTCCTGAGTGATAGTCATCTTTCAAAGAAGGAGAGTCCCTCCAAGGCAGTCTATTGTACTATAGAACAGCTCTTACACAGAGTCAGGTTCTTCCTAACATTTAGCAGGAATCTCTTCTTGTAATTTGAATCTAGTGGTTTGTGTTCTGGTCTCTAAAGCACCAGAAAACAAGCCCACCTCATCATCTACACCACATTCCTTCAGATGGGCTTGCTTTCCAGATGTTTTATTATGCTGGTTGCCCTTCTCTGGCCACATTCCAGCTTGCCAATATCCTTCTTCAACTGTGGTGCCCAGAACTGGACATAATATTCCAGAAGAGGCCTGATCAAAGCAGAATAGAGTGGTAGTACTACTTTCCTCAATCTGGACACTATATGCCTATTGATACAGCCTAGCCATTGCCTTTTTGCGGGGGGGGGGGGCGTCACATCACACTATTGATTCATGTTTAGCCTGTAGTCTACTAAGACCCCTAAATCCTTTTCATATGTATTGCTGTCAAGCCAGGTATCACATATCAAAGAAAAAGATTCTAGCTTGAGTCCCTTTCCATGCTGTTTCCTACTTGCTGAAGCCTTTGGTTCCTAGAGACCATTCATTTCTCCCTTTGGAGTCCAAAGTAGTAGACTTTAGTCTTAGGAAATGGCTTGTGAAAATGCTCAACATTACAAAAGACAGCTGCTGGGTATGTGTATTTGCATATTTTAGGGGCATGCATGTTTTAGGGTCTTGTTACTAGAATGAGGCCATGTTAAATAGAAGTGAGCATATATGGAAAGGTACTGATGGCACCAGCAAAGGAAAGAGAGGGATGTGCCTCTGGTGTGTTTAGAGCAGAGCTGGTAAAGGTTACTTTTTGGAAGACAGTGTTACTGCCCATGCTGGCTGGGGGATTCTTTGAGTCGTAGACCAAAATGGTAACTCCAAAGCTCTGGTCTAGAGTGAATTTTTTTCTCCTTCAAATATACTGAAACAATTTCAGTAAAAACAAAGAAAGGAAACTGTAATAGGCAAGTGTCATCATGAAAATATCCTAATAATATTTTTTAAAATCCTGTGAAGAAATATTAAAGGTTAGGAAAATGAAAAATCTTCAGGCCATAATTTAAAGTCTCAATACATATATTGTATATGTGATATAATTTTTGGCATCATACAGACCTCACACATCAACATTCTTTTTCAAAGTACAAAAACACATTCACTTAAGAGTAAAACGGATGATATCCCAGTGAGCTCAAATCATTGAACAGTACAATATAATCAGCATGGGAGGGTTTTAACAACTTGAAAGTGAAGTTCCTGCAGGTTATTGTTTGTGTCACACTTCACCATCTTACAGATTTTTGCCTATATAAAAGATACTTCCTGACTTTACAACCCACAGAAGTAATTCTCAAAAAACAGCAACAACATATTAAGCATTTCTAGGCTGGAGTCAAAGGATGTGTAGCACATTCATCACCTGGAAGATGTACTGAGTAATTCATGAACCTAAAAACAAGTTTGACTACTCAATCTGAGACATGTTTACTTGGAAGAAAATTTCACTGAATTCCACCAGACTGATATCCTAGTAGCTGTGCTAAAGACCGTTGGTTTTGTCCCCTACCTGCAAACAAAGTGAGTGGAATGGAACACTGTATGTCATCTGCTGCTCTAGAAACGCAATGGGGCAATGGATGGTGCTTTTCTAGCTCCCAAAGTATTTAAGGTACATGGACACACGATAGATATACTTTACCCATTTGGTCAGCACTCACTTATATTCAGCTCAGGATGATTCTATCTGCATTGACTATTAGGCTGAAGTGCAAGATTATGGTTACGCTGAGTTACAGCATGCCAGCGCAGTGACTTTTCAGTGAATTTCTCTCCCAACCCAAGACCAAATCAGAAAGGCAACACTGGCACCTCCTGTGCACCTGCACAATGGTTAAGGGTAGGTTTACATCTCCAAAGCAACCTTGTTAACATATTCGTTTCATATTAGTACATTTCCTGGAAGCCACTTCTCCTCATATTTCACCATGGAAGCAAGGAGAGACCAATGCCCAGAAAACAATACAACCTTTACAAAGAGGCATCTACAGAGGAAAGGAACATCCTGACCCAATACAGCTTTCAATGCTTTGAAAGATACGTTATTAGCCTTAATGTTTCATACTTCCCTCCAGCCTCTGTTTTTGGTAAATGAGACATTCATATCTCCACTGTTACCAGAACAAACATCAGCAGCGCATAAGAAGTTTCCTTTAAACTCTGGAACCGCTTCTTCCTGCCACAATCCTGAATGCATATTTACCTGGACATGCATTCAAGTTTAGTTCAGCGGAGCTTACCTCCAAATAAATCATCACTGGCCGTTACTGATTGGCTATTTAGCATATCTCATTCTTCTACGGGCCCTCTCTCATGCTCCCACGTGTCCCATCTTTACAGGACGAATCCCAATGTCTATGGCTTGCTTTGTGTCCACCCAAAGCTGTAGAATGAACTTAGTATGTTCACCTAAGGCGTGTCATAAAAAGAATAGCCCATCCCCCTTCACCAAAAGACTAAGAAATAGATACACTCATCACTGCTTTCATCTCTCACTACTTCTATCTTTGCTGATGACTGACAAGGGCACATCTGTAGGCTGTGAAAGAACTCATCCAATGCTCTTATTCACTCCCCAACCAAAGGCTCTGCCAGCAGCCCGCAGAGACCCTTTCAACTGGCACACCTTTACCTGTACATGCCAGGGGACTGCATCCCTCCTGTCCCCTATCAAACCACAGTTACTTTGGTAGCTACCCCAGATGTGTTCCTCTAGTTTCAGAGGCAGATTGATAAGCAGCAAGAGGAGGATGTCAGAAGCCCTGCAGGGAGCCTCACTGCACCAATCTTGCACTGCAGCCCACATTTTAAACACACAGAGCCATGGGAGAAATCATGGAGCAAAAGAAAATAATCAGAAGCAGTTTAACCAAACTTCTGTGGGACCAGTGAAGTGGGACATCCTGGTTCGTAAACAATCTGACTTCTAATGTGCATGAAATTCACCACGTCACACATGGCAACGTTACATTAGGCAATGATTCTCTCCTCCCCCAATGCCAATCCAGAAGAAGACAGTCACTTTGCTCTCTTTAAATTGCATCATAGATTTGCAGGCTTTGCTATGCACCAAGGTCTTCCAGAAGAGGTGTGGGTCACAGCCGTTGTCGGTATCTCAGGAAGGCCCATATTACAGCCACTGTTATGGCCAGTCCTGGCACCAAAATCACAGCCAAAGGAATGCCACCTGGCTCTCCATCCCCTCGGTGGCTTGAGGGACCATTCTGGGGCACCAGCTGCAATGGGATAAGAGTAAGAATAAGACAGACATTACAAAAAGGTAACAGAACAGCACATGCACATACTTCTCAAACCAAGCATAACCAAGACCCTCCTGCTGAGAAACTGGAGCACTCTGCTTAAAGTTAATATTCAACAAAGCTACAGAAATCATTGACTCTTGAAAACTTGAGCATATGTTACACTTTAATGGGATATAGCTAATGTACATAGAGTTTGGTTTTAATTCATTCTTCCTACAGTCATTCCCCACATGCTGAAGAACAAAACAGAAGAACATGTAAAAGCAGATATCTGTATTTATCTTTTGCTGTTCATCTTTTACATTTTCTTTCTTCTTCTTTTTTCCTCACCTCTGTCCTTAACTATTTGCCTTGAGCAGTCTCTTCCATAATACAGTTATCCATGAGAAGATTTTAGCTTCTCTATTTCATATGGTGAATGCTATTTACAATCTGGCTGCATGTATGTGGAAATGGCAACCGTTTTATAGTAGCCTTTTTCCAACATGGCACCCTCTTGATGTGTTGGACTGCCCCTCTCAACATTCCCAATGATGGGAGTTGTAGTTTAACAAATCCTTATGTTATATGATTGAAGAATGGCTGGTTTATAATGAAAAGGCACACATGAATTCTTGGAAAGACCATCTATTATTCCACAGAGGCAAACCTACAGCTGTTTACAACAGAGAAGACATAATCAAGCACACTGGAGACTTTGATGGCTAATGTTTAACGTCTCTGCAATGATCCATTTTCCCCTGCTCAACAAGATTCGTCATCTTCCAGGTAGAAGCAATAGTGGCAGATCCCAGGATCCAAGAATACGCACCCTGTGTTGAACCTTTAAGGAAACATGGTCACCCGCAGTCCTGAAGAGATCCACAGCATGTTGGTGAAGCATGTCCTTCAGCTCCTTGCCATTAACCTGTAAAAAACAACATTTTGAAGGCCAATTTGAGCCAAATAATTTTAGTCACAAGCAGACAAATCAGCCTAGGCAAAGGATCACCACTAGGTGACTACAATTTAATCTCCACAAGATTTAAGAACACTCCTGCCTGTATTAATTTTAAAATGGAATAGCATTCTAAGTATTTAAAGTTCTACATTTTTTAAAAAAAGGGGGGGCTTGAAGGGTTGATACTGATAACTGGCAGTATAAATGCTTCTTATCCATGCAACACCAACATTTGTATGTGTTCTCAACACAGACATTTTTAAACAGAACTAGATGCAAGCATCCAAGAGTGTGAAATAAAATAGAACATCATCAGCTCTGAAAAGCTTTAAATGTTAAACAGGAATGCAGTTCTAAGCTCTGGAATTCCCTGCCAAGGGAAGCTGGGCTAATTCCATTCTGTTGCCCTTCTGCTGGCAAGCAAAGACATTCTTATTTGGGTATGTTTGCAGCATCTAACAGGATACGCTGCTGAAACAATTTTTAATCTGGTGAGTGCTGTGATTTCATTCTTAAGCATTTTAATGGGTGTTTTTATTGGATGTGCTTTCATGCTTTAATTAGAACTTGCTATTTTAGCTGTATTTTGTTGACTGCCTGCATCCTACCTTTAATGGACAGTCAGCTGTGAACCTAACAAATAAATAAATCCTATTTGAATTTATTTGGGAGTAAACAGCTCTGAAAACAAGGAGAATTACTGCTGAATAAACAGTGGCTTACAATATAAAATAAATCAGTGTGGGTAAATTCAGTAGGCTGCATGGGAGGGGAATTTGCCCATTACGAGACTGCTGCTGGTTGGTTTTCCTAAAATTTTCTTTGCTTAAAACAAAACAAAACAAAAAAACACAGAAGTACCAGGAAATTCACTTCTGGTTCTGAAATATCCCCAGAAAAGATTTCCCACAAATAAGCAAACCTTTGTACCTTGTGTGTACATAATACATTTTCTTAGGTATGAAGTTATGTTCACCCATTTCAACATTACTGTATATACTCATGTGTAAGTTGACCTCATGTACAAGTTGAGGGCAGGTTTGGGGGCCAACATTATGGAGTTTGATATGATCCATGGATAAGTCAAGGGTCATTCTGCAGAAAGAGGAAAGTAACAGCATCGCCTCAAGGGGCCAGCTGCTCCTGGCCACTGCCACCACCAGTTTCACACCCAGGCATACAAAAAGGCCTTTCACCACTCTACTCAGAAGAGGGGATGGTTCTTCTTTGATGAAAGTTAAGGTACAGTATTAACTCTTATCAAAAAAGGAACCATTCCCTACTCTAAACAGACTGGCAAAAGGTGCTCATTTTGTCTGTCCTGGGAGAACCTGAAAGAAGCACTGACTCCCACTATTCTGGACACCACTGAGCTAGGCATTCAAAAAGGCTAAAAGTAGTGCCACAGCAGAGAGAATAGATGGGGTCAGCACCTCTTTTATGTTTCCCTGAGATGGACCAAGCTCTCGCCTTTTGCCACTCTACTCGGAGAAGGGAATGGTTCCTTTTTTGATAAGTGTTAAAGTACAGTACATACACTGACCCATGGATAAGTTAACCAAAGTTTTTTGGGTCAATTTTTTGACCAACATTTTTAGACTTATACATGAGTATAAACAGGACAGTTGGCCCTCTATATCCCATGGATTCTGTACACATGCATTCAATCAACTGTGACTAGAACACTGGGAGACCAGGGTTCCAATCCCTGCTTAGCCATGGAAAGCCACTGGGCAACCCTGGGCAAGTCACATTCTCTCATCCTCAGAGGAAGGCAAAGGCAAACCCTCCTCTGAACAAATCTTGCCAAGAAAACCCTGTGTCAGAGTTGGCTTAGGGTCACCACAATAACTTGAAGGCACACAACAATGACAATAGCAAACTAATATGTCAGTATAAATTTTCTTGAATTATTGGAAGCCACCTTGAATCTCACTTCAGGAGAAAGGTGGGATATACATTCAATCAATCAATCAATCAATCAATCTTGCTCATTTAAAAAGCTGCAGTCAGGGATTGTGAACAACTTACTGTTAAAATTTTGTCTCCTTCCTGTAGGCGTCCATCCAGTGCAGCAGCTCCATTTTCTTTGATCCGGCTAACAAAGATGCCAGTGTCATTGGAGAGGTGTCGTTGGTCTGTTCCACCAACTATGTTAAACCCCAGACCTAAGAACAAGGGCAAATTGGAAGGCAATGAGAACTTCCAAGATGAGAAGCAAACCTGGAACTCAGAACAATTCAAGTTGGCCATTCCCATCTATTTTGGATAATAGCAGATGTCATTTTAATTCTGTAGTCAACAACCATTCCTATATTTTTTAAAAAATTAATACAAGGCTAGAGAGGGGACTTTAAGTGAAACCACTATAAGAGAAGAACAATCCTTCTCTACCCAGTTGTGATGCGAGTGAAAATCCCCACCATAATTAATATTAAGGAAAAAGCTCTCAATGGCAAGTATCAGAGTTTTTTTCCTAATGATAAGTACTAACATACACACACACACACACACACACATATATATTACATACACATACACCCCTGCTAATGAACTAAATGTATGTGTGTTTGTGTGTGGGCACACACACACACACATATACATTTAGTCCATTAACAGGGGTATGAATTGTGACACCAGTTTCTTGGCATATTATATATATTAATACATATGATCTCAAAACCAGACATTTAACAAAAAAATTCTCCCAACAAAGCATCTGACTTCAGGGGAACTGATTCTTAGTAAACAGATATATTGCTTTCACACATTAGCAATACCAACCAGTCTGACAGACCTGTACATCCTATACAAGTGCTATGGATACTGTCATAAATTGTATCATTCTGTATCCTATAATTCTCTGATCTCGCCCACCCCATTATATAATTGCTAATACACATGAGGTTTGATATTAATTCCATCAGTATGCCTGAAGATGACTGAAATCCACAAAAGCTCATGCTAAAATAAATCATAAAAGCGGGGGAGAGGAAAACAAATCTAGTGATATCTTTGAAACTAATTATTTTATATTTTATTAATTAATTTATATTTTATCATAATCTTTTGTTGACATTAATCCACTTCTTCACAGTCCACTTCCTTTCTACAATATAACAGACTAACATTTATTTAAAACTAAAATAAACCAGTTACTCTTAAAAGTCCTGCTAGATCCCCTCCTAACTTTCCCCCTTTTTAGATGGCAACAGACTAAAATGACTATCTCTTCAGAAACTCTCCTCCCCTTGCTCTGTGTTTGCAGATTTTCACAGGGATCACCAGCTGGAAGAGAAGAGTTAAATCTTCCCTTCCCTGTTCAACATGGCACAACTGTATTCTGCTGGCAACTTAAGCAAAACCCATGTAAAGCACTACAGTGGTACAGGCAAAGAGGACAGAAGAATAAAGCTGTAGGTGCAACACCTACAAAGGCAATGGAAATGGTGATTATTTGGAGCCACCAGATTTTGTTTGCCTTTCCTCACTGTTGCTATGAAATCCTGGAACAAGTACAACCACTAGCAGAGTGCCAACACTAATCTGGCCAAAAAGTCTTTATCTTGTTCTGGAAACAATGGGATTTTGAGAAAGGCTGAGGGAGAGCCCACAATCTGCTTGCAAGATATTGCTAACTCTAGGTAAGGATGGAAAATATTATATGCCTGAAATGGAGAAACTGCAGCTAATCATCACATGTTAAACACTCTGCAAAATGCTGGCAAATTTAAGTTGTTGTTGTGTGCCTTCAAGTCATGTTTGACTTATGGCAATCACAAGGCAAACCTAATCAGAGGGTTTTCTTGGCTTTCTTTGTTCAGAGGTGGATTATCATTGTTTTCCTCTGAGCCTGAAAATGTGATTTTCCAAATGTCACCCTGTGGGTTTCTGTAGCTTTGCAGGGATTCAAACTTCAGTCTGCTAGAGTCTTAGTTCAACACTGCAATCACCATAGCAGGCTAACGCACTAAAATTTAATTACATACATTTAATATAAAAGAACTAATGTCTTTTAGATGCTCTAACAGTGTTCTGACCGAAACACAATACAACAAAGTAGTAAAAAAATAAACCTATTGGAGGGGGATCTGGCCTTTCGCCTAAAAACTAGAGCAAATGCAAAGGTTAAAGATACATTGACAGCAAGTAACTAAAACAGCAACAATGAAATTACTATGAAATAAAAGATGTAGAGTAAGACTCCAGGAAGTCTGGGAAGACAAAAGATAGGAATATCAAAGGGAAAGAATTCTGCAAATGAAACTGGGAAATAGCTATTTTTGTTCCCAAGACCAGCTACAGCAGTGGTTCTCAACCTGTGGGTCCCCAGATGTTTTTGGACTTCAGCTCCCAGAAGCCCTGAGCATTGACCATAGTGGCTGGGGCTTCTGGGAGCTGAAGTCCACAAACATCTGGGGACCCACAGGTTGAGAACCACTGAGCTACAGGGTTAGGAAGAGAGGCTTTCACAGGCCAGAACGCATACTAGCATTTGCCCCGGAATTCCGATCTTCAGTTCTGGGGCAAATATTTCACAGACTGCAGATCTGCTAGATCTCATTGCTTCTGGAAGTTACCACGTACCTTCTACAGCTCCCATCCACCATGAAACCTGCTTTGGGAGGCTGGGAAACATGTGGAACAGGTTTTTGGTAACTTAGAGGTTTGGAGCAGTAACAGAGAAGGAAAGAAAGACTCAGTTCCAGTAGCTCTACCTACCAAAATCCACTGTAGATCTTGGCCAATTACATGTCTTTAGAATTGCAAAAGTCTACAGGTATTCTTTTAACTGATTAGACTGAAACTCAGCTCAAAAATTAACTTCCTCATATCAATTCCAAGTTTAGTGGAAAATTATTGAGAGATTTCTTGATTCAGGAATGCTGAATGCTCACATAACCCTTTGGGCTCATACCATGTAATCACCATCTACATGGGTTCCTCCCTCCCCTGATCTGAGTGTACTAAAAATATCTTGGCCATGGTATGCCAAAAATATTTCTGAAAGAACTAGATTTGTGCTAAAAATATTTGATACAATAAAACAGAACAATGATATATATGCACACATAAACACCAGGTCATAATACAGAGAAACATCCAAACACCTGTTTCTTTTTCCATGTGGTTAGTCAGCTGACATCAGCTGCAGACTTATGTTTTTAAGTGTACCTTTTTTTTTTAAGCTACAGAACACATGACTGCCTACAACCTACTGGCAATCTGCTTCCGTATTCTCACAAATAACACTTTCAATTTGTCACTAGATGTCACTAGTGACAGGGAATTTTTTTTCCCCATTTTGGTTTTGTGCTCTATTTCTTTACTGTTATGCTACTCAGTGGTCTCTTTTTTTAATGTTTGGATTTTATTGTTTTAGTTTTTCAGGCACAGGAGAGTTTAAAAATAAAATTTTCTTAGTTAACTTCATTCATTAACCACTCTGGAAATACATGTATTTAAAGACAAGAGTAATAGTAAATATATAGTTGATCCATATATATATATACATATATATACATACACATACATATATACATATATATGTATATAGGTATGCATGGAGATAGATAGATAGATAGATAGACAGACAGACAGACAGACAGACAGACAGACAGACAGACAGATATTCTGGTTTGCTTTCTTTAATTTATTAATATAAGACAGCAACCATCACCAGTAATACCAGACATCAAAAAAGCTATGAAATCAAAATTTTTATAACTGTACAATGTATGGCACTGCTCTTTTTTTTAGGATGAAATGGGTGATTTGGTTAACTAATTTCATTAGAAACACATGAACTATAAACAACATGACAGTAAAACATTGGTTTATTTATTTCCCTCTCTCTCCCTTGCTTTGCTTCCTTCTTTGGATTCACTCTTCCATCATAGAGCAAAGCTAATGATTTTTAAAAAGTAGTTTACTGATCTGAGCTAGGGATGGAAATCATACAGCCCTCCAGATATTACTGGACTGCAAATTTCAACAGCTGAAGCCATCACAGATAATTATGAATGCTGAGGATTGTAGACCAACATTATCTGGATCAGTGCACATTAAACTATATCATATGTAGGGCCAGCAGGCCTTTCCTCCCAATCTGCCAGAGAAAAGCATATTTGTGCCCACCAGCTACAACTGTTTCTTTCTAATCCTGGAAACTAACCACCAACCAGCAGCTGGTAGTTCATGGGACAGCAGCACTCTGAGTGGCATTAATTTAGGTTCTGCATTTAGAAGGACACATGACTTCCATTCTCCTCTAAGGCCAGAACATATCAAAGGACAGCATATTCAAGTTCAGGTTATTTTAAGTACCATATTTTATTGTTTGTTGATCCTGGAACTTCTAAGTCAATGCTTCTCAGACTATCTGATGTGGAGAGCTGGCTTTTTTCCCCCTAACATGCCAGAAACCAGTGGTGTATTTGTGACTACTGGCTAAAACTGTTTCTTTCTTTCCTGGAAACTCTCCAGTGACTGGCAGTCAACAATGTGAGGACTGGGATTGGTCCATGGATCAATACTTGAAATAGAACTTGTCTATATCACTTCCAGGTATCCCTTATAACCCAAATGCCCCTAACTGCAAAGAGATCTGATCTTTGAATAGCGTTGCTCTAAGTCACTGCCCAGCACTCTAATCATTACAATGCACTCTTAATACACCTCTTACCCATTAGTATCCTCCTCTGAGTTCAGTTGGATTTACTCCACACCCTGAAGACACCAGATCCCATTTGATCTTGGAAGCTAAGCAGGGTTAGCTCTGGTTAGTATGTGGATAGGAGACTGCCAACGAATATCAGATGGTATATAAGCTATACCTCAGAGGAAGTAACTGGTAAAATCACTTCTGAGTCCAGTAAATCCCCCATTATCAAATCCCCCTTCCCAGACTTACTATGGATAACAAAAAACATGGATAACAGCAAATGCTATTTTTTAAAGTGAGATGAATGATGTAGAAATTGAGATGAGTATGTAGCTTAGACGGGAGGCCCTGAAACTCGACAGAACTTTAGAATCTAGGAGAAAGAAGGCTTTGTAGCCATTATTTGCAGTCCAAAGTCAGTGCACAAAAACACTGACAAAAACATAAAAATTAACAACTATGGTCAAAAAAGAGATGGGATCAAAATATTTTCAGACTGCATTTCAGTGAAGGTAAGTGAAATTGTGCATACAGGTCACATTGATATGGGGGATATAGTGTATTCTTCCCCTAAGAAATGCTTCATGGAGTCAGCATAAGAGCATAAATTGACAAGCGACCTGAAAGTACATAGATATATGTGTGTGTGTGTGTGTGTGATTGCAGCTTCTGTAATCATAGGATGGGGGACAAGTGGCTGGATAGCAGTACATGTGAAAGGGATCTAGGAGTCTTCATAGACCAGAAGCTGAACATGAGTCCGCAGTGTGATGCGGCAGCCAAGAAAGCCAATGCAATTCTCGGCTGCATCAACAGGAGTATGGGGTCTAGATCAAGGGAGGTACTGGTACCACTCTACTCTGCTTTGGTTAGACCTCATCTTGAATACTGTGTCCAGTTCTGGGCACCCCAATTCAAGAAGGACATGGTCAAGCTGGAGCAAGTCCAGAGAAGGGCGACCAAAATGGTGAGAGGCCTGGAAGACATGCCCTATGAGGATAGACTTAGAGAGCTGGGTATGTTTAGTCTGCAGAAGAGAAGGTTAAGAGGGGTCATGATAGCTATGTTTAAATATTTGAAGGGATGCCATGTAGAGGAAGGAGAGGGCTTGTTTTCTGCTGCTCCAGAGACCAGGACAAGGAGCAACGGATTCAAGCTGCAGGAAAGGAGATTCTACCTGAACCTCAGGAAGAACTTCCTGACAGTCAGGGCTGTCCGGCAGTGGAATATGCTGCCTCAGAGTGTAGTGGAGTCTCCTTCCTTGGAGGTTTTTAAGCAGAGGCTGGATGGCCATCTGTCAGGAGTGCTTTGAGGGTGTTCCTGCACAGCAGGGGGTTGGACTGGATGGCCCGTGTGGTCTCTTCCAACCCTACATTTCTATGATTCTATGATTCTATGATTCTGTACACTCCTTGAACTCCTCCACTTAAAAGCCACCTGGGGGAGGTGAGTGCATACAGACATTTCCATTATAAAATTCACACAAAATTAGTCTCCATATTCAGTTAAAATACTCTCAAATACTCCCCTGTTTCGGACAAAGTAAAGGAAAATGTAAAATCGTGTCTTGGAAAAAAAAAATACAATCACAAGCCTTTCTTCTGGAGTCGAGGTGGAATAATGAATTCCTTCTGCCCTGAAATCATCGAGACAGATCGAGCCCGGAGGAGACCATCCCTCTCTCCCTCCCATTCATCAGACCTCAGTTTGTCCTAGTAGTATAAAATCAGAACCCGGGAAAGTTTAACTACAACTCCCAGAATCCGCTACCCTGCATGGCCAGTAGCCTTCCCGGGAGCCGCATCCCAAAACCCGAATTTTCCCAACTCTCCTTAGAAATCTTCTCCTTCTCTTAAGCATACCATGGGAAGGAGTGAGCAAGGCGGAGTAAATCCCGCTCGCCCTCCTTCACGGGCCAGACAAGCGGAGAAAAGAGGCAGGGGGAAACGAGCCGGACTGAGGCCACTTCTGCACTAGCCTATTACAGCGCTATTATTCCACTTTCCGCTAGTGCGGAAACGGCCTGAACGGGAACCCTTCCCACGGCTCTCTGGGCAATCTCTGACCCGGGGCCTCCTCCCTCCCACGCTCTGAAGGCATTCGCAAGCGAGCCTGCAAGGCGAGGGCGAGGGGGCGGGAAGGGAGAACCGTGGAGGCCGCAGCCCGGAGCCTTCGCGCTCGCTCCGCCGCCGCGTCAAGGGCAGAGAGGAGTCGGGGGCGGGGGGCCGGCAGCGGAGGCACAGGCAGATCCCCGGCGGGCGAGGGCGCCCCCCACGCCGTCCTCCCCGCTTTGACTTTGTACCTGAAGGTCCCCGGGTGAGATGGATCTCTTCCTCCGAGACGAGGCAGCCCACTCCCCCGTTCATGCTTGGGTCTCTCCGACGAGGCTCTTGCCTCCCACCCGGGATCGCCCCCCCACTCCGATCTCCGTCTCCCAGACGCGTTTTCAAGGTGAAAAAGGCGGCTCGGAGGTGAAGCGGCCGCGGCGCCAGCCGCACTTTCAGTTTCAGCAGGCGCCCAACAGGAAGGCAGAGGCCGCGGCGGCCGCGGAGGAGTCTGGGGTTGGTAGTTCTCCTCGGGCTCTCGCAACTTGCTGGGCGCCGCTCTCTCAGGAGTCCTTGGCCATTCCGCACTAGACGGTTATAGCGCTGTTATTCCACTTTCAACATCCTATGGAAGCCTGGGCTTTGCAGTTTAGAGACGGGCCCCAAACTGCAAACCCCAGGATTCCGTAGGATGTTGAAAGTGGAATAACAGCGCTATAACCGTCTTCTGTGGAGATGGCCTTTGTCTCTTCCCTAAGGGAAGTCTCTGGCCTTGAGGCGCCAAGTAATAAGCGAGGAAAGAGGGCGCCACCACACTTCAGCCCCAGAGAAAGAGAAGGGGGTCCTAGGCCACCAGACTCCAGAAGGAATGGAAATACCTTCATTGTTTGAATAGCTAAAGGCAGGCGCAGTGTGTAGGATTCTATAAGAAGACACTTGCATCAGGGCAGGAAGGAGTGAGAGTGAGGTTACAGGTGTATTTTTTTCATGATAGGTTGTCAGTAGGGCGGGGAGAATGGACCAAAAAAAAAAAAATTAATGTATAAGCAATAAATGGATCTTATTTCCTGTGGTTTCATATCTACTATATAAAAGTCAAAGTTTGGAAGTGATCTTGTCTGTTTGTCCATGTTAGGCAGGCGAAGACCTCATATGATTGGCTGGCTGTGAGGATTCTATGGGATCCTGAGGTTGGCAGTTCAGGGAGGGGCCTTTAGAATTCTCAGCCAGGGAACTCAGGCTGATTGCTGTGGAGATGAGACCTGGTTGGCAAGGAAGAGGACTCTGTATTTCCCTCAGGAACCCAACATCTGTATGTTACCAACTCTGAATACAGACTGGATTGGGGAATATTGGGAAAAGTTACTGGTACTGGAATAGGCCAGATGCTATGGAGATAAGGCCTAGGAGCAAGGAGGAGGACACTGTATTCCCTCAGAAACCAAACCTCTGTGTGTTAACAACTCTAAATACAGATTGCATTGGGAAATATGGGGGAAAGTTACAGGTATGGGAGAAGACAGTTTGGTGAGTTCTTAAGAGGAAAATAAATTCCCGGGCAACGGCGGGTAAATACACTAGTATCAAATAAAAGCAAACCATGGTATTTTTATATCTGTCAAAAAAAAAAGTGAATGAAAATTACTCCCCCTCCCTGCCCCCAAAGTATTTCAGCAACGACCTGAGTGCCCTAAAGGGAAAGGCAAAAAAAGGAAAAAGCAGACCAAAGCGAGCTCATTTCATCAATTCCTTGTTGTTTTGTGTGTTTCAAATTTCATGTGAACTATGAAACCCACTCTAATTTATGCCTGTTTGTTCAGAGTCTTCCTGAGGAGGTCAGTGGACTTTTTCTGAGACCCTCTTTCTGAAGAGAGACCCACTGGACAGAGGCAGACCTGAGTTTCCAAACTGGGAGGATCTTTATTTTTTTCAGATGCAGGATTTTGCGGGCACTTTTTTGCAGCCCTTTCCCGAGTGAGCTCATGGACATGGGATGAATGACTTTCCTTTTATAATCTGTGCAGGTGCATCCTCCATCTTAAAGAAACATTAGACTTGGTGGCTGTACCACTTTCAACTGTTTCCACCATGCTTTTCAACCATCTTTTCCTAGGGAAGAAGGCTATGGAACTTTGAAAGATAGCATGAAGAATTTTGGGCCCTTTTGGCAGGCCTGGTGAAGGCATCACCCCAACATGGACTTTGGAAAATGGCTCATGGCCAACACATCTGCTCTTGCCTTTCATTCAGAAGTCCGACTGTATCCAGTAGGGCTTTTTCCAATGGAAGAGTGTTTAGGACTATAGTGCAAATAGTATTTTTGTATATAAAGTTCTGTGGGTCACCAGTGTGTGCAGAGCCACATTAAAAAAACAATGTTTTAACTCTGTTGAAGGATTGAAACAAGCAGCCATTTGCTTTGCTAAGGAATAGATTGGAGAAGTAATCATGTCCACTGTTGAGTGTTGGAGGTGGCCAGTGAACTGAGGAAGAAGCTGTTGTTAGCATGGGCCACACTGAGGAGATGCCTGATTCAAGAGCTCATGATGAAAATGAGCATCTCACAAAGCACACAGAGGAGTGCCTGAATCCTAAGAGAAACACTGAAACAGCCTATGAAGTAAGAGCTATGATACAGAGAGAAAGATAGATGAAAGAAGTTCCAAAAGAGAGTTATACATCTCAAATCCATAGAACTGAAATGGGAATGCTGTCAAAGAGGTCTGTCTTTTAGTTCCAAGGCTGGTGCAAGACATTTTGCTGCCTGAAGTAAAGGATCAATTCCCCAATTCCCATTCTAGTACCGAAGCTGAGCATACTGGCATTCGACTGTTTCTTGAACAGTAAAGAAGAGAGGGCCAAATCAAGATATGTCAAGGCTCTTAAACTATGGCCATTTCCGCATGAGCGGAATAAGAGTGCATAAGCACTCATTCCATTTTCAACATCCTATGGAATCCTGGGGTTTGCTGTTTCAGGAGGGGCTGCAAACCCCAGGATTCCATAGGACCTGCAAACCCCAGGATTCCATAGGATGTTGAAAGTGGAATAAGAGCGCTATAACCGTCTCGTGTAGAAATGGCAAATGTTGGGCTTTTTAAAAGAGCCAATATTATATTGTTGTGTACCTTCAAGTTGTTTCTGACATAGCAGCCCTAAAGTGAACCTGTCATGGGGTTTTCTTGGTAAGATTTGTTCAGAGGGGGCTTTCCATTGCTTCCCATTGAGGCTAAAAAGAGTATGACTTGCTCAAGTTTACCCAGTGAGTTTTCATAGTCAAGCAGGTGTTATCCTGTGACTTGGGGGTCCTGGGAGGGACAGCCAAATAACCAAAACCTAACACAAGCAAGATGGGGAAATTAGCAGGAGCGCTCTCTTGGCTAACGAGAGGCAGGGTAACTTAGCGGGAATCTTTTACCCTACGTATACAGGTTCAGGTCAGTGAGCAGGCAAAATGGTTCAAACTGATTATATTTATTAAACAATTATTAAACACAAACACACTGCTAACTAGAAATAGGAAATAGAGCTTTAGGGGAGTGGGTGTCTCTCAGTCCTGAAGAGAAACCAATTGAAGAGAGAAGGAAACCCGGCATGACGGCCGAGGGGAGCTCGCAGAAGAAGCAGCAAGGTGCGATGGAAGTTCAATGGGAGGTCCGAGCGTTCCGAGCAATCCAAAGAGCTCTCGGAGCGGGGGATTTTTATAGGGGAAGGAATGACCGTGGGCTAGTCAGGTCTTGGGCAAAAACAATGGAGTTTGGGCTGGAGACAATGCCTCCGAAAGATCAGAATTTACATGATTGAGTTATAGACCGAATTGACAATAGTATGGCCAGTATGTAGATGCGGCTAGCTTGGCAGTTAAGCACTTAGCTCGCCAGGGTGCCCTCTTGGAGCAGAAGTCTCTTTGTTTAATGAAGGTGTTTGTTTTGGGAGGTCCCCTAAAGCAGATCTGGCAGTATCTGGCTTGCCTTGGTGTAACAAATATAGCCATGCCTAGCTTCGCGCTTGTTCGGTGGCCTCACAAACACTTGGCTGGTGGCAGAGCAGGGCCGAATTGTGATATCAAAATGATATCTGAGGTTATCAAAGGCCAGGCCAGTTCACGGTGATAACACAGGGATTTGAACCCTGGTTTCCCAGAGTCTGAGTCCACCACTCAAGCCAATATATCACACTGGCTGTCACCAGTAATATTACCAAAATGATGTATTTCTTGAATATTTGAATATGTCTTGAAAATTTTATATTTTTGAATATATGTATGTATGTGTGTGTGTGTATCTCTCTCTCTCTCTCTTTCTATCTCTCTTTCTATCTATACAGTGTATGTGTATGGCTGGTCTTCTTGATCTGGTACCTGAAACTGTAGCTTGCTTAGCTTTTGTAGGAATCCAACAGTGAGACAAGGACAGCTAACTACCTTAGGGGTCTTGGGGAAAATGGTGTGGTATTTGAAGTTTTATCCACTAATACCTTAGGACTGATTACTATTTCCAGCTCCTGCTATGTGAGGCAGTTGCCTCCCCCAGTTTCATAAGGCTGATCCTCTTCAATCCCAATGGTTTCCGAAACTAAATTGGAAGGCTTTTGTCAATTACTAGAGCAACATGAGGCTACAATAGCCATATATTTAATGCCTTTTGATGTTTATTATGTATTACTTTGTTATGCATTCTGTCCTAAATCCAGTTGATAGTTCTACCAAGGGTAAACCCATTAAATCAATTGGATTTACATAACTGTTCATTTAGTATTCAGCAGTTGACTGAATGGATACCTTACCTGGAACTAGCAATTGAATGTAGATCTCTGCTCTATCTGATTCATGTGCCCTAAAATTTACAACTATCATAATAATATAAAAAAGGAGCTAGATGAAAAAAAACTATTGGTTTTAGGTTAAATAATAAATTTTGAAGCATTTTGAAATTCAAAATTCATAAATGATTTTACGCTTCCCTAATTGGATACAAATCAAACACCCTTTTTATTTATAGTACCTTCACATGTTTGTGACATATTCTGCTACTGAGAATGTAATGTTGCTCTCTGAGAAGCTATCTCAGGCCATTTCCGCACAGGCTTAAAGAAACGGTGCAGAGCATCCTCAAGGGAGGACGTCTGCACCTGGGAGCGGACTGGGTCGGACCTACTTAGTGTAGTTCCGCACCTCAGGCAGCTCTGGAACAACCTGAAGTGGTTGTCCAACGTGCTTTTGAAAGACCGCTTGAAACAGGTCTTTCAAAAGCACGGAACGCTCCACTCTGTGCCCGCACTCTGGTGCAGATTTGCAGGCTTGCACCAGTGCGAGCCTGCGATCTGCCGGGATGGGCTTTAGGCTGGCGAGCTTCAGCGGTTGGTGGAGAGCGGTTGGTGGAAAGCTGCTATTTTCATCCCCGGAGCAAAGCGGAGCGGCAGCCATGCACTGCTCCAGACCAGCCTGGACCCAAGCATGGAGCCAAGAAGTCTGGTAAGTACCAGCACGGGGCAATTCCCTCGCCCCGTGCGGGAATGGCCTCAGTTCTAGACACCCTCTAAGAACAGAAAAATCATTAAAATAATGGAAAAGCAACTCTTTTTTCCTGGAAACCAACGAAGAAGATGATGTTCTGGCTTGTTAGCAGCCATCCCATCATACTTGATCTGCTGAGCATGAGGACTGGCTGCAATTATTTACACGTTTTTAAAAGCATGTTTAAATTACCCTTGGTGAAGGGGAGGGAGAACTTGCTACTATTTGCTTCTAAATATACTGTTAAACATCACCACTAAGAACAACATCTGAGAGGAAGGGTGACTTCTAAAAAGAAACCAAAGCAATTCCCCCAATCAAAACTAAGAGGCTCTTGGATCTCGGCTGCCTTTTCTTCAGCTTAAAGGTTTCCAGTTTAAGCGGGGTTTTTTTTAAAAAAAGGAAAAAGGAAAATGCCTGTCTCTGCTGGTTTGGACTTTCCCCCAGTAGTCAAATGCTGTAAGATGAAATGCCACATCAGTGTGAAAGCGTATAATTTTAAGTGATTGTGTAGGGGAAATGCATTTCCTTTAAAAATTTGAAAACAGTATGATTTTTCCCCCATTTCTATAATTGTGTATGTAGCATGATTTTACAGTTGCCAGAAATATGGAGCCCTAGTTATCTTTATTCTGAAATGATTATCTTGTGTCTACAGACAATTCAATGCTTATTTGTCTGCATATATGCAGTCCATATCTAAGCCACTGTGAACCAGTATGGTTCAGTGACATGACTATGGTCAGTGGTTCAAATTCAGCATTCAGCCAGGAAGCTCATTCGACTAATCTCTCCATCTAACTGTTCTTGCGTGTTGTTGTTTTGGAGAATAAAAGTTGGGGAAACCATTTTTCCCTTCTTACGAGTTCCATGGGAGCAAAATAGATTAAGATGGTGATAATGATTAAAACAATAAAAGTTCTGGAAGAAAATGTTGCAGTGCTTTAGTTTGGTATTCCAGCTAACTAGTTATTTCTCTTTTCAGGATAAATTTCCTTCAAATCTGGCTGCCTCCCAGCAGCAGACACTCAACCACCTTAGAGTTCTCATATCCAGATATTTTTCTTCTGAAAACCTTGAAATTTTCAGAAGCATGCTGATTCCTCCTTGTATTTTCTTAGAAGCCCTATTTTGGCTACATAGCATTATCACTCAACACTTGGGTTTTCTATTAGTACTCTGATAATGGTCATGGCTACTCTCTCAGGACTGGTAGCTGGTGGCTCTGGAACTAGCAGAAGTTTAGGACCTTTTTCAGTTGTATAATTCTTTAAGATTTCTGTAGGTATATTAGTATGGGCATTTGACCCAAGGCAACATCCCTTCAGGGACAGTTTATTGCTGATTGCACTCCAATGATGTGTTCTAATGGGAGCTAAAATGTTTCAAGTAGGTATCAGATAATGACTAAAGATGACACATCCTTCACTAGACAAGTTGTTGTGTGCCTTCAAGTTGTTTCCAACTTATGGCAACCCCATGGCAACCCTATCACAAGATTTTATTGGGAAGATTTATTCCTTGGAGGTTTGCTGTTGCTTTCCTGTGAGGCTGAAAGAGCATGACTTGTTCAAGGTCTCCCAGGGTCTCTCTGTGACTAAGTGAGAATTTGAACGCTGGCCTCCCAGAGTCTCAGTCCACTGCTGAAATCACTCCACCATTCTGGCTGTCACTCACTGGACAAAGGGAATGGGCAAATATGGACTGTATTTATTAACAAAGTTAATGTGTATTTGCAGGGCAGCAAGTTGACTTTGGTATTCACAGGACCAAAGTCTGGCTCTATGGAATGCTCTAGAGATCTGCTGGAGAACAGGAATGTCTTGCAGTATTCTGTGAATATTGATGATACTGTTTGAGTAAGCAAGTAAATGTTTGGTGGTGCCTTGAAACTTCTCATTTTTCACATAAAAATATGTAGGAGTGTTGTGCGTAATGGTATGTTCACCAGCAACAAAATACTGCAGAGTAGAATGCTCCCATTCAGCTTTTCAGCTGAACATTTCTTCCAGGACACTCCATTCTGTCTTCTCACACCGATCTTGTTGTTCCGGTCCACCCAAGTCAGTCTTCTGTGGCCGTTGAGTGTGTCTAGTTCTTACTGAGTTATTCTTTCTTGGTTCTCCCTGCTTCACTTTTTCCTGAATTTTTTTTTAATTATTATTTGTACTTCTGCAAACACTGAGGCTTCGTTAACACAGTTGATGCTTCTATCCCATGAATATAAATAGTACCATTTTGACTACAGAGATACCCACTTAAAGAATGTAAATGAAAGAAATGTACATATTCCATATACACAGATACAACGCAGAAGAAATTAATAGAACATCATTTCATAGGAATTTATTTGTAAGGAATTATTCAGCATGTGAAGATTATTCAGCACTTCATCTATATCAATGGAGTTTGAAGTCATTTTAAGGCGATTAACAACATAGAAATATACAAGATATTTTTACTTCACCTTCTTCAGCTGCTTTGAGTTACCGTAAGCTCTATTTGTTGTTTCAGTTATAGAATGCAGAAGATGAAGTATTCTGAGATGTTAGGTGTTATCTTCTAAGTCATGATGGGAAAAGTGTGGCCCTGTAGATATTGAACTGCAGCTTCCATCAAACATATTCAGTATTGCCAATGGTGACGAATGGTGGGAGCTCAGTCCAACAGCATTGGGAGGGGGGCTCACTTTGATCTTAGCTGAGCCCATGAGGTATTTAGTCTATAAATCCAGATGTTCTTCTGACTTTCTAATGTCCTTATAATATCATGATGTAAGCCTAGAAGGTAACACCCACTAGCATCCATCGGCTTTTGCATACCCATCCTCTGTATTCTATCACTGCAACCTTGTGTGTAACAATTTCATTTTGAGGAGCTAAAAAAGGTTTGAAAATTGAAATGTTTTGCCATAATATTCAAGTATTTCTGTTTTTATAGTTATTCTTATCTATCTCCCTCTCTGTCTTTCTGTCTTTGTCTCTCTCCTCTCTCTGCATGTATGTGTAAAAATGAAAGCATCCTTCTAGGAACAAGAACAAACATCTTTGAAATTCTATTTATGGTGTTTGTACATATGTGTGTATGGTATTTATAATCCTGATGTTAAGCTGTGTTTTCTCTTTGTTTTATGTAAGTATTCCTGTAGATTGCTTTAAATAGTGTCATCATACTATTAACATTTTGCTACCACTGTTATCAGGGTCATTTTTGAAATAACTGTTTCTTTCATTACAATAATGATCTGTTTCCTTGGTACCAGGGGATTTGGCTATGCCTTTCTTGTCATACAGACAGTAACATGAGGCTAGAATCTCAGTTAATTAAATAGCATCTCTACTAATGCAGCCAATGTGAATAAGTGTTTTCTTATTTGAAAGTAGTGGTTTTGCTTGAGATATGTAATTTTTTTTTCAGAAGATAACATGCTGGGAAAAAAGTATTGAATCAATCTCTAGTGCCCCATACATAGGAAATAACAACTTTCCTGTATCATTCTCTCTTTCCATGCAATATTTTACTATGAGACAAACCCAATCAGAAAGCAGCATTTTAAAGGATGAAAATCTTTCACATATATGTTTTCCTAAATTAATAACCATCATTATTTCCTGGATTGTTTTTGAAAACATTGTGTACTGCTCAGCTCTACTGTGGGCTTCCTTCCAAACTTGAGTCTGCTGGATGGACCCTTGAACCCAGTCTTCTAAATTGATGTCTCAGTGCAGTCCTGTAATACACACCCAGGAAAACAACTGACATGAGGACAATCAGTGTTCCTATAATAGTCTCTATAATGATAACACTCTTATCTTGTGGAGTAGGTCCACTGTCAATGCTGCCACCATAGCCTTTACCTATACAGTAAGGAGGACCCCAGCCATAATCACAGTGACAATGTTTGCGATTGTTGCATGTTCCCCGATTGTGGCATTTCCTTATGTCACAGTCATAATTCAAGGTGGATATGTTTTTGCGTTGCCTGTCTATACACAGCATGTTAATGCCACAGGGAGTGCCATCTGTCACTGCTCCAGTATCAAGCCTGTGTGTTCCAGTGTGGTAGTCTATACCCCAACAATGACTTTTGCCAATGAATGTTTGAATTATGGTGCTATCTTCCTCTAGAGGAGGTAATTTCTGCACATTATCACACTGAATACGACCACATAGAATGTCACTAGCCTTACATTTGTTGTAAGTTCCATGCTTAACACCACAATTACCAAAGCGATCACCCCGCACATTAATTTCTCTAAAACAGTTCTCTGAGGCAACAGTAGCTTTCTTGCCAAAGAGCCTTTTGCATTGTTCATTGTGAGTACTACAGCTCCCGTGATAACAGTTTGCAGCCCCGTTGCATGGGGCACCATCTTGTATGTAAACATCTTCAGGACACCACTCTGAAGTCCCATTACAGTATTCAGGAAGATCACAGACATTTGTCTTTTTTCTACAGACAGTTCCAGCTGGACGATACTGACAGTTGACACAGCACTGTCCAACATTACAAACAGTGCCAGGGCGAAATTTACAATTGGACTGGCAACATGGATCCTGCTGACATTGAACTTCTGAACCACAGTCACACTGCTCTCCTTTTTCCACTATTTTGTTGCCACAGTATTTGAATCTAAATATATCATCAGGATCTGAAGTAGTTAATAGGCAATGAGCGTTCCTTCGCTTGAAATAATCATTATAGCTACAATTGCTAAACTTGTCAACTTCCTCTGGAAATGAAGCCATAATGCAGGATTTTAGCCCACAGGTACAGTGTATTCCATCATGGTTCATGCCAAGATTATGTCCTAATTCATGAGCAACTAGGACAGAAAAAAAGGACACAGTGAAGCCCATGTATACTTCCACAGCAGATGCCCATTGGGAACTACAGATAGTTTCTGTAAACGCTAATCCAGCTGTCTGTCCATAAAATTTATGTACAAATAAATGAGCAGCATCATTTGGCAAATGTTTATTTAGTGTCTTTTTTCTCCAAGTGTTAAAATGATTTAACAGTGAACTCAATTCATTGGGAATCACTATGAGGTTTTTTTCTGACCAGATCTCCAGTCCAGCTACTGATATAACAACAGCAAGCGGTTTATAGAACCTATTTGCAGTATGGACAATCTCTAGAACTCGTATACCTACTAAAGTTTCATTTTTGCCAAACTTGATATAACGTTGATGTTCAACCACAACTGCAATATCTGCATACCTGGTGTGAGTCCGCCAGCCTCCTACAGAATCTCTGGCTGCCAAAATCTCTTTATTTGGGATCATGGTCTCTTGACGACTTTGCTCTTCTTCTGTGAGCCCACACATCATGTGAATGTTACTGTCTTTTTCTTCTAACTGATATACCACATGCTGAAACGCAGTAGATGCCTGGACAGGTTTGATTTCATAGGTCTCATTTTGTAAATGCAAGAAACCTCTGAGTCCTCCTAAGCAGGTACTGAGAGTGACTAAAGAATGAGGCTCACCCTGTATGATACCATTGTAGAAACAATCGTTCCTGATAAATGGATATCCATTTGGAGTTTTCCTTCATTATATGTGAAGACAGGAAAATGTTTAGGGATAAAGTTCCTCACCTGCCTGAGGTGCATTACATAACCCTTCCCTTCAATTTGCAGCAGGTAATTGACTTCCTGGGAGTCTTGTTGTCCATATCTGGGGGTCAGTTTTTGGGGGATAGTCACCTCATAAGAAGCATACTTAAAGCCCAGAGGCAGTTTATGACTAGAAGTCTCACTGAAGACCCTCCACAAGATCACCACCATCCACTGAACAAAATTAATAGTCATTTTGTTTGTCAGGAGAAAGAATCCCTCAGATGACCTTTCTCTTTCTTCTTCTTCTGGGTAGATGAGCTCTGTAAAGGCCAGAAGCAAACTGGAAATGAGGCTGCGGAGGAGGTAGAGAAGGAGGAGAGTTCCGCCTGTGGCAACTGTCAGCACAGTTACCTTTGGAATGTGGGTGGGACTTGGTGAGCCAAGAATGGAACAGAAAGGACAAGGGAGAATGGGAGAGGTGGAGCCAGGGGTGGAGATTGGAGTGTGGGGATGGGGGGCAGGAGGAGGCATGGCCACTGTGCATGGGGGTGTCGCTGCAGTGCACGGGGACATGGCCATGACATATGGGGGTGTGGCCATGGCATATGGGGGCACGGCCACAGTGCATGGGGGCGTGGCTACCAGCTGGGACGCCCCAAAAACATTGCCACCTGGGTTGAATTGCCCCCCACCCCCACGTCCCTACGCGACTAGGCAGAACAGGAAGGGATGCTGGCTGGCTGAATAGTGACAGGAGGAAGGATCAGATTGCTCTAGCTAGCACCTGATGGAACTCTTTTCCCTTCTCCACATTCCAGTCTGCCTGAAAACTGGCTTCGGAAAGAGGGGGTGTTTCAGCTCTCTCAAGCTATCTTTAGAACTCATGGGGTCAGCTGTCAGGGAAAGAAGTGATTTCCCTCTCCTGTTTCCATTTACTGAAGCAGTTATATCAGTAGAAGCACCTTACTGGATTCTAGCCAGTAATATTTCTTTATCCAGATTTGGCTTTCATATAGAATCATAGAATCATAGAGTTGGAAGAGACCACGGGGGCCATCCAGTCCAACCCCCTGGAGTGTAGGAACACCCATCAAAGCACTCTGAACAGATGGCCATCCAGCCTCTGCTTAAAATCCTCTAGAGAAGGAGACTCCACCGCACTCCGAGGCAGCATATCCCACTGCTGCACAGCTCTGATCATCAGGAAGTTCTTCCTGAGGTTCAGGTGGAATCTCCTTTTCTGCAGCTTTCTTCCTTTCCTGCAGTTTTATAATTTCATTCATTCTCATTAAAAAAAAATGATAAAATAGATGATTGGGTTCTAGTATTACAAAAAAAGCAAATCAGCTTCCGCCAGTCCATTTTTTCCATATCATGTCTAATTTTATATGAATTTACCATGTTTCCTCTTGACTTTTTTTATACTCCAAAGAGCCCCAGATTTTGTTGTTTTCTCGTGGGGAGTTGCTGCAGCCCACTGATCACTTTGGATGCCTTCTCTGTACTGTTTCCAGCTTCACAATATTCTTTTTCAGGTGTGGTTCCCAGAAGTATACAAAGTCACACCATTGATTTCTGTAAGGTAAATAAAAGGTACTTTTATTTTCAGTTCCTTTTTTGTTTACTTGTTTTGGAAATTTTATTAAACACAAAAGAAAAAATATAATTGACTTTCCATCTTCTGGCATTTAGTAAAAGATGTTATCAAAGGAAAAAAAACTTCTACCATGTTATCCTATTTGATTTGCTATATCTAAATATAATTATAATCTTAAACTATCATCTCTAACATTTCTTCCATTACTCCTGCTTATTTGCAAGTTGGTAACAGTTACAGATAATACATTCTTTTGTTACCAACACAATGCCTTTGTCTTTGGTTAATCATATCTTAGCACTGCAAGTCTACCACTCTTGTCTTTTACAAATTCAATGACCCCTGCCCAGTGCTTATGCTAATCTTCAAATGAATCTTCTCTTATCAGAGTTGTTAGTTTGTCCATCTCTGCCATATACAATATCTTCAATAGCCAATCTTCATGAGATGTATATCTAAATCCCTCCATCTTTGAGCATACTATAGTCTCGCTGCTATAATCATGTACTGGAACACTTTTACAAAGTCTTTATTCGTCTGGTCATCAATCAGTCCCAACAGAAACAGTTCTGGTTTAAGCTGGATTTTAATATTAAGAATTTCCACCATCATGCTATGTATCTTCTTCCAATATTGCTTTGCCTTACTGTAAGTCCATCACATGCTTAAAACATTCCCCTCGTCATGATTGCATTTCCAACAATTGGTAACCGAACCTTTGTACATTTTAGAAAACTTTCTCGAAGTCAGGTTTCATCTATACATCATCTTATAAAAACTTTCCTTCAAATCATAGCGTAATGTAAATTTCAAATCTTTGGTCCACATCTTTTCCTATTGAGATGTCTGTATTGGATGACTATCCAGTCATGCAATCTTGTTCAGTTTCCATGCCTGTTTTTAAAAGCAACTTATACATTTTAACAATTAAATGATCATCTTTTAACAAACACACATCTAGTTCAGAATTGTCATCAGCAATATCAACAGCTTTTGTCTCTTTTGAACAGTGGCAGAACTTGGAGTGTGTGAAGTGGGGCTGGGGGCCGGGACGATGGCGCAAGGAGCATGGCCACTGCGCATAGGCCATGGTGCGTGGAGGCGTGGCCAGGGCATACAGGGTGTGGCCATGGTGTGCAGGGGCGTGGCTACGGGCCATGATGCCCCAAAATCATTGCCACCCGGGACAAATCGTCCCCCCAGCCCTCCCTACCCCTACTCAACTGCTTTTGAATCTTTCTGTTAACTGCCCATTGGCAAGCCATCTTATCTCATAACCATTTTCAATCAATTCATCACTTGTTTTCATTTTCAATTCATCATTTTCCTTCTTTAAAATATTATCCTAGATTAATCATTTCCTTTTGAATAGTATCTCTCTAATAAAAAGAGCTTCATGAGAGGAAACCTATACAGGCATCTTCCACTTCCTTTTCTGACTATGCATAGCACAGGATTTATTTTTCAGCCAGCTACAGACTTCACCAAGGTGTCGACCACAACACTACAATCTCTTTCTTAGTCAAGGACTGCAAGTTCAGATTTCATCCACATATATATGAAGCTGAGATTTTTTGCTCTGGTATGCATCATGTTATATTGGCTTACATTCACATTCTGTTAAGAGTGTACCTGTTAAATGTGAGAATGTATGAGTGTGTGTGTGTTGTGCGCCCTTTAATAGTTGCATGAAGCAGAGGACTGGGAACAGAAGGTAAGACACAGAGAGAGAGAGGGAGGGAGAGAATGTGTAATGGACCCTTTAAGCAGTTGAGTCTGTGAGCTCTTATGGGGAGAAGTAAGACATCAGGCTGGTTCAGAGAAATGGCAAAGAGCGTGCTCTGCTGCTACCAGAGCCTGTGGAAATGGAGGATGGGGAGTTTTTCCATGTGTGTAAGAAGCAGTTGGAAAGGGGTGTGATGTGTAGGAGGAGATGATGATAGTGTTTGTTTGTTTGTTTACAGACTGGGAGAAATTAAATCCTGGCTTTACAATATCTATATTCCATTTAAATTATACACATATCTACTTATAAGGAAGCCTCACAGAGTGTTTGATCGAAGATGTCCTGATATGCATCTGTGAATTCTTGTAGGTTGTCTCTTAATGTCCATTTCTTTGGTTTGAAGAAATCTTTTGAAATCTGTGTTTCTTCGAATCATGCCATGCAGGAATACACAGTCAAAGCGTTGCCAAAAGATGGTCATCCAGCCTCTGTTTAAAACCTCCAAAGAAGAAGACTCCACCACACTCCGAGGCAGAATACTCCATTGTTGAATTGCTCTTACCCTCAGGAAGTTCTTCCTAATGTTTAGTTGGAATTTCTTTTCCTGTAGTTTGAAGCCATTGCCCTTTGGCGTGGTTTCTGGAGTACCAGAAAGCAAGCTTGCCCCATCTTCCATATGTCATCTTTTCAAATATTTAAAAATGGACATAAATTAAAAATAAAAAGACATTCAAGGTTGCATTGGAAAGCTGTTTCCAATGAAATTCAATTCTATATGTTCTATATCAGTTCTTCCTGATGTTTTGGTGAAATCTATTTTCCTGTAATTTGAATCCATTGCTCCATGTCCTAGTCTCTGGAGTGGCAGAAAACAGACTTGCTCCATCTTCAACATGACATTCCTTCAGATATTTAAATATGGCTATCATGTCACCTCTTAATCTCTTTTCATCAGGCTAAACATACCTAGCTTCCTGAACTATTCTTCATGGGACATGGTTTCTAGAACCTTCACCATTTTAATCACCCTTCTCTGGACAATGCTTGTCAGTGTCCTTGAATTATGGTGCCCACAACTGGACACAGTGTTCCAGGTGAAGTCTAACCAAAGCAGAATAGAGTGGTATTATTATTTCACTTGATCTCAGCACTATACTTTTACTGATACAGCTGAGAATCACATTGGCTTTTCAGCTGCCACATCACACTCTTGACTCATGTTCAGCTTGTGGTCCACCAGCATGTAGACCTTGATATTTTATTGATTACTTTAAGGTTTGAGTGCATGCAGGTTGTACGCAGGCGTGTGTGCGTGCACACGTGCACACATGCATGTAGCTGTAGATATATATGTATAGGCATCACAATGCACTTAGGGGTTATTTTGACTTTTGTCTCTGACACAACAATTTAAACCTTCAATTAAATTACAGTGGAGTCTACATGAGGGGCTGGGCATGATAAAAGAACAGCCTCTGAAAGTGTTCCAGCTAAGTGCTTTCCCCTCGTAATTTCACCAGCATCCACAACTGAAGGGAAGTTGTAACTTTAGCTCCAATCTTAGCGGTGGCGGCAGCTTGGAGGGTCTTCCCAATGTTGACTACAAACTTCCTTCCCTCACCATCTGGGAAGCACAGGGACACCACGTATGGTTACTAATTAGATTTTTGGCTGTTAGCAGCTCTTGAGTATGATCAATATGGGACTAAAGGTGGAGACTGCCATAAGCAAGGTTTTGGATGAGTCAGGGGACTCAGTCCAGTGAAGCTGATCTCTGTTTTATGGTTCCCAGGCAGGACAGCATGGACCAATTCACACCAAACATTTTGAGCTACTGGGCTTCCCATCCGGTGGTGGCTTCTACAGGGACTAGGCACCACAAGCGGGTGTATGGCCTCTTGTTCTGCCTTTGCAAAGTTCATTTCACTATTTACCTACATTACCTGCTTAGGTATACAAATTAATATCATTTGACCATATTGCCATCTCACAAATGGCAAGTTGTAGGAACCAAGGAAAGTCACTCTACAAGAGTTGTAAGAGCTAGTTGGCCATCTTAATTTTGCATGTCCCTGGTGGGACCCTCCTGCATTGTTTTTGTGAAGCAAGGCAAAGGTGGCATAAACTTCACTCTGGACTACTCCATTTTAATGGAGCTGAGGAGGACCTTCACAATGTCTGTCTAGTTTACAGAGAAATGGTACCAGGGTTTGTTGTTTTGGTGTCAGGCATGTGAACTAGGTATTAGAATTTTTCTAAATATGGTGACAGTTTGGTTGTAAGCTGTTGCATTCACATTTGTCAGTCCATTCTTCATTACAATATGACCTTGCTAAGTTTCATTATTTCAATCAACTCTAGATCACTGCATGCCATGTGCCTTATCCAAGCCTTCACAGTACAGGCTTCCAGTTTAATGTCTTGCTCTCTGCAGGACATACAACAGGGGTAAGCAATGTTCTCCATCAGATGGAGCAGCTTCATCAGCTGGCTCTGATGCGCCAGCAGTATCAGAGCAGTTTTCAGCAGGAATGTGGCCAATTGATGGAGTGAAGCCATGAATGATGTTGCGTGCCTGGATCTTTCCCACCGACTGTTGGAGCATAGCAGATAGCTTACTCAAGATGCAGACCCCAGTCCTGTCCTGGATTTTTCCCCTTTATCAGGTACCAGTTTTGGACTGTTATATTAGCAGTTTTGCAGAGCTTCAGCCTGTGTGAGTTTAGTTTGACACTCATTGCTTATGGGTTAGTGCAGACTCTACAGCTTGTGAAAAGGGCTTAGGACCTGAATATTGGGTGAGGTCATCTGCTACGTTGGTCTGCACCTGATGTTTTGGTCATTCACCTTGGTGGTAATGACCTAGGCTTGCTAAAGGGCAAGGCTTTGGAGTGCTGTTGGCCTCTATTGGATGCTTTGGTCATTCAATTTGGTGGTAATGATCCAGACTTGCTGAATGGCAAGGCCTCAGTTCTAGAAGCAGTGAACGAAATTCATGATGCCATAGGTTAAGGTTTGGTTAATCCCATCCCAATATTGTCTTCTGATGTCTTGAGCAACAGGGGGTGAGGGCCATCTTGGTTGACCTGGTGGGGGAAAGGGACTAAGCAGACACTCGTCCTTTATCTGTGGTGGGTAGCAGGGGAAGAGATAAGTCTCTAGTGTGCACCTTTGGCACTCCATCTGGTAAGCTCCCCTTTAAGATCCTGGGATTCAGGGGGAAGGGAAAGAGGCTACCATTAGGTCTTGCCCAGAACATGAGCTCTCACAGATAGGATCCTGAGACTTCTGTGGGAGCTTACCAGGTTGGCCTTCTAGATAAGGGCACCTGGGGAGCAAGCCAGAATGAATGGATTGCCCTCAGAGTTCAGGTATGTTGCCCAAGGGAAGGCTAAGGAGATGACACTTGGCCTTGGCTGGTCTTGAAGCAAGTTGCTCCCCCATCTCACTTATACCCAGGCCAATGTAAATAAATAGTTCAAATAAAGTGACCCCTATTACCCCAATGTTGTGTGTCTGGTCTCATTATTCTGGGGTTGAGCAGCAACAAATTGTTGGCCTTTGCTCAGTAGCAATTCTCAATAAACAGATAAATATGATCAAGCTGCACAAGTGAGGTTCAATAGATCATGAGTGAGAATGTGAGAAGAAAAGATAGAGCATACTTAGGCTATACTCTGGCATATGGCTAATATTTACCCTTGGTTCTACTTCAATTGGGGGTCCTGTGCCTTCAGTCCTATAGGAAGAAGAGGCAGCATGGCCAGGAAGATTATTTTTGTCCTCTCTACAGACCTGCACCAAATGGTCCTTTAAAATTAGCTTGGTTTAGAGGTATTGTGAAACTTGAATAAGATGGGATGTACCCATTTTTGCCTCAGGCAGCAAATGTCTCCTCGGGCATCATATGAGAGAGAGGATAGAATCTGAGCAACAACCTTAAGTGGATGGAATGGAATGATCTGTGCAGCTGCAGACCTGCACTATCAGCTGTGCTCCCAAGTGGAGGAAGAAATTAGAAGACTAGGATACCCAACACCAATGGTGGCTTGGTAAGCCAAAGCAAACCTGGAATCTGTTATAATTGCGGACATAGCATGACAGTTTTTGATAAAAAAAACAGCAGAGCAAGGTACCTAGGAAGACAGCTGGAATGAGCAGTTAGGAGCAAAGCAGGAGCAAGGCACATACTTGGGGACAAAGTTGTTTGGGAAACAAGTAAAATCTATTGAAATGGGGTCTTAGCCAAGTTCTACTTCATGCAATGAGTACCCAGCTCTCAACTGGCTGCTGTTGCCTGTGGAATGGAACCATTTGCTGATAGTGGTGTTGCATTCTCCTTGAAGGCTGGCTTTGCAATACTCAGGAAGTAAAAATCTATGGAACATGGCCGTCTGTTTTATTTTTTAAAAAATGTTTAGATTGGCCTTTGTCATCATATGACTGTTTCTTTACTGATCATTCTATAAGAAAGGTCATCTTAATTTTATTGTAAATATTCGATGATAGACAAATTCCATGCATGTCATTAGTAGGAACAAAATTTTTATTAGTGGGAGTGAGAAAAAGTGATTATTTTATATGGGAGATATATTTGGACCTTCAGCGTAAGGTTTGCATACCAGTAGGAGTATTTATTTTTCTCTCATCTGTAAACTCTTATAGTATTGGCAAATATGATATTTCTTTGATCATTCAAAAATTATTTAAATGTCAAAAATACGACATTCCTTGGAAAACCTGCATTATTGTTGGGACACAGTTATTGGCTTACAAATGGAAAACATGATTGTTTTTTCCTGCTGATTAGTTCATTTAATGAAATAGTCAAATACACTCTGATGAAGAATGTATTTGATAGATAGAATTTATTCAGAAGCAAAGATTGAAAATATGATGAAATCTTTCCTCCACTGATAAGACCTTGACTAATGTTATACCTGTATTGGATTGCACTTGATATGTACTACATGTATTTTAATATTTGTACTTCTAATATTTAAGCTATACCTTTTACATTCAAACATTTGTACTTAGTATAACATTTGTAACACTTGTACAGATCATTCTATGTTTTGTCCTTCAAAAATTAATGTTATCGATATCTTTTGCTGAGTTGGCATGAGAACACTACAGTGTTTGACAGATGTTGGGGTGTTTGATTGCAATCCTGTGTTGATTCAGAAAACATCAAATTGTGGTTGGTCACACACACAAAACTTGTTTGTGTGGGTTTTAGGGGAAAATGTGGAAACTAAGCTTTTGGACAGAATCAGTAAAGGACGTTTTCCCCACACATGGGCTAAATTGATAGGTTTCTATAGAATAGAATGAAGACAGTTTCAAGATATATAGCAGAAGATTTCTTCACCCTTGATAAGCCCAAGAATTTTATAAACTAATGTGTCTAGGAGAAATTTTCATTAAAAAGATAGCTTTAAAATAATATTCAAATCTTAACACTCTCAAATGCATATCTGTAGACTATTTGCATTATTTATTGTACATATATTTGACATAATGAACATTTTATCTACTGACCAGTTTCTTCTTGATTTAATTCTGTTGGATCAAATCTTGTCCCCAGACTTCTAAAATACTCTATCAGCCTATTTCTGAAATATAGAATCACACCAGCCCACACAACAGCAACAGAAGAAATATATACAATTCCTATAATAATTGCTATTCTGACAAAACTCATATTATGCTTCTGTGGTGGAGGGGGTCCACTGTCAATACTGCCACCATAGCCCTTATTTTGACAGTTGGGAGGGGCCCAGCCATAATCACAGTGACAATGTTTGTGAGTGTTGCATACTCCCCGATTATGACATTTGGTGACATTGCAGTCATATTTCAACAGTGACACATTCACACATTGTCCTTCAATGCATATCTTGTCAGTGCCACATGGAGTGCCATCTCTCACTGCTCCAATATCAGCTGTCTCCATTCCATTGTGGTGAACTGTCCCCCAGCACTGACCATTGTCAGCATGCGATTGAATTATAATGCTCTGTTTCTCTAACAAAGGCAAGATATCCACATCATCACACTGAATTCGGCCACATAGGATATTCTCAGCATTACACTTGTTATAATTTCCATATCTACTTCCACAGTTACCAAAGCGATCACCTTGAGTATTAATCTTTCTGAAGCAACTCTCTGAAGCAACTCTTGCTTTGTTGCCAAAGATCATTTTACACTGTTCATTGTGAGTAGTGCAGCGCCCATGATAACAAAAAGTGCCATCACTGCATGGGGTACCATCTTGAATATAAACATCATCAGGACACTGCTGTGAAGTCCCATTGCAGTACTCAGGAAGATCACAAATGCCAGACTTATCTCTGCAAATGGATTGAGCTGGAAGATATTGACACTTAGCACAGCAACGTCCGAAAGCACAACTGGCACCAGAGTGGAGGGTACAATCAGACTGGCAACATGGATCTGACTCACATTCAGCTTCTGAACCACAGTCACATTGCTCACCTTTTTCCACTACCTTGTTGCCACAGTACTTGAATGTATGCATTTTACCAGGGTCTGGTGGAATTAATAGGCAATGTGAATTCCTTAGCTTGGAATAATCTTTATAACTGCAACTACTGAACATATTACTGTGCCTCTGGTATGGAGCCATAATGCAGGTGTGCTGATTACACTTGCAGTACTTTTTATCATGTTTCATACCAAGGACATGTCCTAATTCATGAGCAAATGTGATAGAAAAATGAAACAAACTGGAAGTCATATATGATTCAACAGCAGATCCCCAATGCTTGTCACAAATTGTTCCTAGATATGCCAATCCAAGTATAGTTCCAAAGCTCTTATATATAAATAAGTGACCAACATCATTCTCCAGACGCTGAACAAGAGAGTCTCTTCTCCAGTGTGTGAATGACAATAGTGTGTCATTTATGGTGTCAGCAATTTCTATGAGATTCTTTGTGGACCAGATCTCAAGTCCAGCTAGAGACAACTGAAGAGGAATTGGATCAAACAGTGAATTTGCAGTATGAACAACATCCAGAACACGTAGGACAGTAAGTGTTTCATTGTTGTCAAACTTCACAAATCGTTCATGTTCTACCACAACTGCCACCTTCACATATCTAGTGCGCG
This sequence comes from Iguana delicatissima, assembly GCA_948472985.1. NCBI lineage: Eukaryota > Metazoa > Chordata > Lepidosauria > Squamata > Iguanidae > Iguana > Iguana delicatissima. The sequence goes on from CAOKZL010002092.1 coordinate 137,325, forward strand.
TCCACCAGCTTCCTTTGGAATCACTTTTCACCATTCCATTCTCTGTGTTCTGCATCATGGTTTCTTGACGCTTTTGCTCTTCCTCTGTCAGCCCACACATCATACGGACAGCACCTTCCACTTCTTCCAAGCGATACACCACGTGTTGAAAGGTATCAGATGCCTGAACAGGTTCAATTTCATATGTCTCATTTTTTAATCGCAAGACACCCCTGAGTCCTCCTGAGCAAATGCTGAGTGTGACCATAGAAGAAGGTTTTCCCTGCACAACCCCATGGTAGAAGCAGTCATCCCTGATGAACGGATGGTCCACCTGGAGGTCCCCATCTTTACTGTAGGTGAAGACAGGGAAGTGTTTAGCTACTAAGCCCTGTTTCTGTCTGAGGTACAGAATGTGGCTTTTTCCTTCAATCTGCAAAAGGTAGGTGACATCTCGATGTTCTTGTTCTCCATATCTGGGAGTCAGTTTCCTTGGTATGGTCACCTCATAAGAGACATATCTAAAGCCTTGTGGTGGTGTCTGCCCTTCAGTCTCTGTCACAAAATTTCTCAAAAACATTATGAAGAGCCAAGATAGAGTGCTTGCCCTTTTCTTGTACAGAGGAAGGAGTCCCATGAAGTATATCCTCTGAAATCTTATTGCCAAAAGGGAAGCACATTACTTCTCCTAACAAGTGATAAGGAAACTGGGAACATGGCCATATGGGAATTAGAAGAGGAAGATTCTGTACATAGCAACAGCCAATGACGTTTTCTTTGGAACGGGGGCGGAGCTTAGATGATCCAGAATGGAATAGAATAACAGCAGGGGTTTCAGAAGTAGCTGGCTGAAAGAGCGACAACGAGAAGAGGTAATTTTGATGGAAAGCTTTTGCTGAGATTAGCCTCAGTGCTCTTTTTAAGATTATAACCCTTTCACGTTGATTCAAGAAGAGTGCCTAGCTAAGGACATTGGACATAGAGGGTAGAGGAAGTGTCAAAGTCTAGTTTTCTTCTGGTGGAGAATTGGTGGATTACTGGTCACCAGTGATAGATATGGAGCCCTCAAGTGTATGCCACTGCCACCCTGTATCCCAGAGTTAGTCAACTACTGTGGGGACAATACTTCTCTTCATGCACTCACAGTGGGACATACCATCAGATATTTGGTCAATGTAGTCCCTTTAGCATCACACTTCCTGGTTTGCTTGTTTCTCTTGGTTGATGTCTAACCAGATTGAATTAGAAGTGTTGGGAGGGAGGTAAAGGGCATGCCATTGTTTTAGGAATGAGATTTTGGTGCTTTGTCAACACATACATACACACTCAAATGAGATCTGGGGGCTTTGGGGTGCTGGGTGGGCTTGAGGAGTGCAGAAAGGGATTGGGACTGCACTTATACTTCGTGCAATTTTGCACAAGGTGAGAACCTCAGGTTATTCCAGATTTCCTTTTCTCCTTTAAAAAATCCATTTTCAGCTAAGCTTTCAAAAGCTCTTTGCAGCTGAAACCGATTGCTTAATCTTTCCTGCTCTCCATGATTTCTTATGTTGCCTCCATAGCAACTGACATCCACTGGTACTGGTTGAACATGGGACCTCAAAGGTGGAGTCGAAGGTTCACCAGAAGCAGTGAAAGGCATGGAAACTAAAAATCCTAGGAGCCCACCCCAAATACAGTACACTGAGGACGCGGGGTCTTCAGTGGGCATGGAATGTTATACTCTACTGCCTGGTTGTTGATGGGGGGAAGTAAAGGAAAACTAAGATCAGGAAAGGGCCTAATTAGCTTGCTGCAACACTGGACAAGTAATTTAATTCAAAAAAATATTGTCCAAGGTTTGGAAAGGCAATTATGCTCCCGCAAAAAAAAAAAATAAATAAATAAAAAATTTCACAGGTCTCACAGCCCTGCCACATTCCACCTCCCTTTTTTTTTTTTTAAAGAAGGACACAAATGGCTCACACCTCCACATAGGGTATATGAGAAGATATTTCACCAAATTGCCCCAAACCATTTTAGATCTAAGAAAGACTTTTTTATTTTTAAAGGCTTCTTCTAGGAGAAAAATAGCCCATGGAGGCAGTATGGCAAAAACTCTCCATACTTCCAGTGATGGTGGTGATACCTTTGCCTTTATCCTAGCATGGGATCTAAGATGGCTTAGAAAAACAAAAAACAGGATTAGGTAAAAATCTGACACTAAAAATTAAAGCACAATTAACAAAATCACCACATTAAAATCATTACATTTTTAAAAGTGTAAAATCATTTAAAAGCATAACAAAGTCAAAAACAGAGCACACACTCCACAAAAAGCCCAAGAAGTTACTCATTAAAAGACTTAACAAAAAGTCCTCTGCTTACTGGCAAAACGAAAGGCAGAGAGGGGATCAACATGGCCTCCCAAAGGAGGGAATTCCATAGGCTGGGAGCAGCCACTGAGAAGGCTCTCTGTAGTGTCTGCACCAGACGGGCCTGTCTGGAAGCTCTCCCCTGAGGATCTTGAGACTGGCACGTTCATATAGGGAGACAGGGTCTTTTAAATGCTCTGGACCTAAACAGTATGGGACATATAGGTCATGACTAGCACGTGGAATTGTGCCCAGAAACAAACTGGTAGCCAGTGAAGCTGTTTCAACAGAGAAAGATGGGAAGAAGAGATAGAGTACTATGGGGGTATGGTAGAATTTTTGCCAAAAATAAGAAAAAACCCACTGTGGCTGGGGGTCTTGGGGGTCTCAAAATGACCTTTGGAAGCCACACATAACCCATGAGTTGCATGTTTTCCACCCCTGTAGTAATATCCAACTGGAGTACAAATTGTGCTCTCTTTTCTTTTCCTTCCTTCCTTTCTTTCTTCCTTCCTTCCTTCCTTCCTTTCTTCTTCTCCTTCTCCTTCTCCTTCTTCTTCACTTCCTTGTTTTCTTAAAAAGTTCTCTACCAATGGGTGACACCAGCAAAACTAGCTTTCAGCGTGCTTTGTCCCACTACACCATCCAGAAACTACACAATAAATGAGATATTGAAAAAGGAAGTATGAACACCTTTCTGGACATATTTTGACACCTACAACGTAAGATGAAAAGGACCCTTGCCCTGATCAACAAGTCAGGCAGCTCACGCACAACATTATTACTAAAAAAGAGGTAAAACCTGGCAGGTAAAATTATTTTAACCACAAGAGTTCCAAGTATGTTTATGCGCACCCATGGATTGGGGTGTCCATCTTCTTCCTTTTCCTTTTCCTCTGCTTATTATCATTATCCTTAGAGCTAAACAGTCAATACTCTTACAAATCCACACAGAATCTCAGATCATGAATAAAAAGAATGTATGATCTTAAAGAGCCAGATCTTGAGAGCCAGGATGGTGTAGCGGTTTGAGCACTGAACTATGACTCTGGGAGAAACCCACTGTCTGATCATGAGCAAGTCACCTTCTGTCAGCTTCAGATGATAGCAAAAGAAAATCCATTCTGAATAAATCTTGCCAAGAACACCCCTGATAGGTTTGCCTTAGGGTTGCTATATGTTGGAAGCGACTTCAAGGCACACAACAACAACAATCAAAAGAATAGCATACATGTTTGTGAGAGATATTATTAGTATTTGCACATATTAAATAGAGATGATAAAGACTGGAAGAAATGAAAATTAAACTGGAAAGAGCACAAGCAAAGGGCAGATCTCTTCCTAATGCTTCCATTGCACAAGCCCCCAGTCCCCTGCTCCAGAACAAGAACGGATTAAAAACAAGAATTAAATTGAGGGCATCCCAGAAAGCAAATCAAGATGGTTTGTTCCTGATTGTGCTGACAGTTGCAAATGTGGTTCCAAGTTGTCTCTGATCTGGAATGGGCCTTCACTCTGAGAACACACAAATGCAAAAGAAAGGAAAAGCAAACACTCCCACAAAAACAGGAGTTTCGAGCTTGCACTGAATGCACCTGAACAAGTGCCACAAGCTTTCACGACCCCAAAGCCCAGGCAATAATAAATCTGTAGGTCTTGAGAGGTGATATATAATTCTTTTCTTCAATAACATTTTGGCAATATTATGCTTGTAAGTAGATGAGTCTGCTAAGGGGGTGGGGTGTTTGTTTTTGTCTTTTCTTCTTCCATCTCACACTTTCCTTGTGCAGGTTTAGCTTTGTTACTTTCAACACTTGCAAAGTGAGGGTTCAAGAAGACCTGCCAAAGCACATTTGGACTTCAGCCTCCCTTGCTCCCCTTGTCACTTTCCTGGAAAGAAAAAGTACTTTGAAGGATAGGAAATTATAGTTATCTTCTTACTAACTGTAGTGGCTTTGTCATCAACACAACAGTTTCTGAGGATGAACTAACAACACTTGTGAAAGGATATTCTTCTCCAGTTTTTCATCTTCCTCAAGTCTGTCATGTTATAAGTGGACATCTGCTTAATATCACAACTGCAAGATAAGTCCAAATTCAGAAATCAGATAAGAAATCAGACAGCTCAGAATCTGATTAGTGAAATAATTGCTTTATTGATGGACTACAATGGACTAAGCACATGTCTATTACCAAAAAAAAAAAAAAATACATATAAGGTAGAATGATGCACAAATGCATGAACAAAAATAGTCCCAGATCTTTAGTAACATAGCTGCTAACTTTTGTTGAGCATAAATTTTTAAAAAAGGAAATTTATCAGCAGTATTTAGCGTCATACCAATAATTTAACGAAGTAACTGATTTGTGCCAGAGAAGTCAAGCCCAAGACCCAGCCCCCATTGACATCAGATATGTCTAAATAGCAAATAATTTTAGAAACAACTACTAAATGTAATTCAAAGGGTGAGAAAATAGCAGTTTCCAACAGATTCTAAAATCACTCTAATGTATTTCATAAAGAAGTTATGGAACCTGTAGACTTACATCATGTATCCAAGAATGTATATTGCACTAAGACTGGAAATCAATAAACTCCTTAGTCCTACAGAATGGCTTAAGGAAATATGGGATATAGTCCTTTTCAGAAAAATTAACTTATTTTGCAAGTGTAACCCACAAAATGGTAAGTTTGCATTAACTTTTGAAATGATCATTATCAAGACAAGGTATGGCCCAGTCTTTTTCTCTTTTTCCTTTGTGTTATAGATAGTATTTTGTGGAAATATGAAAATTCTGTGTTATACCTGAAACTTTTAAAAATTACAAATAATTAATTAAATTTTGGAATACTTAGGATCTGAACATGAATATAAAATTTAAGATATATTGGTTGAAAATTCTTATGGACTTTACTCAACATTTGGAGAAAAGCAATATTTTTGTTTGTTCCTTTTTGCCTCTACTGGCCAACTGTTTTTCTTTCTGTTCAGTAACTAGGGTTATTTTTTAAGCCATATGATTCCAATATTTCTACTTTGTATTTTATGATCTTCTGTCTTTTTGTATGAATATAAATTTTATTTTTTAATGAAAAAATAAATAAATACAAAATTTTAGTGAAGCTCTAGTGAAAGACGTAGTCACCCACCAGCAATTTAGCACAAGCTTATATGGTGAAATGGTTTCATGATTTTTCTTCTGTATCTTACATTTGCATTTTTAAAAGTTTCAAATTACCATATGTCAGCATACAAGCCAAATGAACTAAATCCATCTGCATTCAAATAAGCCAAATAGAAATGGGCCAGTTTAAGATCATGATTTTTACTGCAACCTCAGCACAGTTTTTGTCAAGTATTATAGGCTAGAAGTAGTTGAAAGTATTGCTTATTTATGCTTACCTTCATTACCAGGAAAGTTAGAGATTACTTTTTGAAAGTTTCATTGTACGTGGGGCATCATTACTGATTTAAAAGTGAACCAAATAGACCATTTCCTCCTCCTCCTCACTGCTATATTTCCCAACACCAAATATAGTACCAACTCAGTTAATGCATTGGTGCTGCAAGAAATTTATTAGCATGTTACAAGATCTCATTTGTACTGATGGAATTTTAAGTAAAACTCCACCTCTATTGAATTGTAGATTTTGATATATTTGCAAGCAGTTTGTTTTCACTGATTAAGTCCTGCCTTGAGTTTACTGCAACTATAATTGGCATTGTTTTTGCTTATAGTATATTTGGTGTTTTTGATACTCTTATTTATGTCTTCAATAGTTATCAGTATTCTTTTTTGCAACTGCACAGCTTACACTGTCACAGAATCACTGTGACAGAGTAACTTTATATTAACAATTTTAGTTGCAACTTTATCTTGATACACCCAACAAACTTTGGAGACAGAATCTCAGTTATTCAGATAGCACACAGCAGCTTACATAAGGCTCTCCAAGTACAGGATCCTACGTGGGAACCGGCCTTTTGCTTAGAGTCTTTTGTTTTCTTCTTCAGAGAGGCCAGTTGATTCTTCCAAGCAGACTAGTGGGAGACATTAAACTGAAGAATAGACAGCTTCAGCAAATAGCATAGGGATTCTTCCCTGTTGAGGAACCCAAAATTATAATCAACTAACTTCCAAGGAAAGAAATTCCACAAAAAAGAAATCATAAAAATAACCACCCAAAGGTTGCAAATACAAACATAAACATATTTTTGGTTAACACTATCCCTTACTTCCATTCTACAGTTTTTGTACTTCATGCTTCGTTCATTTCTGTAATTTATTATGGACTTACTTCCTATTGGATACTGTTGGATGGATTTTTGGACTTAGTCTTTAAAGTGATAACTCACTTGATTCTTGTAATATAGACAGAGGCCAGCCTAAACAACAGCAGCAGAAAGGACCAACATAGTTTGTGCAGTAATTACTACAAAGACAACAGTCTTCTGTAGCAGATGGGCCCCACTGCCAATTCTGCCTCCAGTTACTGCCTTTGGTTATTCAGGAGAGGCCTGTACATAATCACAATGACAATCTTTGTGACTACTGCATATTCCCTGATTATGATACTTTGTGAGATCAGGTTCACATGTCCAAAGGAACACCTTCACACATTGTTCATCAGTGCACACATCAATGCCACAGGGAGTGCTACCTTTCACTGCTCCAGTGTCATCTGTCTTCATTCCACTGCACCCCAGCACTTCTCACTATTGCCAGTGGTTCTTTGATTTATGGCGTTGTTTTTCACCAAGGCAGGTTACTTCCAAACATGTTAACAATGGATTGGGTCACACAAGACATCTTCAGCATTTCATAATTTAATAAATTCCATGGTTAAGGCCACAGTAGCCCAGATGATTGTTGTGAGCATTCATTACTTTGGAGCAATCTTCTGAATCAACAGTGGCTTTCTTTCCAATTATCATTCTACACTGGCCATTGTTAGTACTGGACTCCCACGATAACACTACATTATCTTTGGGACACTATATTCAGGACATCACTCTGAGGTCCTACAGCTCAGGAAGATCACAGATCCTAGTGTTTTCTTTACACATGGACTGGACAAGAAGATACTGACATGATACAGCACAGGTCCAAACCACAGGTGGCACTTGAACACCACACACCATTGGATTAGCAAATGGATCCAACTCACACTGCTGTGATTTGTGGAAGCCTATCATGCTGTTTTAATTATGTTGAACAGAATCTTGTCCTCTGCCATCGAAGCAGATGCATCAGTCCCTTCTTGAATGATAGACAATCAGGCCAGCCCAAAAAGCGATAAAAGAAAAGAGATATATTATTCCTGTAATAATTCCTGTGCTGCTAAATTTCGTGGTACGCTTCTGTGATGGAGCAGGTCCACTGTCAGTGCTGCCACCATACCCTTTATATAGACAGTTAGGAGGGGCCCAACCATAATCACAATGGCAGTGTTTGTGAGAGTTGCAAACTCCCCGATTGTTGCACTCTGTGACATTACAGTCATACGCTAAGAGGGAGACACTCACACATTTCCTCTTGATACACATCATGTCAGTGCCACATGGAGTGCCATCTCTCACTGCTCCAATGTCTGCTGTCTCCATTCCACTGTAGGCAGCTGTACCCCAACAGTGACCATTACCACTGGGTGATTGAATTATGGTGCTGTGATCCTCCAAAGAAGGTAGCTGATCCACATTATCACACTGGAGTCGGCCACACAGAATATTCTCAGCATTACATTTATTATAAGTTCCATGTTTATGTCCACAGTTACCAAACCGATCACCTTGAGCATTTACCTCTCTGAAGCAGCTCTCTGAAGCAACTCTTGCTTTGTTGCCAAAGATTAATTTACACTGTTCATTATGAGTAGTGCAATTCCCATGATAGCAAAATGTATCACCATCGCATGGGGTACCATCTTGCACATAAACATCTTCAGGACACCACACTGAAGTTCCACTGCAGTATTCAGCCAGATCACAGATGCTAGTTTTTCCCCGGCAAATGGATCCAGCTGAGAGATACTGGCAGTTGACACAGCATTGTCCAAAAGCACAACTGGCACCAGACTGGAGAGTACAATCAGACTGGCAACATGGATCTGACTCACATTCAGCTTTTGAGCCACAGTCACATTGCTCACCTTTTTCCACTACCTTGTTGCCACAATATTTTACTTTATACATTTTTTCAGGCTCTGGTGGAATTAACAAACAATAAGAATTAACCAGGTTAAAATAATAATTATAACTGCAATTGCTAAACTGATCAGTGGGTGCTTGAACTGCAGCCATAATACAGGTTTCTCCATCACAACTGCAATATTTCTTATCATGTTTCATACCAAGAACATGTCCTAGTTCATGAGCAAATGTGATAGAAAAATGAAACAAACTAGAAGTCATATATGCTTCAACAGCAGATCCCCAATGCTTGTCACAAATTGTTCCTAGATATGCCAATCCAAGTATAGTTCCAAAGTTCTTATGTACAAATAAGTGACCAACATCATTCTCCAGTCGCTGAACAAGAGAGTCTCTTCTCCAGTGTGTGAATGACAATAGTGTGTCATTTATGGTGTCAGCAATTTCTATGAGATTCTTTATGGACCAGATCTCAAGTCCAGCTAGAGACAACTGAAGAGGAATTGGATCAAACAGTGAATTTGCAGTATGAACAACATCCAGAACACGTAGGACAGTAAGTGTTTCATTGTTGTCAAACTTCACAAATCGTTCATGTTCTACCACAACTGCCACCTTCACATATCTAGTGCGCGTCCACCAGCTTCCTTTGGAATCACTTTTCACCATTCCATTCTCTGTGTTCTGCATCATGGTTTCTTGACGCTTTTGCTCTTCCTCTGTCAGCCCACACATCATACGGACAGCACCTTCCACTTCTTCCAAGCGATACACCACGTGTTGAAAGGTATCAGATGCCTGAACAGGTTCAATTTCATATGTCTCATTTTTTAATCGCAAGACACCCCTGAGTCCTCCTGAGCAAATGCTGAGTGTGACCATAGAAGAAGGTTTTCCCTGCACAACCCCATGGTAGAAGCAGTCATCCCTGATGAACGGATGGTCCACCTGGAGGTCCCCATCTTTACTGTAGGTGAAAACAGGGAAGTGTTTAGCTACTAAGCCCTGTTTCTGCCTGAGGGACAGAAAGTGGCCTTTTCCGTCAATCTGCAAAAAGTAGGTAACCTCTCTGTTTTGACGTTGTCCATATCTGGCAGTCAGTTTCCTTGGTATGGTCACCTCATAAGAGGCATATCTAAAGCCTTGTGGTGATGTCTGCCCTGCTGTCTCTGTCACAAAATTCCTCAAAAGCATAAGCAGCAGCCAAGATTGAGTGTTTGCCATATTACCATAGAGAGGAAGGAGTCCCATGAAATACATCCACTGGCATCTCATTGCAGAAACAGAAGCCTCCAGCTGTTGAGAGGCCAGAAGGAAGAAGGGAATATGGCTGTATGGGAATTAGAAGAAGAGGCGGAGGATTCCGTACATAGCAACAGCCAATGGTGTTTCCTCTAGAATGGGGGTGGAGCTTGGATGATCAAGAATGGAACAGAATGACAGTAGATAGGTGAGAACAAAAAGTTACCCTTGAAGCGTCTGGCTGAAAGAGCTACAGGAAGAAGCTGTAATTTTGATGGGAATATCTCACAGCTGGGGTTTTCGGTATAGTTTGAGTCTGACCCAGAGTCTAGAAAAAGTCTAGAAAATATGTTTCTACAAATCTTGGTCACAATTGCCAATGGCTAGTCCTTTTTTGATATACAAATGGTAGGTTACTGCCTATCTGAAACAGATATGAAGCCTCCCCATGTATGCAAATGCCCACTTCAAACCTAGCGTGACTGTTAGTCAGTCATTAAAGACACAGCCTTTTTTTTTTTTGACAGGTCATACATCTAGAGTGGGTAACACACAGTGACAGGCACTGTATTTACTAGTAAACTATTATAGTTAATATAGTTAAGGACCTCTACCTGAGACATACAGACATAACTCCTCTTACAATCCACACAGGGCATCCATGACAACTGCCTGAGATTGATACAAATTATCTTGGAAACATCTTTCTACCAAAATCAAACGAACATGGCTCTCGGATGCAACAGGTTATCTAATCTTCATCCCTCTCTAAGAGAATTCTGCCTCACTTTTTCTTCTTTTTCTTTTCCCTCCCATGTCTCTCAGTGGTTTTCTTTCATAGTTTTCTTTGGTCATCTTTTACACTCAGAAAAGTATGTTTTAAGGAGACTTAACAGAGCACACAGCTGGACTATAGTGACCTATCCTTGTCTCAGTTTGCAGGAAAGGTCTAAGGCATTATGGCTTCCATAACTCATAAGAATTCAATGTACAAATAGCACAAGCTTTAGTAATTATCCAATCAATCAAGACATTTTGATTTTTAACAGCAACATATTTACCTGTGATGGACTAATGATACTAATGGAAGGACATCATGATCCAGTTACCAATTTTTTCAAGTCTTTAATATTACTAGTAAACCAAATAGAGACAACTAGAGGATAACTCCAACTTTGAAGCAAGAAAAACAAATAGGACAACTCAGAAGGAAGTTTAGGAAATATGCACTTTGTTGATGGATTATAATTAGTCTTGGAAATTAAGTATCTAATTAACCAGTAAAAAGGGTTTTTTATGGACAATTTTGACTAGTTAAATGTTTTAGCTGTCAACTTATAACATTGAGTATTTTTGAAAGATTTCACTATCTGTTTAAAAAAGTGTAACTTAAGTTATTTAAAAAAATCAAGTCCAATTTCCCAGAGCTTTTCTTGGCAGAGCAGCTCACTCAACTCTCTATGGGACAGCAGTTCTTTACTGAAAGTGTATGACAGCCTTCTCCAACCTGCTCCTTTGCAGATACTTTAGCTTCCAGCTTCCATTATCCATCACAATTGTCCATGCTATCTAAGGCTTAGGGGCATTGTGTGCAAAAGTACATGCAGGATGCAAGGTTGGGGAAGCCTGGGAATGTTTGTTCTTTGAGTTCCTGGATGAGAAGTAGAGATTTGTCTGTCTGTCTGTCTGTTTGTTTATTTATTTATAGCATCACCACTGTACATGGCACTTTACAAGTAAAAGAACAATAGAACAAAACAGAACTTGCGCTCAGGTGTACAATCTGATTAAGATAAGACAAAAAAAGGAAAAGGGATGGTAGTTGGAGAGGGGATGAAATCCAGCAGGCCTGGCCTCTCTCTCCCTCCAAGACCACAGCATTGGCAGCTGGGGTGGAGGGAGGGCCTTTTATCTGTTTCTGGGGATAGGAATGGGCTGAGAGTCTGCCTTCCTAAAATATATAATCTCATAAGAATTACAAGTTCCTTGGTTCCTTAGGTATATGGGCATCTTCTGAATACTTGGAAAAGTCAACAATTCAATGCTACTGTTAGGTGAATTTCTAACTGGTTGACTGATCAAACCCAAAGGGTGCTCACCAATGGCTCCTTTTCATCCTAGAAAGAAATGACTAGTAGGGTACCACAGAGTTCTGTCCTGGGCCCAGTGCTATTCAACATCTTTATTAATGTTTTGGATGAGGGAATAGAGGACATTCTTATCAAATTTGCAAATGACACCAAATTAGGAAGGGTAGCTAACACCCTAGAGGATAGGATCAGAATTAAAAATGATCTTAACAGATTCAAGAGTTGGGTAAAAATTAATAAAATGTATTTCAACAGGGAGAAATGTAAGGTACCACACTTTGGCAGAAAAAATGAAATGCACAGATAATAGGTTGGGTGACACTTGGCTTGACCCCAGTACCTGTGATGAACGGGATCAAGGAGTCTTAGTAGACCACAAGCTGAATATGAGTCAACAGTGTGATGCAGCAGTTTAAAAAGCCAGTTTGTACCACTCTATTCTGCTTTGGGCAGACCTCACCTGGAATACTGTATCCAGTTCTGGACACCACAGTTCAAGAAGAGTATTGACAAGCTAGAATGTATCTAGAGGAGGGCAACCAAAACGGCAAAAAGCCTGGATACCATGGCCTATGAAGAGCATCTTAGTGAGCTGTGTATATTTAATCTGGAGAAGAGAAGGTTAAGAGGGGACATGATAGCTATGTTCAAATATTCGAAGGGATGTCATATGGATATAAGAAGCTTGTTTTCTGCTGCTCCAGAGACTAGGACACAGAGCAATGGCTTCAAACTTCAGGAAAAGAGATTCCATATAAACTTCAGTGTTTAGAAGGAATCTCTTTTCCTGAAGTTTGAAGCCATTGCTCTGTGTCCTAGTCTCTGGAGCAGCAGAAAACAAGCTTCTTATATCCATATGACATCCCTTCGAATATTTAAACATAGCTATCATGTCCCCTCTTAACCTTCTCTTCTCCAGACCTTCCTGATGGTAAAAGTAATTCAACAGTGGAAATATGCTGCCTCAGAGTGTGGTGAAGTCTCCTTCTTTGGAGATTTATAAACAGAGGGTGGATGGCCATCTGTTGGAATTCCTTTGATGCTGTATTCCTGTATGGCGGTGGGTTGGACTCAATGGCCCTTGTGGTCTCCTCCAGCTCTGTGATTTTATGAACAAGTCAGCTTCTGAAATTTTAGAATAATATTGTGTCTCCTAAAATCACAGTAACCAATTTTGTCAACAGTATCAGTAAGTGCTTAGGCAAAAGAGAATGTAGCATAGTTAGAGATGGAGTCCAGTAAAAGAGTTTTTCAAGATAGAAGACAAATGAGTGTTTTCTCAATTTAGTTGTCTGATGCTGCACAGCCCTGGGACAGAGGTACCTGTAGGTCTCAGCCCATCATTCTTTGGCCTCCAAACTGTCGCTAGATGGAAACTATGAGGGTACTGTACTGCAGTTCTTCGGTATTTTTTTATTCACTCACTCTTCCTCTGTTTCTCCAATCTCTTTCCCTTGTCTAGATTTCCACTCTCTATCAGAAGAGTGAGGGGGAAAATAGCTTCTCAGGAAAACTCCCTGTTGTTGTTGTTGTTGTTGTTGTTGTTGTTGTTGTTGTTGTTGTTGTTGTTGTTGTTATGTACCTTCAAGTCATTTCTGACTTGTAATAACCCTAAGGCAAAGCTATCACAGGGTTTTCTGGGAATGAGTGTGTGTGACTCACCCAAGGTTTCCACTAGTCTCCAGGGTCATAGGCCATTTCCACACTAGACTGTTAATAGCGCTATGCGTCCACTTTCAACATCCTATGGAATCCTGGGGTTTGCAGTTTCGGGGGGGGCGGCTTCCATAGGATGTTGAAAGTGGAAGCATAGCGTTATTAACAGTCTAGTGCGGAAATGGCCCAATCACCGCAGCTCCTCAGGGTCACAAGATATTGCTCTCCAAGCATTTTGTAGGAAGGCAAAAGTTAAAGGCCACCCATCTCTCGATGCTAGGATTCCAATCCAGGTAGTAATGTCTAGGTTGACCTTATGAGGTCATCTTCCATAATTAATAAAATAGCATGGGAGGTAATATTGTTTGGATTCCTTCTCTCACAGAGATTCTCTTTGCAACCTTTTGGAGTATTGGCAGCATTCCAGTTCTAGAATGAGAAAGATCTACTAGACAATTTTGCTATCAACTGCTGTCCTTCAAAGCCCTTTTAACTGCTGCTCTAAACTACATCAAACTAACTAAAGATTGTTTTCCTCGATACACCTGATGTAAATACATTATCAGATTTTGCCACAACTTGAGAGCAATATATGTCATGCCAAGAGTGACCAGGTATCCTATTTTGACTATTTTATTTCAGCCACTCTTCGATGCTGGCTTAACAGTCAGAATAATATTTCCATCTTGGGCAGTGAAGCACCAGGAATGACCAGTGCTCCCTCTAGGTACCAGCAGTCTTTCTGAGGAGCCTTTCAGACTGGTCTTCAGCAGTGGCTTTTGGGTGTGGCCAAGTGAGCTCTTGGAAGTGGTGGGAACAGCATGACCCTTCAAAGAGCCCTGAACCTACTGTGCCCTGCTTACTCCCAGAGTGCATGCTGTCCTCAGGAGGTGGCAAGTGGCTGCAGCTGAGAAGGGGCAGTGCAGGGTCTCTACAGCAAGGCATAGCAAGTGGGGTACAGTGGCACAGGGGGCCTCATTGTCACCCTACTAAGAGTGCTTAGGTCTGATGACAGACTACTCAGTGAGGCATTTGGGACTAGGGAGTGCTAGAGGGAAGGGGAAAGAGTGGCACAAACAGTGGGGCAATTGAGGCAGTGATGATGCATGTCTTCCCATTTAAGGATTGAAACAACATTTGCCAGTGGGAGGGGATGAGTTAAACCAGAACCAGAGCTGTATCTAGGGTGAGGCAAATGGGGCAGTTGCCCTGGATGCCAATGCCAGGGGGGCACAAAAAGCTGAACCCCCCACCCACTTTTCCACCTGGGCCTGGGCCTGGCCCACCACCGCCTTTGCCAGGGTCTTCCTTAGCCCAATGTGGCAGCAGCGGCAGCAGCCCTTTCACCCAGGCCTGGCCCACTGCTGGCCTCGCCAGGGTCTTCCTCAGCCCTGGGCAACAGCGGTGGGGAAGTAGCACCTAGGGGCATAACTTTCATGCTTGCTGTGGGCACTGTTGTGCCCTGATACGCCACTGACCAGAACATCAAGTACCTTTTCCTCCAGCAAAAGTTGGGACAATTCTGAGGGCACTTTCCAGAGAACGATGTGGGGGTTAATATTTGTGTTTGCTACATTGCATCTCTCTCTTGCCTGCTTCCATGCCTTTCTCACAGAATTTTTCACTGTATGCTAGACAGTGGCTGAGGCAGTGAGTGGCAAACCACTGAAACCATTGAAAAATGAATCACGGAAGTGCAGAGATACAGAGATACAGGAAGAAGTGGAGAAAGTATACAGGAGAGGAATAAGACAAAACAGAGTGTTCAGATAGAAAGACCTGTGGGCAAACAAGAATATAAAAAAGAGAAGAACCTACCTGAGAAGAGCAAGACACATGGGCAATGGAAGAATAAATGTCAACAGGGAGGAATTTGAAGAGGGCTTTGTTGGTCTGCCTCGTTTCTTAAAAAGTTTTCTGAAAATCATTGCCACCGTCATCTTCATCATCATCATCATCACCACCACCACCAATCATTTCTTTTCCCAATTATTGGATTCAAGGTGGCTTACAAATTATTAAAACCAGTACTGTACTGCACAGTGTTGTTGTGGAATATTCTTGATAGGGGTGAGGGACCTGGGTTGTGTTGATGTGGGTGAGAGGTGGAAAGAGTCTGGCATATAATTTATATTTATAGAGATTTTTGCTTCTTGCAGTCCTTCCTCTGTATTTCTCTATAACTTCACTCATTCCCTTTCAGTGGGCCAGAAATGGCGGTTTTTCAAAAGGCATGAGTTGCTAACTTGTCTCCCAAGTTAAAAACAGAAATGGGGGAAGAGTGAAATCATGTGTGAGGTTTTTCATCTGCATTTCAGTAAGATTTTTTTGGTGTGGTAATATAACACAAATATAAGTGCCAAGTTAGAATGAGCATAATAGAAATATATGCCATTTTTTTCAACAAAAATTATAATCATTTTTTATCTTTCTTAATGTCAGTACAATGTAGACCTTTCCATTAACTTTCCTTTTCTTGCTAAATCCTCACTAGCTGGCCTCTGTGGATTGGTGTTATCTAAGGCCCTTTCCGCAACTTACCTTTTCTCGGCGCTGGGGTGTGGGGATCACACGAGCAGCCTCTTGTGAGAGGCTGTCACATCCTCGCTGCTTCGGCTCTGCAGCTGCTGCCTGCCGGCCTCAGTGATGAAGAGTACCTATGGCTGGCTAACATTGGTCCACAAGCCATTTCTGTTCCTCAAGTGGAATTATCTGGCCATAGTAGTCCATAGACTACTGAAACTGGACTTATTAAATGGGACTTCCTTTAATAATGGTTTGGAAGATCTAACTGGTACAGAGGGCAACTGGCCAAGTGGTGACAGGGGTAAAAAGACTGGGAATTGGATTGGGCTGGTTGTTCCCGCTACATTTGGCTTTTAGGCACCAAGTAAAAATATATCTGCTTATAAAAGCTTTGGGAGAAAGTAATTTGTCTTTGCTGCTGCTTTTATGCTATTACTTTTCATGACATTTTAGCAAATGCTTGTTATTACTTCTTTTAGATAGTTGTAATAGCCAGCATGGTGCAGTGATTTGAGAACTGGACTACAACTCCAGAGAACAGGGTTTGAATCTCTGCTCAGCCATGGGAACTCACTGGATTACCTTGAACAAGACACATTCTCTCAGCCTCAGAGGAAAGCAAAGGAAACCCTCTCTGAACAAATTTCGTCAAGAAAGCCCCATAGCTTTGCCTTAGGGCTTCCTAAGGAAAGGATTTGAAGGCACACAACAACAACAACAATTTTAGGCATGCAATTTTGCAATTTTTAGGCTTGTGATTTTAGATACTTGTAATTTGTTATTTTTACTATGTCTTTTCATACAAAATTGTTGGCCACCCTGAGCTTCTATTGAGAAGTAATGTAAAATCAATCACCCAGTCAATACATTCATCAAATAAATGAAACTCGTTTTTTTTTTCAACTAGTTTTAGGGGGCATGTGAAATTGCAACCTACAAGAGTGTGGGAAAGGGTGAAAGTTCAACTTCATACCCACAGATGCTGCCCACATCTGCCCTGAATATATTTTAATAGCTTCTGAATGAGAGGGTGCTGTTTCTCATTATGTCTTAGCAGTTGGACCTCCCTCTTCAGAAATGTACCACTAATTTTATAATCTTACACCTGATTATTTGAAAGAAAATTCCAATGTATTTCAAATAATTGGTATTACTCCAAGATGAATGGAGTTACGTTTATAACTTAAACCTACTTTACTGTGCATATTTAGTTAGTTATCTTAAATAATTTTACCTCTTTTATTGCTTACATACAAATTTGATACCTTTTTTGTTGCCTTGGGAGAATACATATCCATTCTCTTCTTTTCAGCAATGTGTAAGTGGCCCCTCTACCTCCTTTGTACAAGTGCTTTGGAAAAAATTTCAGTTCTAAAGCAAATTGAAATGACTAGGACAAATCTGAATCTGGTCAAAAGCAGATTTAGTCTTAATTAATTAAGATCAATTTGCGTTTGGAGAAGATCAGCCTGATCTGAAGCATTTTAGACCAATTCAAATAAATCAGGAGGGGTGTGGGGAGGCTAGACAGGGTGTCTTAAATGGCCCCATTATAAGGAAAATACTGTGGTGAGGTGACTGGGAGATAAAGGAAGGGTGCTAGAATGTGCAGAGTGACAACTCTGGCTTCCATTTTGGGACAAACCTCTCACCAGCTGTCACTGTGCTATGGGGCTAAGTCACTGAAATATATGTATTCGGTTTTGTGCTCTTTTTTTCTTTTCTTCCCCCCCCCCCAATTTAGTGGGTAGCAACAGGTTCTGCCTGCCCACCATGCTGTTTTCCAGTGCAGTAATTTACTTTTAACAATTACTTTTGGTCTTTTGCTATGTTTTTCAGGGTAGCTCTACTTGAACACCAAGTCTTGGGATTCTTTTGAGGAGTTGATTCTCTCTCTCTCTCTCTATATATATATAGCACATTTATTTCTATACCGCCTATCAACTAAGTGTTATCTAAGCAGTTTACAATGTATTTTTAGCTAATTGCCCCCAACAAGCTGGGTACTCATTTTACCGACCTACGAAAGGATGGAAGGCTGAGTCAACCTTGGAGCCTGGCAGGATCGAACTCACAACCTTGTGGTTGCAGTACTGGCATTTAACCACTGCGCCGCCAGGGCTCCATTGCCACCAGGGCTCTATTGCCACCAGGGCTCCATTCTATGATTCTATGAGTTTCAAATCTTAGGAGTTGGAAGGGGCTCCATAGCCCATTGAGTCCAACCTATTGCTCAGTGTATTGAACTCCAGCTAGAACATACCAGTTGATAGCTGTCCAGCTTCTTTTTGAAGATGTCCAGATAAAGAGACCTCCACCACCAATTTAGGTAATTGGTTCAATTGCCAACTGTTTTTACCATCAAAAAATATCCTTCTAATGTTCAATTGAGATCTACCCTTCTTTAACTTAAAACTGTTGAACCCAGCCCTCCCTCTTGGTGACCTTGGGTGCATCACATGCTCTCAGCCCCCAGAAAATCCTGTTGCCTTAGGTTCAGCATAAGTCAGAAATGACTTAAAGGCACTACCACAAAAACAAATCAGCCTCTTTTTCACCAGACTGAACAAGCCCAATTCCTTCAACCTTTTCTCATATGTTTTATTTTCCATACCTCTTATCATTCTTCTTACCCTTCTCTGAGACCGCTATGTAAGCATGGATGCACACAGTTCTCTTTTGGGGGGGGGGGAAATGAAGCAAAATAGATGTTGAGCAGTTCTGCCTTTGGGTTGTGATCTATCAGCATTCTACTGTCTTTAATGGTTTGTGCCCCCCTCCATTTCCTTGTTCATTTGCTTAAATATAACTGAAAAGGAGCCTTTTGTTGCTGTGTGCTTCCCCAGCCAGTCTTAGCTCATTCTGAGCTTAATCTTTCCATACACTATTCTTACATGGTTGGGCTTCACAACTGTACTCTTTTTCAGTGATTTGCCCTTCCTTCCATTCTTCATACACGCTCATTTTCCTTTTTACTTCTTCTCAGGTTTATGGTACGATCACATTGGCTTTTTCATGTTTCCCATTTTTCTTCTTTCACAGGATTGTTTATGATTGTGGTTTTTACATATCCTTCATGAACTTCCATCCTTGCTGGGTATCTTTTTCTTTTAGCCTCTGTACTCATGAGATTCTACCCAGTATTTCCCTGAGCTTGAGAAAATCAGCTTTTCTGAAATTAAAGTCTGTTTATGACTATACTCTTTTTTACCTGTCCACCAATTGTGAACCCTAGCTTTCCATGGTCACTTTCCTCTAAGGTATGGAGTATTGGTTAAAACAAGTGTAGGATTGCTGGTCCCCTTGTTCCTTCTTCTATGATTTGAAATAGGAAATTATCTGCAAGGAAATTATCAGGCATTTGTTGGAGAGTCTGTGCTTAGCAGAATTAGTCTCCCAGCAGATGTTGGAGTAATTGAAGTCCACCATGAATTCTTACATCTTTGAGATTTCTACATGTCTGTGAATGCAGTGCCATTTATCCTAGCCTGGGGGCAACAAAGGATGGCCAGTGGGCCACATATAACCCAAGGATTCATGGTGCAAACCCAATGCCCTGCCTTTCCCTCTAACCCAATAATATATCCCCATCCCCAAAAAACTGTTTTCACTCCAGATAAGAAATAGTGCCTCCAAATGCCTCTTTAGGGAGAAGGATCTGCCATTTATTGTAAATTCACCACCAGGCCTATCCTACAAAACAGAAGTTGCCACTTGCTAACTCTTTTTATAAGCTGCTTCAGAGAGCCAAGGCACGCCCTGGGCAGAATAATGCCTAAATGTCAAATTCTACCCCTCCCATTCTTTTTCAGAGTAGGGAGTGGGATACCTATGTGTCCCTGGGTGTTGGAGGAAAGAGAAAAATTGCTGTTAGACTGTGGAAAGTTGCCTGCCCTTATGCTAGTAATAGCAATTGCAGTTACATTTCCATACCACTTATCAGTGCTAAGCACTCCCTAAGTGGCTTACAGTGTTGTAAGCTAATTGCTGCTAACAAGATGGGTACTCATTTTACTGACCTACAGAAAGATGGAAGGCTGAGTCAACCTGGAGCCCTGCAGGATCGAATTCACAACATTGTGGCTGCAGTACTGGCATTTAACCACTGGGACACCGCCATTTAATATCTGTCTTCATTATTATATGTAATAGTTTCTCTGAACACCTGGAAAGGCTGTCTGCCACTACTGCTGTCTTGGACACATTCCAGATGGGAGAGATGGATCTTGACATTTCAAACCTGTACCCAACATGCCTATGAAACACTCTGTGGATGTGTCTGGTAATGAAATGAAAGGCAAATAATACCAATCCATAGATAGTCCAGCTTAACTACCAGTTATATTTCTTTGATTTGCAGTAAGTTAAAAAGAATTTAACAAGCTGGCATTATTGATATTGCTGTATCTATAAAAAGACTACTGTACATAAAAATAAAGAGAAATTTTGGGTTTTGTTGTGAAGTGTTTAGTTTACCTGCTTGTGATTGACTGTAACCAAGAAAGGAGCAAACTTGCCTTTTTTCTTCTGTTATTTTTTCCATCTTGGGTTTTTTCCGCCTCCCACTGAAATAAAGCCATATCATTCATGTGTTGGGGAGATGCAGGAGATTTGGATGTTGAGGTTCAGGTCTTTCCGTAGAATCCCTACCATACACCCTGTGGAGGAATCTGCCTGAATTGATGGGCCTCTGGAGTACAAATCACAATCTAGCAATGGTCTTCCCTCTCTGCTAGCACAGCAACGTATCTGCTTCCACCTATGAACATCACCAGCTCTGCGCAGAACTGAAGGTTGCTCCAATAGTCCTCAAGTTCCGTCTCTGGAATTACTTCATTGCTGAAATTTCCTACACATCAGTTGCCCTATAGGTTCACTGTGGAAGCAGTTTCTTCTTTTTCTTGCAAACCCTTCCTCCCATTTCCCCCCAGTCATTCACTAAAGTTGGGAACAAAATAACATCACCAGCGGCAGGACTGACATAGTTGGGGACCCAGTGTAAGGACACATAATGGAACTTGGGGAGGGGTGGAGTGTATCTTAGTTAAATTAATCCATGTCACTTCTGTGACATATGCATGGAACAGACAGCTGAGTTTTTTCTGCAAGCACATTGGTCACTGTCCACTGTGGAAGTGCTGCCTCAGCAATGAGCATCCCTCTTCACCAGTAGTACATTACTTTTACTGAGGCCGTTTCCACACTACAGTGTTATAGTGCTATTATTCCACTTTCAATGTCCTATGGAATCCTGGGGCTGGCAGTTTAGGGAGGGGCATTTAGAATTCTCAGCCAGAGAGCTCTTTGGCCTCAGTAAACTACAAACCCCAGAATTCCATAGGATATTGAAAGTGGAATAATAGCTCTATAACAGTATAGGGTGGAAATAGCCTGAATCCTGTGATCCTAAAGGCATCAGATTCTGATCTTGGAAGCTAAACAGGGTCAGCCCTGATTAGTGCTTAGATGAGAGACCACCAATGAATACCAGGTGTTTTGGGTTATATTTCAGAGGAAGGAACTGGCAAACCACCTCTGAATATTCTTTGCCTAAGAAAACCTTGGCCATTTCCGCACTAGGCTATTATAGTGCTATTATTCCACTTTCAGGATCCTATGGAAACCCAGGGTTTTCAGTTTAGGGAGGGGGCCTTTGATACCACTCTCTAAACTGCAAACTTCAGGATTCCATTGCGGAAATGGCCCCAGTGAAATTCATGGGATCACCATAAGCCAACAGGCAACTTGACAAACACAGACAAAGCCCATCACAGGATTCTGGGCAGAATTTAAGATTGTTCCCATAAGCTCTGCATTCTAATTCTGAAGTCTTACTTACATTTTTTTTTCTTAGATTCTAAAAGGAAAGCATGCAAGCCAATGCCACTATTTTTGTTTTTGTTTTAAATGTTTTGAATTTGTTGAAACAAAACCAGGAAGACTTTACTTTCTAAAAAATGTACCAAAAGGATGTAAAAAATATTTGAAAATTTTCTCATTCTCAAAAGGAAAAAGATGTTTCAACACACCAAAATGAGCATCAAGAATGTAATCAACTTCTGCAGGATTCTTAATAATTTGATACTTGTGCGAAAAAAAAGTGGAAGGACTTCCTTGCATGGAAATTCCCATTTCCAGCGAATAACCTCTGAGAGTATGTGTGAATGAAGGAGCCAAGCAAGCCTGGCTGAGGGCAACCAGTTGCAGCTCAGAGAATGCTGTGGAGGGGAGTGGGGGGGGGTGAAATGTTACAAAAACTGAGACTTTTCTCTGTCAGAAGGCAGGTAGGAAACAAGCTGACTCAGAGATAAGGGGCAGATTCCAGGGAGATAGAAAGGAACGGAATAGAGACAAAAGAGTCAGACAGAGGAAAGGACTGTGTATCGTTTTGGGGAGCCATAAAGGATTTAGTGGTTCAAGGGTTACTGTAATATTTTCTTGTGTCTTCATAAACTTCCACATTCTTGTACCCAATCCAGGAAGAGATTAAGGGCAGGAAGGGCAAGGGAACCCAAGGTTAGAACTGTGGGGCTGGCCTGGCAAAGGGATCCATCACAGAACGTTTTTCATTTTGTGCTATTTTATTTCAGGAGCAAAGAATAATCTATATTTAAAACATACTTGAGCAACCGTTTGTAACCTTAAAGTGGCTTTTTAGAAAGCTTCTTATGAAACAGGAAAATTCAGATACAGTCTTTTCTTCAAGCATATTTTCCCCCATTAACATGTTGTTTTGATATTATCTCCTTTATTATCTCCTCCTCCTCTGAGCTAAAGAGTTCTTTCATTAAACCAAAAGTATCTCCGGGAATTCAGGGTCCTGGATCTGAAGTCCCTGCAAAGCCAATGCTAGCTCTTATTTATAACATTCACCTGATTTACTTGCATACTTGGGCCATTTCTGCACAAGACTGTTATAGCACTTTGATTCCACTTTCAACATCCTATGGAATCCTGGGGTTTGCAGTTTCGGGAGGGACCAGCCAGCCCCTCCCGAAACTGCAAACCCCAGGATTCCATAGGATGTTGAAAGTGGAATCAAAGTGCTATAACAGTCTCGTGCGGAAATGGCCTTGACAATCCGCAAAACTGAGGGATGCCTATTTTACATGCTATGCAGCTTCTGTGAGTAACCTTCTGTAGAATGGATTCACTGCTACAGCATACAGTGAAGGCCAAATATCTTACTTCATGTCCCAGTGCTTGGAGAAGCTGCTGCTATTGTGGTCATTGTAATCCTGTCAATTGTTTGCTTCATTAATGCAGAGCATCTTTCTGTCCACATAATAACTCATTGTGAAGATTATCATGTAGCTGCAGCCATATTAAGCTAACACAGAGAGAGAAAAACATCACTACTGTCATCTGTAGGCTCC
The DNA here is from genome assembly GCA_948472985.1 of Iguana delicatissima. NCBI lineage: Eukaryota > Metazoa > Chordata > Lepidosauria > Squamata > Iguanidae > Iguana > Iguana delicatissima. The sequence continues at coordinate 160,700 of CAOKZL010002092.1, forward strand.
ACCAATATTATTGCTGTCACTTGTCAAGCAACTGACTGCATTAGATGTACAGATGACTGGCTGCAGTATGCGCTGGTGTGTGAAAACAAAGGTGAAGGAAGAGTCAGTTGGCATAGTACTGCCAACTATAGATGTCTTCAGCCTCCTCTGGAATGCATAATTTTGCATACTCCTTCTTTTCATGAGTGTCCTAGAGCAGAAGAACATATTTTTGCATATCATGCCCACATCCTAAAGGTTTGCAGGTTCCTATTTCAACTTTAAGACCATCTTCAGATGGTTTCACACCTTTTCTAGGCCTGATTTATTTGTTGACAGGAAAAGGTGAAGCAGCAGCATATTTAACAAGAGAGAAAAGTTATTTAGCTATTCAAAAAAAAATATAATAGGGCATAGAGATTTGTCCACACTCTGATATGGCCGCAGCTCTCTCACAGATGGGTCCACCAGCCTGTAATGAGTTCTGACCAGTGTATGCCAGAAATGATCTCAATTTATACAACAGGTGGAATTCATAGGCCAGGCCAGGCCACAAGAGGAAAGTTGAAGAGGAATTCAGGCTATGGAATTAGGGGCCTGGGCAGTGGCAGAACAGAACAGAAAGTCAAGCTAAAATCGAACCTTGCAGAGCTCCAAGTGGAGCCAATGAATTTCAAGGCTGACTACAAGCATCTATGCAAATCTTCCTCTAACAAAGATCTGCTAGGGTTTGTTACCCCTCCCTCTGAGGAGACTACTGGATTTGAAAAGGGATATGTCTGATTGTTCAGACATTGTTTCTGGCAGTATTGGGAGGATCCCAGTTTAACCACAGGTTCAAAAATAAAGTACTCGTCAGAATTTGAGGAAGAAAGCAGTACAGTCTCTTCAGCTTATTCAAAGATAATGGTAGGACTGGATCCAGAATTCTCTGGTACAGAAGGTCTTAATGTAAAGGGGATTTAGGATGCTGGGAATCCTCTTTCTCAACCCACCTCCCATTTGCAGTCTCCCACAATATCTTGCTCAAATGTCCACTCTCTCATTTTAGAGGACTGATACCAGTGGACTAGAGGGAGACAATTGTCTGAGCAATAGGACAGATAAAACCTCAGCATATGGCACAGGGTTTCTTACTTGTTCACAAACCATTGTGCCTGGGAAGCAAAATAATATCCATATTTCATGTATCAAGTGCACAATAGCATAATGCCATCTATCATTTCCTGCACACATGTTTTATGATTTGTGCGTTTGTGTCACTTATGATTTTTCTGTAGAATTTTATGATTTGGAGTGGGGTATTGTTTTGGTTTTTTTTTCTTCATATTTTGTTCAGGCAGCTAGATGGGCCTGTTCCCTTGGTTTTGTATCAACTTCTTCCCAATAAAGAGACCAAGGCCGACAGCAATAGCAAATGCCAAAAATAAAAAGAGAATTGATAATAAATTCTGTTCACTGGCATTATTCATATGATGTTTCTTTGGTGGAGGGGGACCACTATCAATGCTGCCTCCATAGCCTTCATTTAGACAGTCTGGAGGGGCCCAACCATAATCACAATGACAGTTCTTATGAGTGTTGCATATTCCTCGATTGTGGCACTTTGTAACATTACAGTCATATTTCAAGAGAGACACATTGAGGCATTGCTTATCAATACACATCTTGTCAGTGCCACAAGGAGTGCCATCTATCACTGCTCCAAAGTCACTGATATTCATTCCACTGTGATAGTCTATACCCCAGCACTTACGATGGCCAAGAACTGTTTGAATTACAGTGCTGTGTTCCTTCAGAGATTGCAAATTATCAATATTTTCACACTGGATTCGTCCACACAGGATATTGTCAGCATTACATTTTGTGTAAGTGCCGTGTTTCAAGCCACAGTTGCCAAAACGATCACCTTCAGCGTTTAAGTCTCTGAAGCAACTCTCTGAAGCAACTATGGCTTTCTTGCCAAATATCATTTTGCATTGCTGACCATGAGTAGTACAATTTCCATGATAACAGTATGCACCCTCACTGCATGGGGCACCATCTTGTACATAAACATCTGCAGGACACCACTCCGAAGTGCCATTGCAATACTCAGGAAGATCACAAACACTTGTGTTTTCTCTGCAAACAGTTTGAGCTAGGACATACTGACAATTTTCACAGCACTGCCCAAAAGCACAAGTAGCACCAAAATGCAGTTTACAATTAGATTGACAACATCGATCAGATTCACACTCAGCTTTGGAACCACAGTCACATTGCTCTCCCTTTTCCACTACTTTGTTTCCACAGTATTTGACTTTATATGTTTTATCAGGATCGGGTGGAATTAACAAGCAATCTGAGTTTCTTAGTTCAAAATAATCATTGTAACTGCAATTGCTGAACTTATCACTGTTTGAGTGATATGGACCCATGATACAAGAATGTTGACCACAGCTACAATAAACTCCATCATGTTGCATTCCAAGATTATGTCCTAATTCATGGGCAAATGTGTTAGAAAAATGTAATAAACTGATATCCATATATGACTCAACAGCAGATGCTCCTTCCTTATCACAAATTGTTCCTACACCTGCTAATCCAAGTGTAGATCCAAAATTTTTGTATGCAAATAAGTGGCCAGCATCATTTTCTAGACGTCTACTTAGTGACTGTTCCTTCCAAATGACAAAAGCATTAAAAGTCTCCTTTATGTGGTTGGAAATACGTATGAAATTTCTTTCTGACCAGATCTCCAGTCCAGCAACAGACAACTGAACAGAAATTGGTTCATATAATGAATTTGTAATATGGACAATCTCCAGTACTCGTATAGCAATAAGAGTTTCATTTCTGTCAAACTTCACATATCGTTCATGTTCTATCACAATTGCGACCTCCACGTACCTGGTGTGTGACCACCAGTCACTTCTGGAATTACTTTGGGTCACTCCATTTTCTGCGTTCTGCATCATGGTCTCCTGATGTTTTTGCTCTTCTTCTGTTAGTCCACACTTCATTTTGATATCCTCCTCCTTTTCTTCCAGTCGATATACTACATGTTGAAAGGTAGGAGATGCCTGCACAGGTTCAATCTCATAGGTGTTGTTTTCTAATTGCAATAAACCCTTAAGTCCCCCTGAACAAATGCTGAGTATGACTAAAGAAGAAAGCCTTCCCTTTATATAACCCTGGTAGAAACAGTCGCTCCTGATAAACGGATAGTCCACCTGGAGTTCTCCTTGTTTAGAATAGGTCAAGACAGGAAAGTTTTTAGGCACCAAGCCCTTCTTCTGGCGAAGGTACACCATGTAACCCTTCCCTTCAATCTGCAAATGATAAGTGAGTTCTAGGGTCTCTTGTCCATATCTTGGCATCACTTTCCTTGGGATGGTCACCTCATAGGAAGCATACTTAAAACCCTGTGGTGGTTTCTGAGTTTCCATCTCACTGAGAACATTCCATAAGATCAGCAGCAGCTGGGAAGATTTATTCAGCATTTTACCTGGGAGGAAATTCAGTAGAGCACACCACTCTACCTTCTTATGAAGGACAGCAAGTCCTCCACAGCTGCTGCTGGGCCAGGAGAAAGATTGATAAGAGGCTGTGTGTATGATAGGGACTGAGAAGCGTTCCATCCATAGCAACAGTCAATGGGGTTTCCATTGGAATGGGGGCGGAGCTTGGGAAATCAGTGGTGGAAGATACTGAGGTAATGACAGTGAGTGGGTGGGTGGGAAAAGAAAAGTGCCTGAATAGTTGTTGCTGGCAGGAAAAGCTGAGGGTGCTGAGAACTAGAGGACCACAGCCAGGTTCACACAGGTACAGATATCCTACAGTTAACAAAATAGATGTGTTCTTGGGAATTATTTCTTTAACAGAAAATTTAGGACCAGATGCAGAAGTAACACAGAAAGAGTAGGCATAATTTCCTACACTACGAGAAAGAAGAGTGGCTGTACCTGTTTTAGAGAACTTTTTATTTAAAACTAACAATATCCACATGTAAAATGAAATAACCAGATCAGGTAAATCTTGCTTAAAGAAAAATATTTTGAACATTCTAGTGATTGTTTAAAGGATTTTGCCAAACTGCATCCAGACATTACTTTTTCTTTCACCAGCCTCCATTTGTTTCATGTTTTCCATTTTGATCATCAAACATACAGCACTTTGCTTTTTTAACATGCCAAGGTAGCTAGTGAGGCAGGCCTATCTGCTGTCGCATTTCTATTTTACTCTTCATCATGCTCAATAAGGGATTCTGGAAGGAGCTGCAGTTTACTTTGTCTGTTGTAGCCAAGTACACATGGCTACAGTAGGATTGGCTAGAGTACAATCCCATTCCTTCCCATTTTAAGTCTTATTGGATTTTTTACCGAACACATGTTGCTGTAATCCAACCTTGAAAGTGTGTTTCTCCAGTCCTTCTTTGCCATCCTCATTGTGCTGATGCTGCTAAAAACTGAGGTTTGTATACATCGGCGGAGCTTGGAGTGTGTGGAAGGGGGGCAGGGGGAAGTGACCACAGTGCGTGGGGGCATGGCCACGGTGCGTGAGGGCATAGCCACGGTGCGTGAGGGCATGGCTACAAGCTGGGACACCCCAAAAACATTGCCACTGGGGGCAAACCGTCCCATCGCCAACGACTGTTTGTATACAAATGTGCTGTCTGGAAAAGCCACCAACAACTTTATAAGTTGCCCAGTTGTCAATAATTTAAAAAAATGGAAAAAATATTACCTATCTACCTAAAATCCTGCTCTGAACTTTGAAAACAGAATACAACCGCTAATGAAAGTCAAAATCATTTGCTGACAAAAATAGTATTTATTTAATAAAGGGAGGAAGAAAGAAGGAAGCAACAGAACAATTCTGGTAATTATACAAGTCCCTTAAAAAATAGTAACACTGGCAGGAATGGATTCCAATAGAACAGTTTTTTGGGCCTACAGGGCCCATGGGGTCTCTTCTTGGGTTTGTCTGTTGTTACACATCCCTGGGTTGGGAAAAAGAGAGAGAGAGAGAGCGAGAGAGGCCTCTGCTTGTTGCTCTTTGGATGCCAAGCGGCCGCTGGAAAATAGGCCATTTCCACACTACAGTTATAGCGCTATAATTGCACTTTCAAAAGCCTATGGAATCCTGGGATTCGCAGTTTAGGGAGGGGCATCTTTGGCCTTAGTAAACTACAAACGCCAGAATTCCACAGGATGTTGAAAGTAGAATAATAGCACTGTAACAGTATAGTGAGGTAATGGCTTATAGTAGCCTGGTTGTTATATGCACAAAGACGGAAGACTTCAACATTACCAACAATGAAGGGCTGGCTGTGAAAACTGAATGGCTTAGGAGAAAGTGATAAATTAAAAATCATTAGTGACCTTTTTAAAGGACTGGAAGCCCATGGTTGACTTTTAGGGGGAAAGAGTGCTAATACTGGGTTTTGGGAATTAGTAGGGTTTGGTTATTAGAAGAAGTGTGATAAGTAATATTTAAAGTGGGAGATGAGATTATGATACTTATAACCACCAAGAAGAAAGTCAGAAATCACTTTTCTATTTTCACATATTTCCCCTTTTATTTCTTTTCTTTTATGTTTTCTTTTTTTTCTTTTCTCCCAACTGTATCTGTTTCTTCTTTTAGAATTATATTTGTAATGTATTTAGAAAATTAATTAATAAAAAATTAATATTTTGCTAGGATATATAGACATTCTTATTTTTACACTGACGAGACATTCTTACTTCGTTAATATCCAGGCTTCAGGGGCTTAAGTTTTTCAAAATATGTACCAAAATAAGACTCAGGCCATTTCTGTATGGGGTGAGGGAATCGCCCCACACTGCTACTTACCAGATCTTCTGGCTCCCCAGTCTGGTCCAGGCTGCTCCAGAGCAGTGCATGGCCGTCGCTCCACACTGCTCCAGCGTCCAAAATGGCGGCTTCCGGTTGGTCATGGGTCTCAACCAACCACCGAAGCTCATCAGCCTAAAGCCCACCCTCCGCAGATCACAGGGTTGCATTGGTGCAAGCCTGTGAATCTGCATGGGAGAACAGGCATGCAATGGCACACGCCAGCTTTTTGAAAAACCTGAAAAATCAGGTTTTTCAAAAACACGCTGGAAGACCACTCGAGGTCGCTCCAGAGCGGACTGAGGTGCGGATCTACACTAAGTAGTCCAGACCCAGTCTGCTCCAAGGTGCACACGTCCTCCGTGAAGGACGCACTGCACCGTTTTATTTAACCCGTGCGGAAATGGCCTCAGTCTGTCACAACATGTATACCTACACACACTCTTCTTTGTTAGAACCCAGATCCTCAGAGCCACAAGGTGTTATTCTTCAGGTATCCTGGGTTAAATGCCACCCACCCCCCTATGCTGAAATTCCAGTTCATGTAGCAATGACTAGGCTGTCCATGTGAAGTAACACTCCATAGCTAACGAAGTGGAACTGGACACAGAGGTGTATGTATTGGGGAAGTAGCCAAGTGAGGTCTCTGGAACTGTGCTCATTCATGTTCCATACTCCAGAGGCCAATTTATGGCTAGGAAGCAGTTCAGTGGGCTCTCCAGAGGTCTTCGTCTGAGAGGGTCTTTTTTTTCTGCTCTGAAAGGGTATGCAGCCTTTAGAGCAAGTGGCATCTTTTGGACTCCACCCTCCTGTATAATGTGGAACTTGGTATCTGTGAGCTAGCAGTGCTCATGTTAGCTTCAGTGTGTAGAATGGGCTGCATGTGAGCCACAGTACTCCCAGTACATACTCCCAGCCTGGTAACAGTAACCCCTTATCATGCTGTCACATTTTTCATTCCAAAGTGTCAAATCATGCCCCCAGAAATCTCTGGAGGGAGTGCAGTTTCTCCATTTAAACATAATTTCATCCCTAGACCTGCTTTAGGTCAAAAAAAGAAAAGTTTTTGAAACCAGAAACTACTGTCTGGTCACTTTCTGGTTTTAAAAATTGTTTTGCAGGGTGTGAAATTGAATTTTAATAGAAAATTGCACTCCCAGAAGGTTTTGGAGTACAATTTATCACTTGGAAGTGAAGATTTGGGCAACATCAAGTGGTCAGGATGGGTTGCCATACCTCTAGTTTAGCAAGATTTTACTGGATTCTTAGTCACGCCACCCAATGGCCATTTCAACAATACTCTGGACTGGATCCAAACTTTCATTTTAAAAGAGTAAATATCCAGCCCTTTTTAGTCCTGAGATATTGAACAAAATGTAGAGGGACTACTCTGTAAAAATTCTGTGCAAGAAACAAGGCTGTTCCTGCCTTTCAGATGCAAGGGGAGGACACCACACAGACAGTGATGCTATGCATTGTGAGGGCACCAGTTGAGATGGGGGAAGAAGGAGGAGGAGGAAGGAAGGGAGAGTGAGCAGTGGAAGCAGCAGAGTAAAGAATCAAGGAAGGTGTGTGTTGCCAGGTGTGATGAGGGAGAGAAAAGAAGGAAGAGGAGAGTGAGCAGTGGTGGGGACAGAGTGCAAGAAGCAAGGATAGGATGCTTTTGTGAGGATGTGAGATGAGCTAAAGAAGGGAACACTGGCAGCAGTGCAAATGGTGGCCTGCAAGGAGCAAGGGAGGGACCTGTAAACCATGTTTACTGAGAGGTAGTTGTGGTCCAGGGTCACATGATGAATTCCATGACCAAGCAAAGATTAAAACTCAGTTTCCCGTTTCAAGTTCAGCACTAGTCTGTAATGGCTCTCTCAAATTGGCAGGGGGTTGGACTGGATGGCCTCTGTGGTCTCCTCCAACTCTATGATTCTATGATTCTTTGAAATCAGCTGTAACTGTAAAAAATGCTAAGAAGGTTGATACAGAGTGGGGGGAAATGCAAAAATTAATGTGCTGAATCTGCATAAGTAGAATGGAAATCAGAGTAATTTCCATAATTTTAACATCCAAGAAGAAGATCCAGGAAACTACAAGCCAGTAAGCCTGACCACAATACCAGAAAAAAATATTAGAATGGATTATACAGGAGTCTGTTTGCAAATATCTTTTGATAATGCAATAATTAGTAGGAGTCAGCATGGGTTTGTCTAGAACGAATCCTGCCAAACTAACCTTGTACCTTTTTTTGATTGGGATAGATAGATGAAATGCTATGGATGTCATTTATCAGGATTTCAGCAAAGCATCTGATGAGATCCCCCATAATATTCTGAGTAGCAAACTGACTAAATATGAAATAGATAGAAATACCATCAGATGGGTCTGTAATTGCTTGGAAGACCATATTCAAAGAGTTGTCATCAGCGACTGCACATCAAATTGGAAGGAGGTATTAAGTGGGTTTCTGTCCTGGGCTAATGTTCTCCAATATTTTTATCAACGATGTAGATGATGGGTTGGAGGGAATACTTATCAAATTTGCAGAAGATACAAAACTGGAAGGGATAACTAACACAATGGAACATAGGGAGAGAATTTAAAAGGACCTTGAAATTGATTGAATTGAAATTAATGAAATGAAATTCAGCAGAAACAAATGCAAACCTACATTTAGGTCACAAAAACCAAATACATAGCTATAGGATGGGGAACACTTCGTTTAGCAGTACTGCATGTGAAAAGAACCTTGGGATGATTGTTGATTTTAAACTGAACATGAGCCAGTGATGTGAGAAGGCAAATATTATCTCAGCCTGAATGAATAGAAGCATTTCCAAGTCAAGGGAAGTAATAGTCTCACTGTATTCTATGCTGGTTAGGCTCCATCTGAAGTACTGCATTCAGTTCCGGGTGCCTAGCTTTAGAAATGATATAGACAAGCTGTAGCAAGTTCAGAAAAGGGCAATGAGGGTGGTAATATGGAGAACAAAACATATGAGGAAAATTGAAGGAGCTGGGCCTATTCAGCTTGATGAAGTGAAGACTGAGAAGTGACATAATTGCGCTCTTTAAATATGTCAAGGGCTGCCACAAACAGGAGGATGCAGGCTCGTTCTCTGCCGCCACAGAGGGTAGAACTCTGTCTAATGGTCTGAAGTAACAGAAGGATAGATTTCGATTGAACATTAGAAGTGACATCTTGACAATGAAAGCGGTTTGGTGATAGAACTAATTGCCTAGAGAAGAGGTGAGATTGCCTGCTCTGGATGTCTTCAAAAAGAAACTGGACAGCTACCTGCTGGGGACGCTCTAATTGGAGAGCCTGCATTGAGCAGATGGTTGAACCTGATGGTCCATAAGAATATATTTGCATGAGATTATATTTATGTATTCATTTGTCTGTGTACGTACTATGAAATATTTATATAGGCAAATAATATGTGTAGATTGTATCCCTGGATTTCAAGAAGCAAAATATGGCAACCTGCATGGCCCACCAAATTTCAGTAAGGTGCAAAAAATGGCTTGTGAACCATCACATCCCTCTCCAAACCAGCATTAATAGAATGATGCCACTGAACACTGGCCTTTATTTTTTCCATGTAACAGTTTCCTTAAGCAACTGAAAAAGCCAGCTGTTTGCCCCTCAGTGTTGTTAGGCATTATAGTAGACTAACTAACTAACAGGAGACAGAGATTTACTTGCTGATTGATGGTCACTTACTTTTTTATTTTCTAAAAGCCCAATCCATTTTGGGGTCTATCAAAGTTGGCCTTCCTTGGAGGCTTCACTAAAAATATATAAATATAATTCTATTTCATGCACTAAGAAAGACCACACCAAATTAATTATAATTTCTAAAACATATACATTTCACTATTCTTCAAATGAAATATACATGCCTTTACACAGAAATTTCTGGAGTCGTATAATAAGATATAGGTCAAAGTAATCACCTGCATTGGTCTCTAACATTTAATCATATCACAACAAATTCACAAAGATTTATGAATAAGCATTGGTATTTAGTGGAAAATATCCCAGGATGTAATGAGAAACCTCTTATATCACATAAAAGAACCAGGAATATCAAAGATATTGTGATGCATACAGAATTCAATACCAAAAAACAATCATATATTATTAATACCATAATGGGTGTGAAGACACCAGTAAGACATCATCCATGTGGACACTGTTTGTTCTATACATACACAACTAAAATGACAACATTTTTAAACAATATAGGTCAAAAACAGTACAAATTGAGCCATTTCACTACCTATTAGTACTAGCTGTCTGATTTATGCCATTCGATGTATGTGTTAAAAAACATATGTGGGAAAAACCTCCAGACCTGTGAAACAAAGAATAGAGCAGCACCTTTCAAATTTGAAAAATAAAAGGGTGGGTGCTCTTTTACTTAAACATTTTTTAAAAAAACATTCCATTTTGGATATGCATTTTGGGGTTCTGGAGAAAATTCATAACCACAATGAAGATATTCTTTAGAGAAAAGATATAGAGTGGATTCTATTAAAATCACTAGAGCCTACAGGTCTAAAGGAAGACTGGAATTTAGAGCCTTTAATATAAGGATGATTTTGAAAGATAAACAACGGTAACATTGAGGATAATTGCACCAGATATCCTTGTGACCAATCCTAGAATAATCATTGGCTCTTTTTTTTCTCCATGAATAAATATTCAAGGATATAGTCCCTAGTTCCTTTTGCTCCATGGTCCTTTTCTTTAGAGAGTGTATTATAAAATACCAAAAATTTCTGTGTAAAGGTGTGTATATACACTTTGGATTTCAGGATAATGTAATTTATATGTTTTAAAGATTAACTTGGTATGGTCTTTCTTAATGTATTAAATAGAATTATATTTGTATTTTTAAGAGTAGTCCCTGAGGAAGGCCAAAACATTGAGCTTTTAAAAAATAAATAAAGCAAGTGACCATCAATCAGCAAGTGGGACACTGTCTCTTGTTTATTTCTGTTTTTCATATGTGTTCATCAGATTATCCTTCAGACATTATATTAGTAGGCATATCGTGCGGCAAATTGTTGAGGACATAGGAGAGAGTTTTCATCACAAACATTCCTCAACTAACCAAATAAATGACTGTATTCATGAACATCACCTGTATAGCCAATTTAGAAATCAAAATGGATTCATAATCAGAAGCAAAAGATGGAGAAGCTCATTCTCTCTGCAAAAAGAAAATCAGGAGCAGGTTGTGGCACTGACCGTGAACTGCTGATATCAACAATTAGAGTAAAGCTAAAGAAGAACACTAAGCCAACTGTTATGCCAAAATACAGCCTGAAGAGCATTTCTGCAAAAATTAAGGATCATGAGAAACAGATAAAATATAAAAATAAAATTTATTTGCACTATTAAGCCTAATTTATTGGAAGCCAGAAGAATTCTGGACTCAAACCAGGGACATTGTCAGGGAGGAATGCAAAATGGCACTATTTGCATCCCAAAAGAAAGAGAAGCCTCAATGGGTGGCAGACGGAGCTCTTCAAGCAGTTACGGATAGATGAGATCAAAAGTATAAGGTGACTGAAATAGAATCAGAACCTTGAAAGCAGCTATTCAGTGACTTCTGCACAGGTACAAAGAAAATTAATATAATAATCAATGCAGGGAAATAAAAGATGACAACAAAAAAGGGAAGAGCAAGAAACCTCTTCTAAGATCTAACAAATTAAAGGGAAGTTAAAATCCAAGAATGAGGAATCCATATGACCAACAGGGGAACACATTACATGACCAAGTACAAATAAAAAAATGATGGGAACAGTATGTTGAATAACTATATAAAAGAGATGAAAGGATTACAGATTCATTCAAGAAACTACAATTTGAAGATGAACCTACAGTTTTAAAAAGTGAAATGGAAGACGCACTCAGAGCACTTGGGAGAAATAAATCACCATGAACAGATGCATACCAATAGACCTGCTTCAAGCTACAGAGTAATTAAAATCTGTCAACAAATATGGAAAACAAAAGAATGGCCCATAGATTGGACACATTTAATGTATATACCAATCCACAGGAATGGGACACTAGGGATTGCAATAACCATAGGACTATTGCATTAATCTCCCAAGCAAGCGAGATGATGCTCAAAATTCTAAATAACTTTTACTATACATGGAGTGAGAGATGCCAGATGTCCAAACTGGGTTCAAGAAAGGAAGAAGCACTAAGGATCAGATAGCAATATACATTGGCTAATGGAGTATATCAAATAATTTCAAAAGCAAATATAGTAGGGATGGACCAACCAAATCCTCGAATCCTGGGTAAGGATTCGAGATTCCCAATCCGAATCCCTGCGCCAAAATAGGCAGACCAAATCTTTCGAATCCGCCAACTAAACAGATTGTTGGAGACCGGGACGCCTGAAACCCAGGGAGACTAGGACGCCTGAAAACCTGGGAGACCATACATACAAGGAAAGATAGTAAGTAGGTGAGGTTTTTCCTTGGAGTAATAATGGCCTTTGCTAACAATTTCACAAATTACACCTGGGCTTGTATTCTAAGGTATTTAAACTGAACATTTCATATTTAAGTTCAGTACTTGACTGGAAGCTACAGGCTTGAGATTTCAAGGACAGCTGAAACATTCCTTTGCATAGCAACTTTGCAAACCTCTTTCACACACAATTCTGGGGTTTGGAGTTTTACAAGGTGTCACAGCCTTCTCTGCCAAAGTGTACTGGTGCATCATCAAACTACAAATCCCAGCATGCCAGAAGGAGCTATGCAAAGAAAAGACAGGTTTGACCTGGATTATCTCTCTACTGTAGTATGTGGCCCTGTTTACGCAGGCAGGAAAATGTGTGGTTAATCCACATTTTCCTGCCTGTGTAGAATGGGTCTTCATGTCATTTTCAATCTGGGGAGATCCTGAGGAAAAACTATGACAATTGTCTTGGCCAGATTTCTTCAGAGGGAGGTTTGCCTTTGCTTAGACTTTTGCTGAGGCTGAGAAAGTGTGTCTTGCCCAACTTTATCCTTCTTTCCCTTGCTTTTTAAACTCTTTTTAAAAAAAGGATTCGAAAGATTTAAGATTCATGAGATTCGTGGATTCCCAGAACCTTCCTGGGATTCAGATCCCGATCTGGATTTGGAACATTCTGGATTCGTCCCATCTCTAAAATATAGATTATAGCAAAGCCTTTGTTTGAGTAGGACATGAAAAACTTTGCATCACTCTTAAAGAAATAAGTGTGTCATAATGTTTGATTGTCTTGATATGTAACCTGTACTCAAGAGAAGAGAACACAGAGAAACTGAATGGTTTCCAATTGGCAAGGGGGATAGGCAAGGCTACATATCACTCCGTCTGTTTAACTTTTTGCTGAATATGTCACACATAAAGCAGCATTAGACTCTGAGGAAGGAGATGTGAAAACTGGAGAAAGGAACCTCAACAATTTAAAATAGGGAGATGACACCATACTGCTAGCAGAAAATGGCAAAGACTTGGAACAATTACTGAAGAAAGTCAAGGAAGAAATGCAAAGACAAGTTTCAGTTGAACATTAAGAAAACAAAAATAATGACCACAAATGATTTACACAACTTTAAGATAAACAATGAAGACATTGGAATAAAGATTTTCCATACCTTGGCTCAGTCATTAATCAGAATGGAGAATGCAGCCAAGAAATCAGAAGACTAGGACTTGGAAGGGCACCTATGAAGGAACTAGACAGGATCCTGAAATGTTAAGATACATAATTGAATACTAAAGCTAGAACTGTCCATGCCACTGTATTTGCAGTTTGTATCTATGGTTGTGAAAGTTGGACAGTGAATAAAAGCTGATAGGAAGACAATCAACTTATTTGAAATGTGGTGCTGGAGAAGAGTTCTACAGACAACATGGACTGCTAAAAAGACAAATAAATGGGTCCTAGAGCAAATCAAGCCTGAATTCTTCCCAGAAGCCAAGATGACCAAATTGAGACTGCCATACATTGGACATATCCTGAGAAGAAATAACTCAATAGAAAAGACAATAATATTTGGTAAGGTAGAAGGCAGTAAGAAAAGAGGGAGACCCCATTACAGATGGATAGACTCAATGAATGAAGCTACGGCCCTGAGTCTGGTTGACTTGAGCAAGGCTGTCAATGAGAAGGTGATTTGGCAGTTTCTCATTACCCTTAAGTCAAAGTCAACTTGATGGCAGTTAACAACAACAAGAATTTGGTTATGTGCTAATATTGTTAAAATTATGGCTAGAAATAAATTGCTCACTTGCAGTTATTTCTTATTTAGACCAGGGCCATTTCTGCACTAGAGTCCTCAAAGGCCCCTCCATAAACTGCAAACACCAGGATTCCATAGGATGTTGAAAGTGGAATAACAGCACTATAGCAGTCTAGTGTGGAAATGGCCAGTCTTTCCAATCCAACTCTGATATTTTTTTCTTACATTTTTGGTACATGGGAAGCCTTTTAGGATAACACCCAAGACCATTTTTTTTTAAAAAAAATCCATTTTTATTTTTAAATTTGATTTTTAAAAATTTCTTTCATTGAAGTAAAGTAAATTAGGGAGATGTTACTTTTCAAGAAATCTACAATAATTTTAATGTATAAATATTTTAAGAAATTGTGTCTCCGGCAGGTAATACCCCTCCCCCCCCCCCGCAAAATGCTTCATTTTGATACTATGTCATTTCAAGAAAGACAGGTATGTGCTCACAGTGAGCAAAATACCACAGCTAAATAGCAATAAAAATTTCTAATCTTCACAGTTTTTTTAAGACTGAGATGGAGCAAGGGAAAATACAGATTCAGCCCTTCTCTTCAAACATGTCCTCCCCAATGGGTGAGTTCAATGCTTTCTCTTCTTCTTCTTCTTTCTATCCCTCTCGCTTTCTTTCTTCTTCTCCTCCTCCTCCTAGCTAAAGGTTTGTCCATTGATCTAAATGTCTTTCAGTGATTTCAGGATCACTGCTCGTCCTTATGCAACTCCTCTGATTTACTTGCTGTTTTCACAAAGACTGTCTGTTTTATCTACTGCATTGTCACCTTCTTTGAGAAGACACCTCTGGGAAAGAACTGCACAGTCATAGCTTCAGCATACAGAGATAGCCAAAAATTCTGCTTTCTGTCCCAGCATTTGGAAAGTTTAGTACCATTGGTATCACTGTGATCTTCTAATTCAGTTTATTCAGTCTCTGGTCAGCAAGGTTCTCAGTACAAGGATGGCTATTTGCCTCCGTTCATATCAAGCCAACACACAGAGAGGAACAATGTCATTTTTTTAACTTGTGAACTCAACAGTAGTTAACAGGCCATAGTGTAATACAAGTGTGTGAAGTGAACAAGAAAAAGGGGTCAGTTGGTTAGGTACTGCTGACAGTGCCAGTGTGCCTGTCCAAATCCTCCTCTGGAATTTGTTATTTTGCATTTTCCTTCTTTACATGAATGACCTCCTTCACAGAAGTGTGCTACTGCACATTCTGGCTACATTTTGAAGGTTGCTCTGTCTTCACCAGTTCCTCTTGAATTTTAAGCGTTGGTTCATGTTGAGCAGGATGCACTTCCATGCTGGGTGGGATGCAATTTTGGTGGAACAGAACATGTAGCTGATATGTCAGAAAAGTTGCTCGGGTGTTGGTTGTTCCATCTAGGCACAGCCTATGATGATCCACCACCCATCAATAACTGTACACAGCTATGGTGTGTTTGATTCCTCTGCCATGTGAGAAATTATCTCAGACACTGACTAAAATTCCTCTGTGCCAGGTGGAATTTATGGACTGGCTGAGAAGTATTGTCTGTCCCATCCACATCTTTTTCTTAAACATGTGAATTCTAGCAGTAGAATCATGACAACCTGCTTCTGTGCATCTTTGCTTCTGCTTCTGTGTATATTGTTACACATAAACTTCTGCCAGTTGTTGTTGTAGTAGTTCTTATAGGAAGACATATCTGGTATTAACAGGAAGTAATAACTGCAATGCTAATATAGATATTGTATCTCTACCATGTTGTGGGGAACTGTTACTGCAGGTTAGGCCTCCTTGGAGATAGCACTAGATGTCATTTTGATATCAATAATTTGGCTCTCTTCTACCATCCCTCTGCATGTGTTTGAAAGGCCTCTGGACAAGCCCAGAACTAGGCTCAGCCATCAAACGCTGCAATATCCCAAGACAATACAGGCAGGCCAGAAATAGCCAGATCCCTGCTTTAGGAGACCTCTCTGCAAACACCCTCATTATGTATGCACGCTGTTTACAAAGGGCTCCCTGCCTCGAGCAGGTAACTTGGCAAGCTAGAAGCTTCAAGGCCAAGCACTGAACATTTACATACCGTCTACCTCTTTGTCAATTCAGACTTAACTCAATCATGCTAAATTGTGACCTTTCTGAGACATTGTCTTGCACTCAAAACTCATTGTTGTCCCCAAGTAAGGCAGAGCCTGCAGTCCCAATTCACCCTATAAAAACCCCTGATTCCGAGACCTTCCTCGGATCGCTCCGAACCACCATCCAGCCTTGCTGCCGCTTTATCCGGCGAGCTTTCCCCTCAGTCTCATTCCGAGACTGCGCACCTACGGATCTCTGCAGTGATCTACTTCGGGCTTCGGACAGGTGTAGTATCACCCAATTCAACAATCCCTCTTAAAATTCCTCTATACCGCTACCACCTTTATTTTCTATAGTTACTTGTGTATGTTGCATACACTGTCTGCTTGCATTTAATAAAATCACTGTTATTATTTCATATTTGGCATGCTTCTTGGCTTGGCCTGACCCCATAGACGTTGGGTTTAAAGATCCTGCTACGTTGCCCTGCCTCTCATTTTGCTAAGCAGTGCTCTGAGCTAATTTTCCCCACCAATAGTTGAGCACGTTTAGAGTCCCCGCGGGACCCCCAGCAAACAGGGTAACAGAATGGTGGAGCAACGCGGGCAACCCCCGTACCCCTAATTTGAGAAGGAGTCGTGAACCTCCTCAAATTGGGTGGTACTGACCTAGGGAACGGTCAGCCGAGCAGTTTAGAACACTGGTAGGCAGGCAAGTGTGTGCTTGACTTCTGTGTGTGTGAAGTAACTCTACCGGGTGGAAATCTGTTCCGCTTTCTTTCTCTGTCTTGCCCTGAGAATCACCTCCCCATCTTGGGTCTATCGTGGGCTGAGATCCTCAGTGTTGAGGTTTAGCATGTTAGGAACAGTCCACATTCATACAACACTCTAGCAGCAAGACACATAAAAAGCACTTAAGGAAGGAGGAAACCCCCCTCATACTCCTTCCATAGCCCTTTGTTAGAGAAGGCATGGGTGCGTCCCGGCTTCTCAATTCTCGGGTGCGTCCCGATTTGCCAGCATACTAGGTGCGGGTGGTGAACCTCAACCTAGCACAGGGTTTAGAGGTTTAGCCCGAGGTGTAGGAAGGGCCCCCTCACCCAGAAAACCAGTCAGGGATGGTTCAGTTCTTGGTTCCTTGCCCCTTTTTCCCCACTGTTTGGCCAGGCGGCGTAGTAAGTTCCGAAGGGTTCGTCTCCCCCCTTCAGGCAGGCTGAGTACTCCTGAGGGTTCCCTGGGTCTAGATGACCTCCCTGTCCCTGAACCGTTTCCTCGTTCTTTTGTCCCCAACGCTGTCAAGATGGAAAAACTGAGCTTGGGTGTACAAAAGTGACTTTGTTTGGGCAGGCTGGAGATAGGTTCCCATCCCTCTTTCCTAGAGTAGTTCCGCAGAGTTCGTTTCCCTTCAGCTCCCCCAGGGGTCTAAGTGATCCTGCCCATCCCTCCAGTTCCTGGTCCCTTCGCGTTAGGAAGGGTAGTTGTGTAGTGTCACTGAGATGGCTAAGAGCAGCAAAGTTACTGTTAGGGACCTCATGTGTGAGGAAGAGGTCCAGGGAAAGTTAGAAAGGTGGGTGTTGAGTAAGGGGAAATGCCCCTGGAAGGACTCCATCTTCCAGACGGCTGATCCCTTTACCACACTCCGCAAAGTGTACGCCCTGGCGCGTAAATCAAATAACCCATTCGGACCCTCAAAGGATGTTTTGGCCACTTGGGGACTTTGGCTTACGGCCAGAGATGCTAGTGCTGCCCTAGCTGAGACCAGGGGGAAGCTAGCAGAAACTGAAAAGGAGAATGCCTGGCTTCATGCCAAGATTGAGGCACTGCGTACGGACAAAGTAACTTTTGTGTCTGTCATGCAGGCCTCTGCCCAGAAACTTATTGACCTCATGATAGTGGCGCAAACATGGGAGGAAACGGCCCACACTTTAGAGGCTGAGCTGGATCATGCCAGATTCATGGTTGGGCAGGTGAAGGAATAACAAGAGGCGGTGAGCCATGCAGCCTGCCTTAAGCAAATTGTTGCACTGGAGAGTCAGCTCCACGTGCACAAGGCCCTAATTTCGGCTGTGTGCCCGGAGCTGCTCCCAAGTTTTGCCCAGGATTTTTCTGGGGAACTTCTGCCAGAGGATGCTCTGGTCTCCGCTCCCCATAATCCAGACTGGAGCGATCCTAAGGTCCCAGTCCACCCAGTCGAGACTCGGTCCATGACATGACGGACCACCCTCCTTGGAGAAGGCAGTTCGGATAGGGCCGTGACACAGGAGACGCAGGTCACTGAGAATAGGGTCCCCTGGCGTGCCACCAAGACCAAGGCAATTGCGGACCTGTTGGGTCTACTAACTCAGTCCACCGGGATCATGTGACTGAACGCGATGATGCACTCTCACCCGACAGCCAATGGTCAGGACCTGATCCAGCTCGCCTGACTTTGCATATCCCCTTCGGAGCTTCCTACCCTTGAATCAGCCATGGCAGCTCGAGGCCTGGTTAGGCTCAAGGCCCACGACTGGATGAGAGAGGTAGTGAAGATCCTTTGGCCCGGACAGAGTGCGAGTGTACTCTATGTCATGGAGCAGCAGGGTCCTTGCGAGAATCCTGAGGCTTACGTGGCGCGGAAGCAGCTACTCGCCATTCTGGCCGAGAAGGTCCCCCTGATGGCCCACGGGTACGACTTCGACGTCGTGGAGTTTAAGACTGTTGTATGGAGGCTTGAACCACGAAATGAAGATGGCCCTAGGTCTGATGGATCCGGCCATGACATCTTGGGAGGACTTTGGGAACAACCTCTGTCGGGTCGCAGACCTGTTATGGGAGGCTGGCTCCCTCTGACCCCCCATCAAGGCCCAGAAGAGAGATGCAGGAAATTGGGAACCCATAGCCAAAGTGATGTACTCGAGTTATGGACCCCATTCCCAACACAGAAAGACGATGCTGAATTCCATTCCTTGTGGGAATTGGAACTCGCTCCCCGCTCCCCGACAGGACGACGGGCAGTGGAAGGGAAGGGACACCCGCAGCCAGCAAGGCAAGGAACCCCCCACAGCAGCCCATTGCCCCCAAACAGCCCTCTGAATCTGGCTTTCCCTGGGAGACGTCTGGTGGGTACGATCCCACGGCCCAGACATATTCCTCGGATAGAGTTAGAATCTGGGGCCTGCTAAGGAAGTGCGGACTGGACATGAGCCAGTTTGATGGGAGACCCACAAGTGAGCTCTTTGACGCCCTGGACAAGCAGGTCCTATTGAGAAATAGCCAGCCTGTGAATCTGGACCAACGGTCCCCCTCCAGCTGGATATTACCCCGACTTAGAGCTCTCAGGATAGGGGTGCCCTTGGTCCATGGATCTCCCCAGCGAGTTGCGGCTCAACTGAAGCCCAACAGATGGGGTAGATCTACGGTGAAGGCAGGCACTGGGACCTATAGGGACAAGGCTCTTGCCACCTCTCCTGCAGACTCTGGAGCAGCGCCAAAAGTGCTACTCCCTAATCTGACGAGACAGGGTGAGCCCACCCCCGACGCTATCCGTTTGACCGGGTATGGGTGGGGGGAACCCAACCTAAGCCCTTCATAGAACACAAGCACCCAGGGTGCACTAGAAACAGACAGATTGCACCTCCCTCTAACTTAGCTCCGAGTGCGAATCCAGACACCTTGGAGACCATAGTGCTTTCAGAGCACCGAGAAGGATCGCATCAGGCTAAGATTCAGGAGGAGACCCCCTTAGAATTAGATGAGACACAGCACATTGCCAGCCAGTGTGAGAGCCAGGAAGAGGAAAGCACACTGCCAGCGGAAGCCAGCCCCAAGCTTCCAAAGCTCTCCATTGTCCCGGCTCCGAGCCCCTGGCTAGAAACCAGCAGTTTCTCCCAAGATTTCCTTGAAGCCTTGATCAGGAGAGTCCTTCCTCTCCATGCCATCTTTCAAGAGAATTTTAAAAGGGACTGGGGATTTAGACAGCCAGAGGTTCCTGCCCAGCCAGAGCACAGGCCAACAATGGTTCTCGCCCTGGCACTCCCTGTGGTGACACCACACACATCCCTTTGCTGCATTCCATCGGGGGAGATTTCCACTATAGCTGTGAGCCCCAAATACTGCACAGAGGTGGACTTAGCTACTGCCTTCCCCTCCGCATGGCTGCTTTGGTGCCAGCGTGTCTTCATGCTTAGAGGCACCCAATTCATTGTTACACTAGTGATTTTGAGAGGGGCCAAGACAGTCGTTGGCTCTGTCTCGATCACCATCCGACCACAATTTCAGGAGGGCACGTGGGTCCAAGACCAGTCTCCTCTTTAATCTGGAAGAAAAGGTCTCAAGCCAGGAGTGGGCACTGCCGCTCTTGCAAGTAATTTCAGAGGCCCACAGACAACCACATTCAAAAGAACGGAAGGGTCAGCCGGTCAATCCCGCATCGGTGGTCATCCCCGAGCCCAAAGACCCAATGTGGTCCCTCTAATTTGCCAGACTTCCTTGAGTTGCAAGGAAGTGCCAGCCATTAATTTGTCCGAGGCATTTGCCTCCATATACGAGGTGTTTGACAATGGTTGAATGGTCCCTGTCTGCACGGAGCAGAAGTGGAGTGGCTCCCAGTCATTGTAAATAGTCCTGCCATGTAAATAGTTTTGATAGTGGTGTTGCCTCTTTTCTTTTTCTGTTTAACAAAAAAAAAAAGCGCCTATCCGAGGGCGACCAATCTTTAGGTCTTCCCTTGGAGTCCAGCTTATATTTGTGAGGCGGTGATACTGCTGCCTTGGGGCCAGCATCGAACCGTCAGCCCTGTATTGGCGAGCCGCCCCAAGCCCTCGGTTACATCATCAGGCTTGGAGCTTCGGCTCTGGGTCTGAGCAGGGGTGTGTGTGAGTGCGCAGGCCCATGTTATTCGGACCAGAGTGTGAATGGGACTTTCATCACCGGGGATCCCATTGTGCTGCTGGGAAGGTAACATCGGCCACTTTAGGCCAACGAGTCGATGCGGGTCGTGAAACAGCAATCTCACTACCTTGACCAACTGCCTTCCTCTGGCCAAAACAGCCTTAAACTCAGTCACTATTTAAACCCTCACTCCTTCAAAGTCTTCTTGGTTACAGTGAGAGAATTCGAACCTAATTCCCAGTGGGCTCCTTGCGTTTTATTTGCATTTGTTAATTGCATTGGCTGTCAACCGTGTCAGTTTTTCCTTCATGAGCTATAGGTCTAAGGTTCCCGAGAGCCAGGACCACCTCCAGACTCGTCCATCACCCCCAAGTACCATGGGGGGGTGAATGCCAGACATCACAGTTCCAGCCGAGAGCCAGGCCCGAGATGACAACCTGATCCTGCTCCCGCAGTTGGGGACCCCAGGCAAAGCTGTCAAGCCACTCCCCAATGGACTTTATGTACTATCTTGCCAGTATCCCCGATTTTAACTTTTGCCGTTTGGACTAATCCTGTTGCCGACGCTTTGCAAGCCGGCTCCTGCAAAGAGTTAGCATCCTCTAGCTAACTTGCCTACAAACTTGGACATTTTGTTGCCATTCCTGCTCCGCTACCTGGATGGACTCTTGTTTTGCTCATTGGTTCCGGCTACAAGACTTTTCCTGTTTCCGGGGGGTGGGGGTGGGGGCAGAGACTTTTGCTTGCACCTCACCTCCCCCGGACTACAAACTCTCATTCCTTCATCCACATTGAACTGATTGCTCCTTGGATTGCCTTCATTGCCAGACCCTGCATTGGATTTACAGTATTTCATTGATTATTCCATTTTGCATTGCCAGTTTACTTTTCTCCATTGGTGGGAGGGTTCTTTCATTGTTTACGTTGCCTATTGCTCATTGTTTATTGCTTTGTGTATGTTGGTGTGGATGTTTAGGTTTAGGTTTTTAGATAGGAATGTTTTTATAAGTTAGGAAGCCCTTGTACTCATTGCAAAGGCCCCTTGACCCAAAGAGTGATACGACTTCTGTGCCTGTCGACCTCCATTCAACGCTAAATTTATTTTCAAATATTTTAATTGGGAAATGTCCAATATTGTCCCAACATCGTCTATCTTCGGGGGAGGGGATTGTTACTGCAGGTTAGGCCTCCTTGGAGATAGCACTAGATATCATTTTGATATCAATAATTTGGCTCTCTCCCACCACCCCTCTCCATGTGTTTGAAAGGCCCCTGGACAAGCCCAGAACTAGGCTCGGCCATCAAACGCTGCAATATCCCAAGACAATACAGACAGGTCAGAAATAGCCAGATCCCCGCTTTAGGAGACCTCTCTGCAAACACCCTCATTATGTATGCACGCTGTTTACAAAGGGCTCCCTGCCTCGAGCAGGTAACTTGGCAAGCTAAAAGCTTAAAGGCCAAGCACTGAGTATTTGCATACCGTCTACCTCTTTGTCAATTCAGACTTAACTCAATCATGCTAAATTGTGACCTTTCTGAGACATTGTCTTGCACTCAAAACTCATTGTTGTCTCCAAGTAAGGCAGAGCCTGCAGTCCCAATTCACCCTATAAAAACCCCTGATTATGAGACCTTCCTCGGATCGCTCCGAACCACCATCCAGCCTTGCTGCCGCTTTATCCGGCGAGCTTCCCCCTCAGTCTCATTCCGAGACTGCGCACCTACGGATCTCTGCAGTGATCTACTTCGGGCTTCGGACAGATGTAGTATCACTCAATTCAACAATCCCTCTTAAAATTCCTCTATACTGCTACCACCTTTATTTTCTATAGTTACTTGTGTGAGTATGTTGCATACACTGTCTGCTTGCATTTAATAAAATCACAGTTATTATTTCATATTTGGCGTGCTTCTTGGCTTGGCCTGACCCCGTAGACATTGGGTTTAAAGATCCTGCTATGTTGCCCTGCCTCTCATTTTGCTAAGCAGTGCTCTGAGCTAATTTTCCCCACCAATAGTTGAGGATGTTTGGAGTCCCTCGTAGGACCCTCAGTAAACAGGATAACAGAACCATTAGTTTTGGGTCTCACTTCCTCCTCCTCTTCTGAGGCTGAGAAATTGGGATCAGGACCTTTGGTTTCTTGAGCTTGTCCCCAGCTGAACATGATAGCAAATTCACAACTGCATTATAACAGGAAATAATCCTGTTGATATATTTTCCCATGACTAAACATAGTCTAAAATGGATAGAGGAACTGACCTTTCATCACAATTTATTCAGAAGGAATTATTCAAAATATCAAGAGATGTCACCTGCACTGATCAAATTTTGATTCATGTTACACCCACATTAGATTGTACAATTTGATGTGTGCTAGATCTATTTTCATACTGGGACTTTCAGCATTTAAGCTTTGGATTATGGAGTATAAATTATTATTAGTATAATTACAAATTGTTGTCTTCTCTATCATCATTCAATTAATGTTTCTCTTCCCATAGGTATCAGTATTTTTTTTTTTTTTTCTTTGCAAAAGCTTAGCTATACTGGCACAGAATAAATTCTATGCCATAACACACTGTGTCCAGGAGTGTAAAGGGGTTTTGGTTGCCTTCTTCTCCTGGTATAGCCAGTGTAACTTTGGGGATGGGACAGGAGTTATTCAAACAACACAGCTGCTTATGCAAATTCTTGTGGGAGTAATTTCATATTAGAAACAACGGCTTTTGCTCTGAGTATCTACTCTCCCATTTTAGAGGACTGATACCAGTGGACAAGAGGGAAAATAGTTTGATCTATAGAATAGGTAGAAATCCAGCATATAGCAGAGGGTTTCTTCCCCCTTCATGAAACCAAAAATCTTTACAAATCATTTTGCCAGATTCCTGGAAAAACCAATCTTAAAAATAATACTAAAATCTCATGCACTAAAATTCATGTTTGTGCAATACTGTTGCATACTTATTTTCATGCATTTTGCATCATTCGCAACTGTATGGCTCTCAAATCTGCACCCCGTCGCATTGTTTCAGACTCTTTTTTCCTAGGTGCATGTATCCTTTTCCTTAGTTTTGTATATAGGTATATCAAGTCATTCCTAAAAACAACTATAATGCAAAAAGTAATTGCAACAAGGGGGAGAAATATATAGCTAAATAATTTTTCTTCACTAGTCAACACAAGCCTGCGCTTCTGTCGTGGAGGAGGACCACTGTCAAGGCTCCCACCAAACCCTTTATCCAAACAGAAGGGAGGGGCCCAGCCATATTCACAGTGGCAGTTTTTACGGTTGTTGCATATTCCATGATTATGGCACATTTTGAAATCACAGTCATAATTCAAGACAGATACGTTCACACATTTCTGATCAATGCACATCTTGTCAGTGCCACAAGGAGTGCCATCTTTGACTGCCCCAGTATCAGTTATGTTCATTCCAATGTGATAATCAGTACCCCAGCATTGTTTATGGTCAAGGGATGTTTGAATTAAAGTCCTGTGTTCCTCCAATAAGTCTAGATCAAGCAGTCTTTCACACTGCATTCGGCCACACAAGATATCTTCATCTTTACATTTTGTGTATGTTCCATTTTTAAAGCCACAGTTGCCAAAACGATCACCCTGAGCATTCACAGTTCTGAAGCAACTTTCTGAAGCACCTACAGATCTTTTACCAAACATCATTTTACATTGTATATTGAAATCAGTACAATTCCCATGATAACAGTATAATTCTTCACTGCATGGGGCACCATCTTGTACATAAACATCTTCAGGACACAATGCTGAACTCCCATTGCAATACTCAGGAAGATCACAGATAGTAGCATTTTTTCTGCACATAACCTGAGCAGGAATATAATTACAATTCACACAGCATTGTCCAAAAGCACATTTGGCACCTGGATTAAATTTACAACCATACTGACAACATGGATCTTTCTCACATTCAATTGTTGAACCACAGTCACATTCTTCTCCATTTTCCACTATTTTGTTTCCACAGTGTGTCAATCTATAGACTTTATTAGGATCTGGGGGAACTAATAAGCATCGCAAGTTCCTCCGGTTATAATAATCATTTTGACTGCAGTTGCTAAACTTATAACCATTTGTGAGAGTGGCATCCATAATACAAACCTGTTTGCCACAATTACAGTTTCTTCCATCATGTTTCATACCTAGGCTGTGTCCTAATTCATGGGCAAACACCATAGAATATTCAGAAAAACTATAGGTAAGAATTGATACCATACCGGATCCCTTATCCTCATTACAAACTGTTCCTAGGTAGGCTAACCCACCCATTCCTTCAAAAACTTTAGCTATAAATAAATAGCCAACATCATTCTCTAGACGTCTAAGTAGTGAATCTCTTCTCCAATGACTAAAAGATGCAAGTGTGTCTTGTATACTCCTTGCAACTAGTATGAGGTTCCTCTCTGACCAGAGCTCCAGTCCAACTAAAGATAAGTGAACAGAAAGTGGCTTATACCTTGTATTTACCATATGGACAAGATCCAGAAATAATATAACAGTAAGAGTTTCATTCTTGCCAAAATTCACATATTGTTGATGTTCCACCACAATTGCAATGTCCACATATCTGGTGTCCATCCACCAACTTCTTCCAGAAACACTTTCGTCAGCAAGATTGACTGTATTCTGTATCATAGCCTCTTGACGACTTTGTTCTTCATGTGTTAGTCCACACTTCATATTGGCATCAGTCTCCTTTTCTTCCAGTCGATACACTACATGTTGAAAGGTAGGAGATTCCTGGATAGGTTCAATCTCATAGGTGTTATTTTCTAATTGAAATAGGCCCCTAAATCCCCCTGAGCAAGTGCTTAAAGTGACCAAAGAAGAAGGTTTTCCCTCTATATAGCCCTTGTAGAAGCAGTCTCTCCTAATAAATGGATAGTCTACCTGGAGTTCTCCTTGCTTAGAGTAGGTGAAGAGAGGAAAGTTTTCAGGAATAAAGGCCCTCTTCTTCGTGAGGTGCATCATGTGGCCTTTCCCCTCAATCTGCAAATGGTAGGTGACCTCTGGGGTCTCTTCTTGTCCATATCTTGGCATCACTCTCCTTGGGATGGTCACCTCATAGGAAGCGTACTTAAAACTGTGCGGTGATTTTACACTTTCTGATCCCCTTGGCACATTCCATAATATCAGCAATGGCAGCCAAGCAGAATTGTTAACCATTTTCGCTAGGATGGAGTCCAGTACAGCACTCCACTCTGCCTTCTTGGGGAGAACAAGTTAGTCTCTAGACCTGCTGTTGGGCCTGAATGAAGTCTGAAAGAAAGCTGCATATATGGTGGAGAAAGGTTGTGTCCATAGCAACACCCAGTGGAGTTTCTATTGGAATGGGGGCGGAGCTTGGAAGATCAGTAGTACAAGACAATGGGGGGGGAATAATATCAGTGAAGGGATGGGAAAGGAAATGTCCTTGAACAGTTGTTGTTCACATACTACAAAAAGAAGTGGTAGGTGCATAGAGAATTTGGGCAACAAGAACAAGATTTACTAGATGTAATGTACAACATTTAACATGGTGTAACAGGGCAAGGATCTACAAGATCTAGAAGAGGCAAGGATCTAGAAGAGCCTCCCAAGGTCTTATTACTAAAATGCTAATAAGATAGGAGTCATTTTCTTGCTGGACTGTGAGGATGGGAACATTATAAAGATATAAATGCAGATACAGATATATACGATAGATTCCTATTATGCCCAAAAGAATAGAGGATGCATTGTTCAGAAGTTCCAGCTCAGTCTTATGAGCAACATAATAATAATAATAATAAATGTATTTATATCCCGCCTCTCCTGACAGATCGAGGCAGTACTACAACAGTACATCAATAAATTAAAAACAATTAAAACATAACCCATCCTCCCCACCCACCAACCCATCTAAACCCCCTAAAACACATTAACTATTAAAAACAAGAGGACAGTTGGTGGGAAGCGGTGGAGCACTAGTCTGGGAAGGCCCGTCGGAAGAGAACAATCTTGACTGCTTTTTTAAAGCAGTCAAGACTGGTAATATGCCGGGTCTCTTCTGGAAGGCCATTCCATAGCTTGGGGGCGACAGAGGAAAAGGTCCTCTGGGTAACCGCAGCCAACCTAGCTCTGACTGGCTGCAATAAATTCCTCCCAGAGGACCTTAATGTGCGGGGCGGATTATATGGGAGAAGGCGATCTCACAGGTAGGCTGGCCCCAAGCCATGAAGGGCTTTAAAGGTAAGAACCAACACCTTGTACTGTGCCCGGAAACCAATAGGCAGCCAATGTAAGGACTTCAGAACTGGTGTTATATGGTCAGTTTTAGATCTTCCAGTGACCAACCTGGCTGCCATATTCTGAACTAATTGAAGCTTCTGGACTAAGCACATGAGTAGCCCTATGTAGAGCGCATTACAGAAGTCAAGCCGTGAAATTACCAGCGCATGCACCACTGTTTTTAGATGTTCCAGGTCCAGGAAGGGGCGCAGCTGGCATATAAGCCAAAGCTGATAACAGGCACTCCTGGCCGCCACATTAATTTGGGCTGTCATCTGAAACGGCGAATCCAGGAGCACCCCCAAGCTGCAGACACAGTCTTTTGGGGAAGTGTGACCCCGTCTAAGACTAGTTGACAAACCTCCATACCTGGGCTAGGGCCCTTAACAGCGAGTACCTCCGTCTTATCTGGATTCAGCTTCAGTCTGTTTTTCCTCATCCAGTCCATTACTGCTTCAAGGCATTCATTTAGAGGCGAGATGCCACCCTTAGTTGATGCTATTATCTACATCTACAATGTAATCATGAAACCTACTGAAGTATAAGATTTGGTACTTTTAAACATTTATTTGCTAATATTTATAAAAAGTATTTGTCAGCAAACCTGATCAGAAGATAGAAGAACAATGAGCTAGAGAAAGTCATAAGAGAATAATAGGTTATAATTGTGAGGTAGGAGCTTTTCTGGGAAGGGAAAGGTTAATAAAATAATAATAGAATACTCCAAAGTACATACCTTCCCCTTCAGGAGGAGAGCAACCACATTTCAGGCAGGGCACTTATCCAGTTCCCAGATTCAGGAACCACAAAGCCACAGAGCTGTAGTCATATCAGGATTTTGCATCAGTTTACAGGGCCCACTGAGTCCATTACAGCATGGAGGCACTACTCCAGCATCCAAGTAGCTTCATCTGACTCAGACAACAAGGAGAAGAAGAGCATATGGATGACCCTGCCCAGCCCCACAGCTCTTAATGGTCCTCACCCAGCAGTTTCAGATAGATACTAAACAGCATAGGGGATACAATGGAGCACTGGGGCAATCCATACCTTAATGGCTATGAGGCTGAAAACAAATCCACCGGTGTCACTGTGTAAAACATACTGAAGGTAGGAGCAACACCAGTGTAACTCAGTGCCTCCAACTCTTCTCCTGCAGAGGTGATCCAGTAGTATACTATGGTCCATAGTATCAAAAACTGCTGAGAGAGCTAGGAAGATTAACAGTACTGTTTTTCGCTTGTATTAACTCTCACCGGGAATAATCATGACCTGAACCCCTTTTTCTTTATTTATTTTTTAAATTGATGTGTTTCAAATTGTTTTTATTTTTAACGATAGTTTAATTAGATTTTAACCGTAATGTGGGTACACTTTTACAGACAGGTGCTTTTTGTCTGTATCTGCTTTAATTCTTGTAACCTCTTTGAGTCCCAGTTTTGGAGGAAAAATGAGAGAGAGAGAAAAAATAGCAAATTGAAGAATTGGGCCAAAAGAAACAAAATGAATGTTAACAGCAATAAATGTAAGGTTCTGCAGGTGGGCAGGAAAAATGAGATGCTTTAGTATAGTTTGGGTGCTGCCTGGTTTAGCAGAAGTACATGTGTGAAGGACTTATGTTAATTAGTGGACCACAAGACTAAGCATGAGTTGACTATGTGATGTGGCAACAACAACAATAAAAGCTAATGTGATTCTATGCTGGATCAACAGAGGTATGGTTACTTCCCAAATCAAAGGAAGGAATAGTACCACAGTATTCTGCTCTGGTCAAAATACTTGACTGACAAGCTGAACTATGTCTGCAGGAAAGTGGCTAAGATAGTAAAGTATCTGGAAATAAAGTCTACAGTCAGCTCTCCATATTTGCAAGTTTCACTTTTGTGGATTTAATTATTCACAGGTTATTTGCTATCAGCTCTGCTACTGCCTTATGCCATTTTGAGTAGGGACTGCAAGCCTCATGAGACTGAGAAACTGCAAACAAGGTTTGTAAGTCTTTATTAAAAATTATGTGGGGCAGCAGTGGAGGTGGCAGTAAGCCCCACCAGCCACTCACTTCTGCTTTAAGAAGGAACCCTGATGCCTCAAAGGAATCCACAGTGGGTTGAATATGTTGATCATACTTTGTGTGTGTGTTAAATATGGTTTGGGAGGGCCTAAAGTTATTCACCATTTTTTCACTTTCACAAGTAGTTCTGTGCCCCTAACCCTAGCGAATGTGGAGAGATGACTGTATTGTTTAACCTGGAGATGGGAAGACTGAGAAGTAATGCAATAGCCATCTCCAAATATCTGAAGGGCTGTCATGTGGAAGATGGAATGGGACCCAAACAGATTGGTTCAAATTACAAGAAAAGAGCTTTTGACTAAACATTTGGAAGAGCTTTCTGCCAGATAAGAACTCTTCAACAGTGAAACGAAATGCAACTACCCTGGAGGGTGATAAAATCTTCTTTGTTGGAGGTATGTTACATAGCAATCCCCCACCCCTCCCCGTTCTGAGGACTAGAGAAAACAGATGTCACATAGCAATCTGGCAGTAATGCTGTAGGTGTGGATTTCCTACACTGGCTCAGGGTTGGACTTGCTCACTTTGGGTTCCCTCCAGTTCTACAGTTCTATCAGTCTATGAGTTCCTACCACAAAATGCCTTGGGCTCCTTGCCATCAAGCATTGCATGGACCTCATTCTCATCATCCTTAAGATTCTGTTCCCCTTAACACAAATGGATTCTTCATCAAAAAGTGGGTGGCAGTCCTTCACATCAAGATGGATGCAGGTCATCAACACATGTATCCATCTTGGGTGAGCAGTTTTCCCCAGCACCCCCTGTTGAGCAATTTCTGTTTCAGGATCTTCATCTTTAACATAATGCATCATAGAATCAGAGCTGAAAAGGGCTCCATAGGTCATGAAATCAGATTCCCTCACTCAACGCAGGGAATCCAGCTAGAATATCCATAGCAGTAGGTGTTTAGTCTCTTTTTGAAGACATCCAGAGGAAGAGATTCCACCATCTCTCTAGGTAATTGGTTCAATTGTCAAACTGCTCTTAACTGTCAAAATCTAAACCCTCCCACACACCAATAACTTAAAACCATTAGACCTGGTCCTACACTCTCAGGCAGCAGAGAATAAACTTGTAAACTCCTTTCTATGATAGCTGTTGTTGTTGTTGTTTGCCTTCAAGTAATTTCTGACTTATGGGGACCCTAAGGCAAACCTGGAACTGGGTTTTCAGAGGGGATTTACCTTTACCTTCCTTTGAGGCTGAGAGAGTATGACTTCCCACTCAGAAGATTTCCATGGCCAAGCAGCCTGGTCTCCAGAGTGGTAGTCCAATTCTCAAACCATTACACCATGCTGGCTCTCACATCTTTAGATATTTAAAGAGAGCAATCATGTCACCTTTCAGTCTTTTCTTTCTGTCAGTCAAGCTCAGCTCTTTCAACTTTCCTCACATGTTTCGTTCTCCATGCCTCTTATCATCCTTATTGCCCTTCTCTGAACCCATGCCAACTTGTCTATACCCTTCTTAGAATGAGGTACCCAAAACTGAATGCAGTACTCCAGATGAGGCCTGACTAGCCTAGAATATAGTGGGACTATTGCTTCCTTTTTCTTGGATATTATGGTCCTATTAATGCAGAGTAAAATATTGTCTTCCTTGCTGCAGCATCTTCAGTTCTTGATCAACAATAATCCCAAGGTTCTTTTTGCATGTGCTGCTGCCAAGCCAAGTGTCCCCGTCCTATGTGTGTACATTTGATTTTTGTGGCCTAAATGTAGAATTTTGCATTTGTCTTGGTTGAATTTCATTTTATTAGTTTCAGCCTCATTTCCAGTTTATTAAGGTCCTTTTGAATTCTGTTCCTATCTTCCAATATGTTAGATATCCTTCTCAATTCTGTCATCCACAAACTTGATAAGAATTCCCTGTAACCCATCATCTAAGTCATTTGGTAAAAATATTGAAGAGCATCAGCCCCAGAATAGAACTCTGTGGCACCCCGCTTGAGACTTCCCTTCAGTTTGAAGTGAGGCTCTTTGAACACAGTTTTCCAACCAGTTCTCCAACCGGCAACATCGTCAAGAATCAAGAATCAGTTCTGTGTGCTGCTCAGTTGAACAGTTCTAACTGTTTGGTGATGGTGTGCTCCCTTTTACTCAGTGCTGCTGAGGTGTCACATTTGTCATCAGTATCTACATTTCCATCTTTTTCTTCCTCAAATACGGAAGTGAAATACCTAAGAATATCTAAGATGTGAAATACTTTTCACATCTTAGATATCTGTGAGTGGTAAATTCTGGCCTCAGTTCTCTCCTCTGATGATTACTTCACCTTGTATGTCACTAATTGACACACAAGTGAAACAACTACTGTGCAGTCCCATCATGGAGAAGATGTACCAAAAACTATATATCATCATTATAACCACTGGAAAATTCTCTGGAAAAGCTCAGCTCTGCAAAGGAAGACTTCTCCCATTAGCTACTTCATTAGTTCCAAAATCTACATACAGTTGAGAAAAGAACCTTTCGTGTGACACGGACATGCCACAAAATCTATTGTCCTATTTGTGAATACTTAGTGAATATATAAATGTACAACTTGCAAGCGTGCCCATTTCCCCATGTATAGATTTAAAAAGGTTCTGCTTTACAAAACTCTTCAGATAGCTACAGACAACTACAATATACAAATAACTTACCAAAATGTTGTAGTGACTAATCTATTAACAGAATCTCTTGGTAATAGTGTAGTGTGTGTGTGTGTGTGTGTGTGTGGCGCGCGCGTGTGTTTGGGGAGGGGGGTTGAGACAATATTTACATCTTGAAATCCCCCACCCTCCCTATTCTGAGGACTACAGAAGGCGGCCCAGGCCCCAAGCTCTCCAAACCCTAATTCTCTCTCTGTCCAAATGCACACAATATCTCCCAACTACAACCAAAATTTTATAATGTCTCTGTAGGCACAACTGGAAATTTTTCAAAAGCCTAACTGCCATGATGGTGGATAATTTGGGGTATCATAGCTTCAGAGAACAAAGGGTTAACCTTTCCTTACTCAGAAGACCCCCACCCCACCCCCCAAAATTCCTACCAGAATGCTAAAATGCTGGAGAGGGGAAGGTGCCACATGAATGTTAAATGATGAACAAGTGAAATGATATGTGAAGATCTGGAATACAACTGTCATGAAAAATGGGTTCTGATCAGCAAATTTAGATGGGAAAAGATTTACATCCTGAAAAAGTTTCACAGTGAAGTTTGTTTTTATATTTAAACAGATACAGGAAAATATACTGTTATATGGTGTTTACATTGAACATTTTTATGCAGTCTGAGTGGAGTGTAAACAAGCTAGTGGAATAAGGAGTAGACCAAAGGATAACTTTATTTTGAAAAGTCTTCAAGATTTTTCTATAAAACTATGTATAGGCCTCTTGGTAACCAGCAGCTAAATGTCTTCAGGAAAAGTCCTCTAACTGCCAACTCCTCCACAATCACAGAGTATCATCAAAATACAAGATCTGTCATTACAATCTTCATTGTTCAAGAAGTTAGGCAATTCTTCAAAATGACTGAGAAGCAGCAAAACAAGAAAAGAGTTTTGTGACTTTAAAGGCTTTGAAATTTGTTACTGTAAATAAGATTGTAAATTGAATTAACAATGAAAAGTAATACCCTTGAATAAACAGAAACCTGGGGGGGGGGTTTAGTTTTTAGTTTTGTTTTACTTCAAGAGATGCATATAAAAAGTTTGATAGTAACAGTAACTAGTAACCTGAATTGTAACCTGAATTGTTACCTATAACTAGTTACTTATTTGAGTAGAAATTATGGAACACAGTTACATTTTAAAAGCAATGTAATAGGTAAGAGCAAATTTTTAAGAGTTTCTACTTACTTGCAAAAGTTATTTTTAAAGACTATTTTAAAAGGTATTTTGACAGGAAGTTTTTGAGTTTTATGCCATTCTCTTATCTTTCTTAAGGATTTTTCCTCAAGGAAGAAACAAAAAGTAATAGAAAAGTAATGGGCAGCGCAACAAGCAGCCCAACAAGTTAATTTTTTATTCACTGGACTTATAACAAGGGATTACTTTTTAAGCATTGTAATGAATAATGAGAAACATTTGGCTCACTCTTTTAACATGCCAAAAATGGCAAGACATGAACAAAAATTGGAACAATATTCTTTTTAAAGTTTCTATTCTGTATCCCAGCTTCACTAGGCAGTCTAAGATCCTTTTAGCCTCCTATGTTTTCTTGTGAGATACCCTTTTGCGTATGTGTGCTTCATCATGTGATCCTATTGCTATTAAAATTAATTCTTTTGCCAGTTAGGGAAGCATCATAAGTGCCTATTTTTAACTGATAAGTGGCCAACAGGACTCTCTGTGTAAGAGAATAAATGGACATAAATTTGACACTAGAGACGACAACACCCAAAAAACTAGTGGCAGAACATTTCAGTCTCCTTGCACATGAATACACAGACCTTCGGGTATTTGTTCTAGCTGTTCTGGAATTATTGGAAAGAGAAACGGCAGAATTGGAATATATTTCTAACTTCTAATCCATTATTAGTGGTATAGATAGGGCTAATGTTTTCTTGGCACATTATAATTAGAGATTATTATGATCAAAATTCTGTGCCAAATTTGCATAAAGTTCATTTTTTTGCTGAAAACAGCATTCTCTGCCAGAAAATAATATTCCTGTAGATATTTGTGCATAAAATGCTGTTTACTGCACTAAAATTACTGTGTCTGGTACAACAAAACAAAAGAAACAGAAGAAAACAAAAAATCCCATATGCAAATTTTGCACAGAATAGATCCCAAGGATGAAGATAATTATCATTACAGGATTCTCATCATCAGATTTTCTGACACTCAAAAAACATATTTTTGGACCATTTTTAGAATTTTAAAATATAATCTTTCTATCTCATACTACATATATTAACTCATGGGTTGTCAAAATTGCATATGTGGTGAAGGAATTTTCTTCAGAAAAGTCTCTTATATTAAGGGAACTAAACTTAAGGTAAGCAGAATATATTGTTTTGATACTCCAGGAGTACCAGACCTGTGTCATTTTAATAGCACTTTGAATATGTTTTTGGCCACTGTCACAATGTGCATCTTTCTGGTATCCCATTTATAGTCTGGCCTTGCCCCTACAACTATATCACGTGTTTAAATACCTGTGGTTTGAAGGTTACGCATCTGAAGAAGTGGATAGAAATCCATTACATTCATGAAATAGATCAGTTAGTCTTAAACGTGCCACTACGTTCCTCCCACTCACTCTGCTTTCCTTTTTATTCTGATAGACTCTTGTTTGTTTTGACTTTGGCCCCATTCTCAGACTCCTGCCTGTGGACAATCACTGGTCTATTTATTGTCTGTGGGTGACATCAACTGTGGGCTATTAGGCCTTACTGTGAGTCCTAGGGTTTCCTACCTAAAAACAGATATATTTCTTCCTCAAGAAAATTGTTCAAGGCATACCTAAACTGTCTACATTCAATTTGTATACAATCTATATACACTATCTCTGATTGTACATCTGTATGGAAATACAGGTATATACTTGTAATGGAATGTACTTGAACTGATACCAGCAATTATAAGTAGTAGCTCACCAAAGAGCATCTCTTTATTTTGAAGATCATGTGGGGAACTATTATGTTACCTTTGCAGTATTCCTGTATTCACACTTCTTCACTAAGGCCATTTCCACACTAGACTGTTATAGTGCTGTTATTCCACTTTCAACATCCTATGGCCGGCCCCTCCTGAAACTGCAAACCCCAGGATTCCATAGAATGTTGCAAGTGGAATAATAGTGCTATAACAGTCTAGTGCAGAAATGGGCTAAGTAGAAATAAGCACTACCCCCTCCATCTTGAGTAAATGGATTATTTGGGGTTTTTTACATTCTAAAAATTGTTGATAAAAGTACTTTTTCTAATCTATATAGATATGTGTCCTGTGTGTTGTGGGGGTGTATGTACAGGATTGCGGTGTCTGGAAAAGCTACTAGTTCTACCTAAGCCATTATACAAACAAGTAGCATAGTGGTGTGTAGCCACTTTAAAAAAAAATACTACTATGAAATTTGGAAATCTGAATTAAAATGCTAATTAAGGTTTGTTTTAAAAAAATTACTAGCAAGAATATATTTAATAAGGTGGGAGAAAGATGAAAGCAAGCAATAGGAACCATTCTGATAACTGCACAAGGTCAGGTCCTAGCCAAAGTTACGTAGTAAGAAATGGATTATATTCAGTTTGCGAGGACTAGAACATATTGTGTGGTGTCGAAGATTAGTTCTGTCTGCTACTGCACAACCCTGGATGGATCTGTAGACCTCAGCCTGTCCTCCTCTCCTCCAAGCTGTTGCTGGATGAATACTGTGAGGGTATCGCCCTACAGTTCTCTCTTCCAGTGCTTTTTATTCACTTATGCTTCTTGTAGCCTCCTCATTTTAGTTCCTCCTAAATTTACTAGTCTGTAAGAATCATTTCAACTCCCTGCTCAAAAGTTTTCTCTTTGGAATCTCCTATGTCTGCTCTCCAGGGTCACAAAGTATTATTCTCCAGGTTTAAAGGGAAGCAAAGGATTCAAATCCCTCCCTTTTTTTAGGTCCTACTTCAAGTAGCAAGACCTAGGTTGATCCTGTAAGGTCCTATTCCACAATTAACGGAATGGCAATCAGTAGAATCAATAGAATTTCCCCTCTAACAAAGAGTCTCCTTCCAAGGCACTGGCAGTATTCTAGCTCTAGAATGAAACTGGGGTGCACAACACAGTTTTGCTGTTATTTCTTGCTAGAGTCTTTAGCAGGGAAGGAAACTCTTAAAAACCTTTTAAATGCTGCCTGAACTGATTGTCTTGTTTGACAACCCTGAGATTTCACTGAAATTTGAAAGAAATACACGGTAAGTTGACTAGGTGGCCTATATTGTCCTATTCTGCAGTGCCAGCCCTTCCATTACGAAAACCATGATGTCAACCTTAGAAGCATCAGGATTGACTAATCCCCACTCCATGCAAATTCCAACCTGACAATGACCTGCTCTTTTTGCTCCATCTTAGCAACCATCACCAGCTTTGGGCAGAACAGAAGGTTACTCCCATAGTCTTCATGTCCACTGCCCTATTGATTTACTATCAACAAGGTAGTAGAATAAGCCTTGCTTTGTCAAAACTTCCCAACCTTTTCTGTCTTCCTCCTTCCACTGAAACAACTGGGAACAAAATATCTGCACGCTGCATTGCTGGCATAGTTTGGGGGCCAATAGGTGTCACATAAAGCAAATGAGGTGCTGGATCACATGAAGCCAAGTCTATCCTTGATATGCATATAGAACAGTCAACCTCCAGGGAAGATTTGTTACTCCATTGATGGATGTCTCTCTCTGACACAGGGAAAAATTTTGTTCCATTTTATAGCGCATCACTGGGCTTTCTGCAAGGCTTAGGTTTGATCTCATAGTCTTCACATTGTTACTGAAATTTCTCTTACATTTTTTTCTTCTTCAAGAACTTTTGAGGAAAATATTTAAAGCATTAAATATCCCTAATTTTACATTTTAAAAAAATCTTTTTTATTTCTGTCGTTGAAATAGAGAAAAATAGGTAAATTTTACTTTTCAAGAAATTTACAAATATATTATAAGAAATCTTGTTTCAAAACCACTTTTGTGAGGATTAGGAGAGTAAGATCTCTGTGAAAGTGGAAAATTTGAAACAAAAATAAAAAAAATTTTCCTGAGAAAACTCTTCTAGGAATCTCTAGGTCCTCCAGCACGATTCTATGATCAACCTCTTGTAGAAGTGAGCCATAGAGTCAAGCTGGAGGACCTAGCAATGCCTAGAGAAGTGTTCTTTCTAGGAATCTCTATGTCCTTCAGCATGATTCTATGGTCCACATCTGCCAAGTGGACCATAGAATCATGCTGAAAGATCTAGAGATTCCTAGAGAGAACATATTTTTTCTGTGGTAAGGGCAAATACACTAAGAATTTTTAAAATAAAACAAAATAACTTTCAAATAATCAAATCCACAAATGTTGAACCTGTGAAAGTGGAGAGGCAACAGTTATAACCTCAGCAGAGAATGCTTTTGTTTTTGTGCTGTTTCATTTCAAGAAAGGTGGACATGTACTTACATATTGCTGAACACACAGTTTAGTTGCAGTAAAAATGTTTAGTCTGAACATGGATTTTTCTAGCCTGTCATGGAACAAGAGAAAATACAGATAGAGCCCTTCTCTTCAAACATGCCTTCCCCAGTGGGTTACTTTAATGTTATTGCCTCCTCCTCTTCTTCCTCCTTCCTTCTCCTTCTCCTCCTAGCTAAAGAGTTTCTCCATTGACCTAAAATATTTTGCAGTGATTTCAGGAT
Organism: Iguana delicatissima; assembly: GCA_948472985.1. Classification (NCBI taxonomy): domain Eukaryota; kingdom Metazoa; phylum Chordata; class Lepidosauria; order Squamata; family Iguanidae; genus Iguana; species Iguana delicatissima. The sequence continues at coordinate 198,461 of CAOKZL010002092.1, forward strand.
CTGGATCTGAAATCCTTGGGAAGCCAATGCTGGATCACCCATGGTGTAACGGAGTACACATTATATAAACAGTTAATTCTCCTCAGAACTAGCACTGTAGTAGGAGTAGCTGTAGTTTTTCTTGATAGCACTGTTGGGATGGGAACATGGATACATGCATACAAGTAGGCTCCTATTGTGCACAGAAGGACATGGGATGCAATATGCAGCGGCGGAGCTTGGACTGTGTGGAGGGGGAGCAGGAGAGGGGGAGGCTACAGTGTGAGGGGCGTGGCCACTGTGCACAGGGGCGTGGCTGCAGTACGTGGGGTGTGGCCAGGGCATACGGAGGCATGTCGCTACACAACTGGCAAGATGCACAGATACCAGGCAAACTGGACATAGGACATCATGCATAGGTTACAATGCTTACATTTTACAACTCGATTATGTAAATCTGGTCCTTTCAACTATTTACTTGCTAATAAGCACAAAAGGTACTTTTCCACTGACTTGATCAGAAAAAAGAAGAGTAATTACCCCCCAAACTGGAGGGAGAGAGAACAGAATTTCATTCTTTAATTCAGAAAAGGCATTGTATAAAAAGTTAATCTTCCTCAGGACATGTTACTAAAGCACTAGTGAGAGTAGCTGTATTTTTTCTTGAATAGCACTGTTGGGATGGAACATGACATACATGTATAGGACAGGGAACCATCTGGATGTGAAAGAAACCAATTCCACCATTTACAGTTATGGTTAATACTTAGCTTGATATCTTTTAGGTTTGGAATTAAATACTATAATAATCTTGTTTTCATTTTTATCTTCTTCTAGATATATTCCAACATGGCATGTAACATTCTTATTGGATTTTCAGAACTCTAATAAAAAGAAAGGTGGGGGGGAGAAAAAGTAAAAAAGAGGGTGAGTACATTAGATAAGAACTTGGGCTAAGCATATACAGGGTGTATTATACATTAATATAACTTGGCCATTTATCCAAAAACACATTGTCTTGAAGATGATCTCATTAAAAGACAGGTTAGCATCTTCTCATTTAGTTCTGCAGATACAAGTCAAACATAAATTTGTGTATCCCATTTTTTAGTCATTGAGGACATCAGAATTCTTTACTAACTACATATCTCTGTCAGATTCCTAGCCAACATCTTTTGAAAATTTCCATCATTATTTGTCAAGCAGCATAGCAACTTTTCTCCCTAGACATTTTGTTCCCAATTTTGAGAAGAAGATTTAGAAACATTATCTTCTTTTGGTGTGACTGATTGATGATTGCTATTAAATTTAGCACTTTACTAACTTGAAAAAAAAACACTGGTTAGAAATAGGGGATGGAGTAGAAATTCTTCATTTTACTTACCGGGGTTGAATCTGGAGTACTCAACCCCTTGAGAAACTTATATGGGAAGAAAAAAGAGTCAAAAATTCTTGCAACTTTGCAGGAGCTTGTTGTAGTTGTTCCTAGCATAACATGAACTAAACATTTTTAAGAACCGCACAGGAGTCAGAAAAACTGTGAAGCTTTTCAGTAAAAATCTATACTTGCAGTCCTTTTACTACATACTTTTTTTATAAGACTATTGTTTTCTATGCAAAAAGGAGGAATCTTTCACAACAAAGAAACTTACACAAAACATATTGTGCAAAAACTAGCTATCTTGTACAAAAAATAGGCCCCTTGTTTTGTTGTGCAAGACTGCTGCCTTTATACACAAGATTTTTGTTGCGCAAGTTTTCTGCAAAATACATTTGCTGTGAAAGACTTTTGTTGTATGAGTTTCTTGATTTTTAAGTAGAAAACAGCAGTCTTGCTTAAACATGTTGTTACTACTGTGAACTGGCCTGGCCTTTGGTAAACTTTAGATATTATTTTTGATATCATAATTCGGCCCTACTCTGCCACCAGCCAAGTGTTTGTGAGGCCGCCGAACAAGCACGAAGCTAGGCATGGCTATTATATGCTGACTCATACTTGTTTACACCAAGGCAAGCCAGAAACTGCCAGATCTGCTTTAGGAGACCTCCCGAAACAAACACCTTCATTACAGATGCATGTCAAAACAAAGAGTCCCCTACCCCGAGCAGGCACCCTGGCGAGCTGAGTGCTCAACTGCCAAGCTAGCTGCATCTACATACCGGCCATACTATTGTCAATTCGGACCTTAACTCAATCATGTAAATTCTGACCTTTTGGAGACATTGTCTCCAGCCCAAAACTCATTGTTTTCGCCCAAGACCAGACTAGCCCATGGTCATTCTTTCCCTGATAAAAACCCCCAGTTCCGAGAGCTCCTCGGATCTCTTGCTGGACCGCCCATTTGGATTACCTTGCCGCCACTTCGTTCTGCAAGCTCCCCTTGGCTGCCACGCCGAGTTTCCTTCTCTTCGCTTGGACCTCTTCAGGACTACGAGAAAGGTGTCGGAGCACCCATTTCCCCCCAAAACTCTCATTTCCTATTTCTAGTTAGCTGTGTGGTTGTGTTTTCTTAATAATTTGTTTGCTTGTTAATAAATATCATTGTTGCCATTTTAAACTGTCTGACTGCTCACTGACCTGACGCTGTATACATAGGGCAAAAGATTCCCGCTAAGTTACCCTGCCTCTCGCTAGCTTAAGTGAGCGCTCCAGCTAATTTCCCCATCTTTGCTTGGTTTGTTTGGTTATCTGGGCACCCCTCAAGGGACCCCCAGTTCACAGGGTAACAACGTGACTCCTTGGAAACAGTGGGGGGGGGGTGTTTTTGTTGTTTTGTTTTGTTTGTTTGTACATATCCCAGAATTCTCATGCCAAAAACCCAGATGCCAAATATGTGTAGTTTCCAGAAAACAGTACAGGTTTTTTGGTAAGGTACACAGTTTTTATAGAAAAGCTGTGGTTTCTGGTCAGTGAAAGGGAAAAAATTCCCGAGTGTCCCAAAGCTAAAGAATGAAAATATCAGCATTCAGTGGGAGTCAGAAATAACTGAGATTTACCATCTGCAGTTTGAATGGATTAAAGTCTTTCCTACCTCACTAACACTTTCTTGATCAAATTTGGAGGATGTTCATGGGTGCTTTCCAATATTGTGAGATTCAGTCATAGACCTTCTCCCTTATACATGTGCAGAAAGATAATTCTTTTCCTGGAAATATTTAACAACATAGCTTTTGCTCAGAGTGTGTAGAGGGACTGTATTACTTCTAACTGGGCTAGAAGCAAAACTTTCAGTGAATTAGAGAAAAAAGACTCTCAGGAGATAGTGCGTGCAGCCTACTACCACAATGAACTCAAAATTTTCATTAAACAATGTGATTTTTACTAAACAATAAAAGAGACACACTCCATTTTAAAAAGGCTTTTCAGTATAATCTCTGATCTTGCAATGTCATGTTGTGGCATGTTTGTATGTGATTTTGTTCATTATTTCCTTTGTACTTATTTGCATCAGTGTGTGTTGTACACTTCTGTGATCTGTGGGCTTCCTTTTGCTGAAATGAATCTTTCCCTCAACCTTCTGAACTGGTACATGACTCTAATCCTGAAATATAAGCCTGAACCAACACAGCAGCAGCAGCAGCAGCAGACAATCCTACAGTAGTTCCTACAGTTTCATCAGGCTCTTGTGGCAGAGGGGGGTCCACTGTCAATGTTTCCACTATAGCCTTTGTTTAGACAGTCAGGAGGGGCCCAGCTGTAATCACAGTGACAATTTTTTGTAAATATTATATACTCTTAGCTTATGGCACTTTGTGACATGGCAGTCATATTTCAAGAAAGAAATGCTCACACACTGTCCATCAATACACATCACATCAGTGCCACAAGGAGTGCCATCTCTGACTGTCCCAATAACAGCTATCTCCATTCCATGGTGGTAGTCTGTACACCAACATTCTGTATTGCCAATGGCTTCTTGAATTAGAGTGCTGTGATCTTTCAAATTAGGTAGATGATCAATATTTCTGCACTGGATTAGACCATTCAGATTATTCTCAACATTACACTTCTTGTATATTCCATGTTTAAATCCACAGTTGCCAAAGTGATCACCTCAAGCATTCATAACTCTGAAAGATATCTCTGAAGCAACTTTTGCTGTTGTGCCAAAGATAGTTTTGCACTGCTCACTGTGAGTTCTACAGTTCCCATGATAACAGTAGGCACCAGACCTGAATGGGGCACCATCTTGTACATAAACATTAGCAGGACACCACTCTGAAGTCCCATTGCAATACTCAGGAAGATCACAGATGCCAGTCTCCTTTCTGCAAGAAAGATATTAACACTCAGAACAGCACTTTCCAAAAGCACAGGTGGCCCCCAAACGAAACATACAATTAGACTGACAACATGGATCTGATTTGCATTCAGCTTCTGAATCACAGTCACATTGTTCTCCATTTTCCACTACTTTGTTTCCACAGTACTTTAATTTATACACTTTATCAGGATCTGGTGAAAAGAACAAACAGTGTGAATTCCTTAGTTGGAAATAATCATTGTAACTGCAGTTGCTGAACTTACCAGAGGTTGCCTGAACTGCTGCCATAATACAGGCTTCACGATCACAGGAACAATATTTTCCATCATGTTGCGTGCCAGGAATATGCCTCATTTCATGTGCAAATATATTAGAAAAATCAAACAAACTGTAGGTGATGTACGATTCAACACTGGATGCATTGTCATTAGTACATATTATTTCTAGGTATGCTAACCCGACCAGCCCTCAAAAATGCTTATAAATAAATGAATGACCAGCATCATTCTCCAGGCATTTAAGCAGTGAATCTCTTCTCCAATCATTGAAAAAATTAAGTGTGTCATATATACTGTTAGGAATTGGTATGAGATTTTTCTCTGACCGTATATTCAGTCCAACTACAGAGAGCTCAACAGAAAGTGGTTCATACACTGAATTTGGAATATTGACAATATCCAGAACTCACAAAGCAACAAGTTTCATTTTTATCAAACTGTAAATATCATTTATGTTCTGCTATAACTGCAACCTTTACATACCAGGTGTGTGGCCACCAGTCTCCTTGAAAATCAGTTTGGGCTTCTGTATTCTCTGGGTTCTGGATCACGGCTTCTTGACGACTTTGATGTTCCTTTGTTAGGCCACATCTCATGAGAACAGTATCTTCCTCTTTTTCTAAGTGCTACAAAATATGTTGAAAGGAAGGAGATGCCTTAACAGGTTCAATTTCATAGGTCATGTTATCAAAGTGAAACACACCCCTCAGTCCCCCTGAGCAAGTGCTGAGGGTGACTAGAGAAGAGGACTTTCCCTGTACAAAGCCATGATAGAAACAGTCATTCTTGATGAATCAATAGTCTACCTGAAGTTCCCCTTCCTCACTGTAGGTAAAAACTGGAAAGTGTTTAGATTTAGCCCCTCTTCTGCCTGAGGTACACAATGTGGCTCTTCCCCTCAATCCGCAGCAAGAAGGTGATACCTAGGGTTTCCTATTGTCTGTATCTAGAGATCAGTTTCCTGGGAATGAGCACCTCATATGATGCATACCTAAAACCCAGTGGTGGTTTCTGGCCCATATTCGCACTCGAGACACTCTATAAAATCAGCAATGGTAGCCAGGAAGAATTGTTCACCATTTTCTCTGAGGGGAATACCCTTTAGCACTGTACTTTGTTTTCTTATCTAGGACAAGAAAGGCCCTATTAGCTGGTGGTAGGCCTGAAACAAGATTGGAAGGAAGCTGCATTGAAGTTTAGGAGAGTTCCCTCCATAGCAACAATCAATGGAGTTACCTGTAGAATTGGAGGCAGAGTTTCAAGGTTCAATGGTGGAAAACAATGGGCAGATAATATCAGCAGATGGATAGGGGCAAAGAAGATGTCTAAAGAGGGTATGTGAAAAGACTACATAATGAAAAGGTAGGTATGCTGTGATTTGAGTACCAAGGGAACTTAACAGCAAAGTAATGTAAGGGGTGTGTCATATATATATAGACAAGACTTCTTGTTGCTTATTATTGATACATTGGAAGCACTGGGAGGAAGGTATGCTGCCCTTTTGCCTCAGAGCATGTCTGCCTCTGGAATATGGCCTTCAAGAGCTTCTCTGAACCTGAAAGAGGTTTTCCCCTCTTGTTGTGAGGGTGTGAACAGATCTGTATGGGATGAAGCATTCTTTCGGGTACCTTGGTCCCATCTCATTTACGGTTGAGAGCCAGAACCCTTAACAAGGCCCTAAAACAAAATGGAAGTCAATGTAATTGGTGTAAGACCAGTGTAATAATGTTTATAAAACACACACTATAAATACAAACTGGCTGCAGCATTTGCACCAGCGGCAGTTTCCAAATGCTCTTCAGTGTTGGTTGACTATCTGTTCATTTCTATGGAGGACAGGTCTCTTTTTGAAGGTGTCTTGTGTTTGAAAGATTATTGCTCTTCAGACTTAGAGCCTTTCCACACTACGTTGCCTCAATAATGGGAAGCCTCATTATCACAATGCTCATTTTGAATTATCTTTTACTAGGTAGTGAACCATTGTTTCTTGATGGTTAAACTGGTTAAAGAACAGAAGGTAGAGCTGAGTAAATGATCAGTTTCCATAATGGAGGGATATACAAAGGGATCCTTCAAAGACAGGTTTTTAAAATTTGTTCTTAAAAAGGCATGGAGTTAGAGGCAAGTAGTGCAGTGATCAGCTGTTCCATTAACACCAAACTATTTATGAAAGTCAGAACAAAAAAAATGAACAGTGAGGCCAACACAGTGACTCCAGCAGGATCTCTTCAAACTAGGAAAACAGATATTAAATAGCTAGTGTCGTTCCAATATATGCAACCATTTTCCAAAATGGTTTTTTCCAAAGGGGTTTATACGTACAAATGAAAATGTGATCTTAAGTAGAGTCCTTAATAGACTACAGGTTAATCTGTTGCAGCAAAATCAACAGAGTCTTGTGGTGCCTTAAAACCAACAAACTTATTATAGTTTTTGTGGACTATATCCACTCCATCTGATGTATGGAGTGTGATCTAGAATTACAGAGAGAGAGAGAGAGAGAGAGAGAGAGATAGAGAGAGGGACTCTCTGAGGGAATGTCAACAGTGAGAATAGGGGAAATCAAATGAAGAGTTTTAGGGCTTCTACTTGTTAGCACTTCGTGTTCATCTGCAGGTACCATAGGAAGACTCTGCCTAAGGAATCCTGAGTATTTCCTGTTTTTCATAGGTATGTGGCAGTTCATATGGGTTTGGAAATTTAGATGATTTTTTTAAATGTTATTTTTAAATGATCTATGAACTGATTTACCAATAAAATACATGAAATAAATCAGTTAAAGAAACATGAACCATAATCCTGTTGGTCAGAGCTTAGAAAGTTACTTTTTAAAAGTAATTTATTCCATACTGAAGTACTGGAAGTAACTCATGCCTGTTACCCATTACAGTGATAAAAACAAGTAACTTCTTACATTGTTTGCTGCACTATTCATTACTTCCCCATTACTTTGTTATTGTTTTGAGACAGAAAACATTAGTTATTCTATTGATAGAATAACATAAAGCTTGAAAAATTCCTGGGAAATAACCTTTGAAAATAACTAGAAACTATAATTTATCATGCCAGTAAAGTAACATTGTCCGTACCTGTTACCTTGACTTTGAAAGGTGGCTTTATTAGCCTCCCAAAAGTAGTTACAGATAACTATGTTACTTTTACCAAGATCTGCTATTGGCACACCATATCAATGAAACTACAATTACGGTTGCCAACTAAAAACTGGAGAGATCTCCTGTATATTCAGTGGTTATGCGGGAGAGAAAATTTCAGCAAGTATTGTTACTTCATTACATGACAAGCAGCACCTCCTGATATTCCCTCTTCTACACAACCATTAAAGATATGGGAGCCTGCTCAAATTTTCTGTCTGAGAACCCTAGATTACACTGCCATAGGCAACATGGAAAGAATAAAAAGTCTTAAGGTGCAGCAGCCATAAAGAAAGTAAGACATTGTAGAAATGTTTGGAATTGACAGTCTTGTCTGCCTTCCCCCACCATTATTGTGCAACTCAGGAGAAAGTGAAACCGCTAGCATAATTCACCACCAGAACTTTGGCCTGAGAGTGAGACAGGAATGGACTGTGAATTGTCAAAGAATCCTAATCTGTTTCCTTTCCACAGGAAAAAACAAAACGAAAAATATGCTGTGATTGTACAGCACCAATCCTACCTTCTTTACTGGGTCTCCGTTATTGTTGTGCAGGGCTCAGGTAGCCAGTACTGGTGAAACTATCTTGTTGTCTCTTCTTTCTCCATCCTTTGCTGCCAGAGGAAGTTTTCTAAGGAAGCAGCTGGCAGGCAGAGCATTCAACAGGATAGTTCTCTTGTATCTCCATATTCAGTGCTCCTTGGCTCCCCCAGGGCCAATCAGAAGTCAAGTGTTTTAATCAAAAATGTACAACTCTTCAGATAGCCATACTCAGTCAATGCACTTGTGCAGAGGGTAAAACTTTGAGCTGTCGAAGTATAAATTGGACCCTTCATAGAGACTGGAAGGAAGCAACACTAGTTTGCTTACTTCCTTTGTAAGGTGAGGTATGTGTAGAAATGAATGGTAGATGGACTCCCTGAGCTGAGTCTTTTATTTTAGAAAGTAAAATCTAATTTAATTTACATTTCTTCTTTTTCAAACTGGAGCCTCTGGAGCAGGCTGTGAGATTGAGATGTGTGTGTAGAAAAGTCCCTTTTACTTTTAGCCCTTTGCTTTGCCCAAATTATTTTCTCTCTTTTTTCTGTGTCTGCTTGCAAACAGTATATTTGGGGCATCAGAGCAATTGTGAGGTATGTGGGGACATAGGGTGGTATGTTTCATTTTAAAAACACACAGAGCGAATGAATCACCCAAACAGAAGGCAAAAGAAAAGACCAATTTGCATATGCTAACTAATATTGTTAGAAATGTTCTTGTTGTATGCCATCAAGTCATTTTCTAGCTTACAGCGACCCTAAGGGAAACCTATCACTGGGTTTCCTTGGTAAGATCTGTTAGGAGGAGATTTTGCCTTTGCCTTCCTCTAAGGCTGAGACAGTGTGACTTGCCCAAGGTTACCCAGTGGGTTTCCATGACTGTGTAGGGATTCAAACCCTGGTCTCCTGACACTCAAATCACTGCAGGATGCTTGTTCTGTGCAATACTATAAACACACATCTAGAAATAATATCTATAATACAACTAATCACACTGGACACTGTGATTGATTATTTCAGTTCATATACTTGTTCTTGGTGGTTGAAATCAAGATTCCTTCTGTCTGTTTTAGTTCTTCATTATCTCAGACTGAATACCCCATCAAAAAGAGAACATGCTGGAACTGAAGATTGTTCCTTAATAACACTTCAAACAGAGCGCTGTCCTCTATAAAGTGGAACACGTATTCACTCAATGGCCATTTCCGCACTCAGCGAGGGAATCACTCCCTGCCACTACTCACCGGATCTTCTGTGGGTCTGGTCCGCTCTGGGGTGAGAAGGAGCAGTGCGTGATCGTAGATCCACACTGCTCCGACATACAAAATGGTGGCTTCTGGTTGGTTGTGGATCTCGACCAACTGCTGAAGTTCACCAGCCTAAAGCTGGTGCGAGCCTGTGAATCTGCATCGGAGAGCAGGTACGCAATGGCGCGCACCGGCATTTTGGAAAACCTGAAAAATCAGGTTTTTCAAAAACACGATTGCGGACCACTTGGGGTCACTCTGGAGCGGACTGAGGTGCAGATCTACACTAAGTAGTCTGGACCCAGTCTGCTCCAAGGTGCAGATGTTCTCTGTGGAGGACGCACTGCATCGTTTTATTTACCCTGTGTGGAAATGGCCAATGAAGTGTTTAACAGTCCAGACACTTGGCTATTCTTCCTAATTCTCCCCCCCCCCACTTTTTCCATATTTCTCAGTCTGCTTTCCACGTGTGATTTTGCCTCTCTATCCATATTTTTTCCTCTCTCTTTATCCTTCAGTTAGCTCTTGTGTGAATGTTTGACTGTATTTATCTTGTATGCATGCATGAGTAAATTCCCCTCAAACACATTTTTAGTTTACTTTTGAATCTTTGGGTGATTCTTTTCCTGCATGAGCCCGTAAACACTGGTAGAAAGGTCTCATTAAATTACCCCTCCTCGCAAGCCTCCTCTTTGAGCTAATTCATTCCCCGCTTTTGCAAGGTGGTATTTGGTATCATAGGGTGGCTCTTGTGGCACCTACATTTTGGTATAACAGTTTGACCAAAGCAGAATGGAGTGGTACTATTATTTCCCTTGACCTAAATTCCTATTGATGCAGCCTAGAATCACATTGGCTTTTCTAGTTGCCTCACTGCACTAGTGACTCATGTTCAGCTTGTGGTCTACTAAGACTCCAAGATCCCTTTCACATGTACCGTGGTCAAGTCACGTGTCACCCATCTTGTTATCTGTGTGTTTCATTTTCTTCTGCTCAAGTACATTTCTCCCCATTGAAATTCAAAAATACACACTAACTATCTCAAGATTCTTAAAGAGGTTTGCAAAAAGAGGATGTGTATTTCACCCAATAGCATTTTGGAGATAGACTGAAAGAGTTTAAGTGTGTACAGCGCAATTGCCCAAGTGCATGTCTATATTACTTCTTTATCTGTATGTGTAAAATGGATTATTTGTTTAATTTGAAATGTGCAAAATTAGAACATCAGATTTTAAATGGCTAAACCTCCCTTAGATTTTGATGGCTGAATTTTTTTAAAGAAAATATACTCTTTCATTGTGTGTTGGGGGGATGTTTTTTATTTTTTTATTTTTGTTTTTTTGTCAAGAGGCAGGAGTTTTTTTGAACTGGAGGTTATAGGCATAGTTTGAAAGGGAAGTGGAATTTTAGCAAGATGATCAGCTTGATTGCAACAGTTTTGCCTAACAGTTACAGCTTCAGTGCTGTTTATTTATCAATTTTCATGTTTTTAAAATTATTATTGGAGAGTGTCTGAATTTTTTTGTCATGATAACCCCTAAGTTATTAGTTGAAATGTTTTGTCACAGTAACTGCTGAGTCTTTGAGGATTAAAAACAATGATTAATTAATCCTTATGGTCAGAAAGTGGTCTGTTTTTGGCACAGCCTGTGTAATGAAGAATAGAAAGTATAATTTTTGACAGTTGTATCTTTTGCTCTCCAACTATCTATTAAGTTATGTTTAATAAATAATTTGGTAAGTATTCTTGAACTCAATAAATTTTACTTGGCATTTTATCTAGGCTACGTTTAAAAGTTCAGTCTCCAGCTAAAATAAAGTTACCTTCTTTAAATGTCTCTTGTTTCTTCAACAATGTCAGCAAAAAATTAGCTTCATTACTGTTGGATACATAGAAACAGCCTAAGGTTTCCCTATGGCTCTGTCAATTGCCCTTAATGAGCACAAATCTCCAGTCTTGGTCTTTAACTATTAGCAGGAAAAAGGAATTATAGCTCCTCTGTTCTTGCAAGTGCCACCTGAGCAAAATTATTCTAGAAACAGTAGGCTTTTCAGAGCTACTTGTACTTTTTGTCTTAAATGTGTTACCTGGAAAAGAGTAACATTTAGCCTAAATTGCTTCTGCTTTTTCAATAATGTATATCTCTTGCCCATTGTATTAAAACCATATACATTATATTAGAGGAATATCACCCCATTCATTTCATAATTATACACATAATTGGAAGTGTAATTTGGAGCCAACTGCAATCCAAAAATAGGTTTTCTTGATGCATTTACAAAATAAACTGAACTAAATTCAAAGCTGGAACTCTTCCCACATTCTTATGCTTTCCCTATTAACGGAATTCATCACCTAATTAAACTCTTTTAATATACTATGACATGTAGATCTTGGAGCCACGCTATAACTGTCTGTTACAGCGAAGCAGCAGTTGCGACAATGAGATGCACGGTAATTCTCCACCACCAAAAGCACCCATTTTAAATGGAGAAGAGGGATGTTTATCATGGGTTATCATAGAATCAATATTACAGAGTATTGAGATCATTGATATTGTTTATAGTTAGGTAGTCACCAGTTCCATTAGAGAAGCAGTGTTTATCTATTGAAAAGTAACAGTTGTAAGATAGAGGAAAAGAAAAATATAAAGGAGGGGTATTTAGGGAATTGAAATAGGAAGTTAAGGACTACGGAATGCAGGTGAAGGGGAGCATTGATGGATACACACACCGTTCTAGAGAAAGAAAAAGAGGGGAGGTTGGGGTTGGAGGTATGGATTTACCTATAAGTAGCAGGGAGCCAGCATGGTGTAGTAGTTTGACTGTTGGACTACAACCCTGGAGACTAGAATTCAAGTCCCTGCTCGGCCATGGAAACTCACTGGGTGACCTTGGGCATGTCACATACTCAGACCCAGAAAACCTCATGACAGGGTCACCTGAGCTTTGCCATAAGCTGGAAATGACTTGAAGGCGCACAACAACAACAACAACAACAACAACAACAACAACAACAACAAGCAGGGATGATGACATGTAGATTTAGAAAGTGTTCACATACATTCATAGGCATGCTGACACATACACGCACACATATATTCATCAAAAAGGAAGAGAAGAGAGCAAGGGAAACCAGATGGGAAGAGCAGAGAAAACACAAGGATTGCATATTACTAAAAAAAGTACATTCAAGCTTCCCCCTCTATATACTCATGTATCAGTCTAGAAATTTTAGTCAAAAAATCAACCCAAAAAACCTGGGTCAGTTTATCCACAGTCCAGCATAAGTACTGTACCTTAACTTTTACCAAGAAAGAAACCATCTCCTTCCCTGAGTAGAGTGGCAAAAGAAGAGAACTTAATCCATCTCAGGAGAACCTAAAAGAAGGACAGACCCCCTCTACTCTGTCTGCTACAGTGCCACTTCTGGCCTTTCTGAATGCCTGGGTGGGAAAACGGTAGTGGGCAGGGGCAGCTGACCCCCTGAGGCTAGGCTGGTGTTCTCCCTTCTCTGTGATATGATCCTCAATTTATCCACAAGTCATATCAAAATCTGTAATTTTGCCTCTAAAACCTGCCCTCAACATATACTTGAGGTTGACTAATATGTGAGTATATACAGTATTAGAAGCAGAAGATAGAGAAACTTATTCTGTACACAAAAAGAAGATCAGGAGCAGATTCAGGCACAGACCATGAACTCCTAATATCAAAAATTATAATAAAACTAAAGAAAAGCATTAAACCAACCACTGTGTCAAAACACAACCTGAAGAACATTCTTGTAGAAATAAAGGATAATGTAAAAAAAAAAATAGACTTACATTATTAAGCCTCATTGACTGGAAACCAGAAGAACTCTGGACTGAAACCAGAAACATTGACCGGGAAGGAGCAGTCTACCAACAGGGTCTTCCATGTCAGACAGTTTTTGATGAGCAGCCAGACTAAATGTGCCAAGCAACTACTGGGCAACAGTAGTAGTAGGGCACGACACTGGTGAAGGATCTTTCAGAGACAAAGCCAGTACACCATGGCTAATACTTGTTAGTACTGCACAGCAGGAGGCAGGGTAAACCTTCTTTTGAATATCTTTTACCATGAACTTTATGAGGAGACAATCGAAAATGAATCATAATATAATGCCAGAAGATGAAACTACATATTGGATGGCATTCAACAAGCTGCTGGGCTACAGCACAGGAAAACAACGAGTAGCGTTGTGGCCAATGAAGCAACTGGACTCAAGATGAAAAGATGTTCAGTTGTTAATGTACTCAGAGATGAAAGGAAAGTCTGAAGCTGGAATGTGAGTAGCATGAATCTGGGTAAGCTACAAGTAGCAAAATAAGAAATGGAACATATAAACATTGCAATATGACAGGTTACTAAGCCAAAATGGAGAGGAATGGGAGATTCTGAGTCAGATACGTACATTGTCTTTTACTCAGGAAATGAAAATCTAAGAATAAACTGGGTGGCATTAATAGTGAGGGTAAATGTAGCAAAAGCAGTCAAAGGATATCATGCAGACTGAGCAAATAATATCAATAAGACTTTGAGGAAAACCCATCATTTTAAATTTAATCCAGATTTATGGTCCAACTAAATAGGCAGATGAAGACGAAGATAAAGACAAAGAGGAGGAGCAAGAGGAAGAAGAAGATTTCACGATGAAGACCAGGAGGAAAGTGATCACACACCATAACAAGACTTCTTCTTAATCATAGTTGATTGGAATCCAAAAGCAGAAACAAAGCAGAATCAAAGATTGTAAGAAAATTTCGTCAAGGAACAAGAAATGAAGCAGAAGAACAACTGACTGAATTTCACTGAACAGTTTGTTCATCAAGCAACCAAAAGGTAACTGCATACATGGACACCATCTAATGGCCCATAAAAAGATCAAGGAGAGTAAAGAATTGGAAGAAGAAGATGGAGAAACTCCACTCTCTCTGCAAAAACAAGACCAGGAACAGAATGTGTTACAGGTCATGAATTGCTAATATCAAAAAGGAGAGTAAAGCTAAGGGGCATTAAAGTAACCATCCTGCCAAAATACAACCTGAAGAACATCCCCGCAGAATTTAAATATCAAAATAGATTTTGATAGTATCAAAACAGATTTTCAGTATTTTCCATTATGCCTCTGGCATTCTCACCAAGTTTTGAGTTGCAAAAAAGGTCTCTCCTGGGTCCACATGGGCCTTATCTAACAAAAACTCACACAATGTATTAAAGTTATAAACACCTCCACATTCTATTAAATTATTCACCTAAATACATAAAAATCTATATAAAAAGAGGAAGGACAGAAAAGGGGGGAGAAAAAAATTACTGTGTCTATATATCAATTACTATCAACCTCGCCCATTTTTCTCTATGTTTTTTAATACGATCCCATTCCTGATTTACTTTTGTCGTATTTTAGTTATTTAACATACAGGTTAGCTTACCCATTTGAAACATATCAAATATTTTTAAGATCCAAATTTCAACAATTGGATTGACTTTATCTTTCCAGTTCCTGGCATATAATATTCTTGCTGCTGTTACAAAATACATCAAGATTATACCATATTTTCCTTGATAAAAGGTTTCGATTCCTTTCACTATATTTAACAAATACAGTTCTGAAGACATAGGAATTTAAACCCTAATATTTTAATAATAAGATTATGTATTTCTCTCCAGTAGTCTTTTGCTTTTTGACAGAGCCATCACATCTGATAGAATGTACCCTTTTTATCTTGGCACTTCCAGCATTGATCTGATGTTTTATAGATCTTTGCTAATTTTACTGGTATAGCATTTTATAATAATTTTCTTTCAATGCTGAGCACCTTATAAATTTTATATTTTTTGACCATGCTTTTTCCCAGTATTCTAATAAGATATTTTCTCTAATATTTTGAGTCCATTTGATCATATTATGCTTAATGGTTTCTTGTTCCAGATCTGTATTGATTAATAATTTATACATTTTTTATATTAAATGACCTGAAGCACTTAGATTTAATGTCTACCATTTGAGATGTTTGCCCACGTCCCCCATCAAAGGAGTCCTTTAATGTGCTGCCATGTGTGGATAAGAAAGAGATCTTGCTCCCAATCTGATGTCAATACATTTACTATGATAAAATACAATACAAAATAGATTGATTCTCTGGTAACAGCAAAATTTATTCAGAATCTTAAAAGATATCTTCATAGGCCCTCAGATATATAAGAAGATGCCAAAATTTGGATCTGAGTAATTATACTAGGAATATCATGAATGATTTTAAAATGAAAGATCCAAAAGAGATCCCCTATTTGATGATTCACCATAGTCCCCACCTCTCAAACAGGATATTATTAAGTATATATAGCTTTCCCCTTCAGAGGAAAGATTCCTTTCCACATGGTGAGACAGAAACATGCCTCAGTGGGTTAAAATACATCAGCTTCATAAGCAATAGGATTCTTTGTAATGGATAAATTTGTCTCTGAGACAAATTTAATCAAAGAGCAGAAACAATATAAAGGTTAAATAAAATATAAAATACAAATATTAAAAAAGAACCCCTATTATTTCCTACATACACTTTTTCTTCTGTGTAAATTGTTCACTCTGGGGTTTCTTTTTCTACTGTTAACTCTTCTGGATGGATAACTGAGCTCAGTCTTCTAAACTGGTGCCTTAGCAGAATCACATAATACATACCCATACCAAAAGAAATTGTGACTGCAGACAGAGCAAATAAGGTTCCCACAAGAGTTTCCGCAATGATAGCACTCCTGTCTTTTGAAGCAGGCCCACTGTCAATACTGCCACCATAGCCTTCCCTGAGACAGTCAGGAGGGGCCCAGCCATGATCACAATGACAATGTTTCCTGGAATTGCATATTCCCCGATTATGACACTTGGTGACATTACAGTCATAGTTCAAGAGGGACACACGCAAACACTCTCCACCAATACACATCATGTTTGTGCCACAAGGAGTGCCATCTCTCACTGCTCCAATATCTGGTATTTCTATTCCACTGTGGTAGTCTAGACCCCAGCACTGAATGTTACCAGCATGTGATTGAATGATGGTCGTATGATCTTCCAAAGAAGGGAGATTGTCCACATTCTCACACTGGATCCGACCACACAGGATATTTGGATTATTACATTTGCTATAAACCCCATGTTTAAGGCCACAGTTACCAAAACGGTCACCTTGAGCATTCATTATTTTGAAACAATCCTCTGAAGCCACTTTTGCTTTGGAGCCAAAGATCATTTTGCACTGCCCATCGTGCGTAGTACAGTTCCCTTGATAACAATATGCCCCATCTCTGCATGGGGCCCCATCTTGAACATAAACATCATCAGGACACCATTCCGAAGTTCCACGACAGTACTCAGGAAGATCACATATACTCATATTTTTTCTGCAAATGGAACGAGCTGGAACATATTGGCAGTTTTTGCAGCATGGTCCAAAAGCACATGTGGCCTCTAAACGCAGCATACAATTAGACTGACAACATGGATCTGATTTACATTCAGCTTCTGAGCCACAGTCACATTGCTCTCCATTTTCCACCACTTTGTTTCCACAGTACCCAAATGCATACAATTTATCGGGATCTGGTGGAATTAACAAGCATTTTTGGCTCAGGTGTTTAAAATAGTGCCTATAACTACAATTGCTAAACTTATCGGTGCGTGCATGATACGCAGCCATAATGCAGGCACGTCGATCACAATGACAATGTTTTCCATCATGTATCATTCCAAGATTATGTCCCAGTTCATGTGCAAATGTGACAGAGAAATCTAATAAATTGTTGGTCATATAAGAATCAACAGCAGTTCCCCAATGCCTATTACAGATTGTTCCTACATAAGCCAATCCAAGTGTACTTCCAAACCTTTTATATATAAATAAGTGAACAGCATCATATGGCAGATGTTTAAGTGCCCTTCTTTGCCAAACGGAAAAAGTTTTAAGTGTGTCCCCCATACTGTTACTAATGCTTATGAGGTTCTTTTCTGACCAGATCTCTAGTCCAACTAAAGACAACTGAACAGAAAGTGGGTCATAGAATGAAAGAGCAATATGAAAAACGTCCAGAATATTCAAAGCAACAGTTGTTTCATTTCTGTTAAACCGCACAAATCGTTCATAGTCCACCACAATTGCTACCTCTGCATACCTGATGTGGGTCCACCACTCATTTCCAGAATCCCTTTTGGACACTACTTTTTCTGTGTTCTGCATCAGAATTTCTTGATGTCGTTGCTCTTCCTCTGTTACCCCACATCTCATTCGAACAGCACCCTCCTTCTCTTCCAAACGAAACACCGCATGCTGGAAGGTAGCAGATGCTTCGACAGGTTCAATTTCATAGGTCATGTTTTCAAATTGAAACACACCGCGGAGTCCTCCTGAGCACGTGCTGAGGGTGACCTGGGAGGATGGCTGGCCCTGGACAAAGCCATTATAGAAACAGTCATCCCTGATGAAAGGGAAATCCACCTGGCGTTCCCCTGCCTTATTGTAGGTGAAGATGGGGAAATGTTTAGGGAGAAATCCTTTTTTCTGCCTCAGATGGACCATGTGGCCCTTCCCTTCAATCTGCAGCATGTAGCTGATATCCTGGGAATCTTCCTGGCCATATCTAGGTGTCAGTTTTCTTGGGATGGTCACCTCATAAGAGACATACCTAAAGCCCTCTGGTGGTGTCTGACCAGCAATCTCATACCACACACTAATTAAGATCAGCACCAACAGATAGACGGAACTGGTAGCCTTTTCTCCTGTCAGAGGAAGAAATACCCCAAAATAGATCCTCTGACTTTTCATTCTTGAAAGAGAAGACCTCTTGAGCTGTTGACAAGCTACAAGATAGCCTGGAATGAGGCTGCATTACAGATTAGCAGAGAGAGAGGAAGATTCTGTATATAGCAACAGTCCATGGAAATTCTTTTGGAATGGGGGTGGAGCTTGGCGAATCAAGAACAGAACAGTATGGCAGATGTTGCATGGTAATTAAAATAATATTCAAAGTGGCTAGGCAGAAAGTCTACAAAATGAAAAGGCAATTTCTATGGGGACCTGTCACTTAACAGCTCAGTTTCACTGATGTTTTCAGGTCTAATCCTAACAATGTGACTGTAAAACTGTTTCTCAGACTTTCTGATATAGGGCACTGACATTTTTTTCCTAATGTTCCAGGGACCAGTACCATATACGTGCCCATTGGCTAGAAGTGTTTCTTTCTTTTGGGGTAAACCATACCAGGTTTTGTGTGCTTTTCTCCACTGAGGAAGAAACATCCATCTCCTTCCCTGGTGGAGGTGGAGCAGAGAGTAGTTGAGCCAAACTTTTGTGTCTTTCTCTGTCAGGAAGGAGCATCCATCCATTCTTCAGCTGAGAGAGGCACAGGAAGGTCAGCTCTGCTGTTACCACGGCATTCTGGTCTGGTTTTTGGTGAACTGAGATATCATTTTGATTTCGTAATTCGGCCCTTTTCCCGCCATCAGCTGAGTGTTTGTTAGGCGCTGCCAGACAAGCACGAAGCTAGGCATGGGCGATAGTTGTAAAGTACCAGATATAGCCAGTTCTGCTTCAGGGGGTAGCCACCCGAAACAAACACCTTGATTGGTAGACAAAGAGGACTCTTTGCCTGTAAAAGCACCCTGGCAAGCCAGACACTCTTTGCCTGTAAAAGCACCCTGGCAAGCCAGACACTTAACAGCCGAGCTAGCCACATCTGCATCTCAGCTATACTATTGTCAATTCGTTTCATAATTCAATCATGCAAATTCCGACCTTTCAGAGCCTTTGTCCTCAGACCAAAACTCATTGTTCTCTTGCAAAAACCAGACTAGCTTGCAGTTGTTCTGTCCCTATAAAAGTTGCCCCACTTTGAGAGCTCTTCGGAACTCTTGTCAGACCAAGCTGACCCGAAATCACTAAGCTGAAATCACTCGAAGCTCCTCTTGGATCTTCACCCTCGCCTCGCTGCCGCTCGGCTCCACAAGATTCCCCTCGGTCTCCACACCGGGTTTCCTCCCTTCCCTCCAATTGGTGTCTACAGGACTTCGGACAGTGGCGTATTGTTTATTTCTCTAAAAACTCTCTCTCTTCCCTCTCTAGTTAGATGTGTTTGAGTTTTATTATTTTCTTTTAGTAAATACCTGTTAGCATTTTAAACTGCTTGACTCCTCACTGACTTGAACCGGTATACATAGGATAAAAGGTCTCGCTGCGTTGCCGTGCCTCTCGTTAGCCAAGAAAGTGCTCCAGCTAATTTTCCCCATTTTTGCTTGTTTGGTTTGGTTGTTTGGGAGTCCCTCTCGGGACCCCTAGTTTACAGGGTAACACTGCCTCACTTTGCGCCTCTCTTGTCCAGCTGCAGAGAGCAAGGACCCTTGCTGGCAATGCAGCAATGACCCTGGAAAGGATCACAGGTAAGTGAAACCATGGTCACTTACTGGTCACACAGTTATGGGGAACCTACTGTACTTTCCACTTGGAAGAGATATTATAATAATTTGGATTTATGGCTATGTGCTCAAAGTTCCAAAGGAAATATATTAGGTATGTTTGATTAGCGATGGATCACTTCAGCATGTGATTATATACATTCTTGTTAAAAAGCACTTTCCAAAGTCATGTGTGAAGATGGAACAAACACAGATATCATGGAAGTAAAAGTCAGTAAAAATAAAAAAAAAAGTACAAATGTATAACAGAAAGTGTTTTTGGACCTTCAGAAACAGACCATCTAATTTACAAAGCATATTTTTTCTCCAGTGAGGTCTTTTTCCTCACTTGGAAAAAGTATCATAATAATTTGGATTTGGGTCTGTGTGGTCAAATTCCCAAGGGAGATCTACTGGTTATGTTTTAACATGTCCAAATATGAAAAATCTGAATGTTAAGTGAACAGATGGCAGATATGGCTTACCAAGAGGAGATTCCTCCAAGCCAGCCTATCATCAACAACCCTGCTCAGGTCTTCCAAACTCTGGGTCATGGATTCTACGATTGGGTCTATTCACCTGTAAGATGATCTTCCTCTTTTCCTACTGCCTTCTACCTTATCAGTCTCTTCAAATAAGTTATTTGCTTTTTGGCAGTCCACTGTATCAGCAGAGCTCTCTTCCAGCACCACATTTCAAATGAGTTTATTATCTTTCTGTCAGCTTCTTCAC
This sequence comes from Iguana delicatissima, assembly GCA_948472985.1. Taxonomy (NCBI): domain Eukaryota; kingdom Metazoa; phylum Chordata; class Lepidosauria; order Squamata; family Iguanidae; genus Iguana; species Iguana delicatissima. The sequence continues at coordinate 219,125 of CAOKZL010002092.1, forward strand.
TATCCAGCTTTCAGAATCATACAAAGAAATCAAAACTATGATGGCATTCTTAGAAAGGCAGAAAGTCAACAAAAAGAATAATACTAATGTTAAAAAAAATTGCGAGGAAGAAATATTGTTCCAAATACAACAAAAGGAAACTTGGAAAAAAAACAATAAATAATTTATAATGGAAATTAAAGTGGTCAGAGTAGAATTGGAGAGTTGGTAAATTCAAATAAGATTGTAATGGCACTGCCTTGTGTATGACATGGATAAAAAAAATGGATTATGTTGAAAGATAATAAACTTCTGAATTCAAAAGGCCATGACTTAAGATTTCGATGGCACATATGCTTATGGTATGATAAAGTTAAAGTTAATGTTGGTTTTAATCACTATTGTACCTTATTGAAGATGTGGACCAAATACAAATTGAGATTATGTTGAAGTACTCTAGTGTGGATTTTGCAGCTAGAAGCCTTTTATAGGACAGAAATGAGAGCTGATTAAAAATGATTGATATATTACAATCTTTTAGAGAAACATGGCCAGGACTATAATATGAAGTCATTACAACAACTACATGACAAAGGTCTACATACGCAATGGCTCCCATATGAACTGGCTGCTTACTTGTAACTGTGGCTCTTTGAGTGGTCATCTGTGAACTCCCACAAATGGATCATCTGAGCCTGCGCGGTGCAATATTCGGAACCTTCTAGAGCCATGACCACTCAAAGAAGTACAGTTACAGGTAAGCAACCTGTTCCTCTTCATGGTCTCTGTGACACACACAAATGGGAGACTAGCAAGCTACTAACCATAGGAGGTGAGCGTATCATGCTAGAGAAGAAAACAACACTGCCTTCCCAAACTTTGCATCGTTTCTTGCTCTATTGTCCAGTCTGTAGTGTGCAGTACATGTAAGAGGCTGTGAACAAGTATCAGCCCTGCAGATTTCATGGAGAGGATGTATGCTTGATGCCATCCACTTAGTCTCTGTGAAGACACTGGTTGACCTTGCTTAGTGGAAGTGTAAGATACAAAGAGTTTGCTAGAGTCTCCGAGAGGTGCTGGACGCTGGACATGGAAGGCCAAAGCACACCTGACGTTGAGACCATGGAGGCTGCATTCAAAATCCAAAGTAGGATTTTGTAGGAATGCAGGTAAAACAATGTCCTGATTAAGGTGAAAGTAAGGCACCACCTTTGGCAGGAAAGAGAAGTCAGGGTGGAGCACTACCTTTTCTTTATGAAAGTGAAGGTAGGCTGGATCCCCTCTGAGAACACAGCTCGCCAACTCTTCTAGCTGAAGTGGTGGTGGTTGTGAAGGCCATCTACCAAGAGAGAAGGTGAAGGTCACACGTGGTCATAGGTTCAAAAAGCCTCTTGAAGAGTTCAGAAAGGACTAAAGGAAGGTTCCAAGCAGGGACCAGAGGAAGAGTTGGAAGGTGGAGATGTCTGTAACCTTGTAGAAACTGCTTAACTAGAGGGTCTGGGAAGCAGAAAGGTTGGCCCCATTGTTGCAAGTGCCAGGAGACTGCAGAAAATTAGCACTTAAAAGAAGAGAGCAACAGGCCTTTGGTAGATAGACTCTAAGAAGGCAAGGACCCCCACCATACTAAAACTCTCCAAGTCAAGGTATTATCTTGGAGAAATTTATAGAACTTGGATGACTTGTAATTGTAGGACTGTCTAGAGGAAGCCTTATGAGCAACCTGAATGATGAGTCTGACAGAGTGAGGTAGAGGGGTCAATGGAATAGATTTCATGCCATCAACCAAAGGACTGAACATCAGGGTGGCTGACAGTACTGTCATGGATGGTGAGAAGGTTTGGTTTGTACGGAAGCCTCTGATACCAACCTTTGGAAAGAGCCATCAGAGAAGTGAACCACGCTGATCTTGGCCACCATGGTGTTATTAAGATCACCCTGGCCCTGTCCTGTTGGATCTTTCCTAGTGCCTTTGTGATCAACAGGAAAAGAGGAAAAGTGTACACAACAGATCCTGTTCAACTGTAGAGAAAGGCATCTCCCAGTGATCTTTTGTCCTTCTTGTTCCTGCAACAGTAGAGATCACATTGGTCATAGAGTGAAGATGAGAACAGATCTATCTGAGGGGTGACACAGGTATGGAAGATGTCTTTCAGGAGACCTGCGTGTTGCTTCCATTTCTCGCAGGACAGTGGAGAGCAGCTGAGCCTATCTGCCAGGGATTTTTCTTTGCCAGGTAAGGGGATATGACTGAGATTCTCCTTGCTTGTTGATGTAGTACATGACCGTGGTGTTGTTCGTCACGATCTGTACTGACCTCCCTCAGAGATGGTACTCAAATACATGGAGGGCTTTGATCATAGCCAGAAATACAAGAGCGTTGATGTGGATGGATTTCTTGGATCTCAAGCATTGCCCTCTGATCATCAAATCTTGAAAGTGGGCTCCCTAGCCATCCTGCAAGGCATGTGCCATGACAGCTACCAAAGGGGGTTGAGGAAGGAAGTGCATGGCTGCAAGGACATTCTAGGGATTCTTCCACCACTTCAGAGAATGAAGGATTGCATGCAGTACCGTGACAAACTTTGAGGGTTGATGTCAAATAAGGTTGAAGTTGGCAAGGACCATGCCTTTAAGGGCCACATCTTCAGCTTGGCAAATGGTGTGACGGCCATGGTGGACACCATGAAACTGATGATGAGCTGTATGGACTTCACTCTGACTTACTGGTGCCTGCAGAAGTGGGAGATGGCACGGAGCATAGTCTGCCATCTGTTTGGTGGAAGAAAGGCCCACTGCACTCATGAGTCTAACAGAGATGTAGGTGCTGATGGTACAGATTAGAAGAGATAGCTGTGTTGGTAGTATCAATAGAATCTATGGTGTCAGCTGTTGTAGAAGGTGAGAAACTTCCTAAGGTGGTGCAGAAGGCAAAATGACTGAATATCAGAACAGGGTACCATCCTCAAGACTGTCAAACCTGACATTCAAATTGGTCAGGCTGACACCTCCTGTACTGGGCCAGTCTGTACTTTGAGGACAGAAGTTTGAGGGTTGACTGCTTCTTGGTGGACTGAGAGTGGCACAGCTGTCAAGATGGGGCTAGACTGAAAGGCCACTTGCTTGCTGGGTAGTAACAGTTGTATGGATATCTGGTAGATATTGGAGGTTGGAAGCCACATTTTTTTAGCTGTTGTGCACATCTTCTGTACATGTTCTACTTTTTCATGATGATTTAAAGAGGCCCACATCATCGAAGGGAAGATCTTCACTCATTGATTTGGCCTGCTGAGAAAGACGTGAAGAGCACAACAATGCCTTAGAGAAACAGCAACAGTCAAGGTCTTACCACTACAGTCTGTTATGTGTTTATCTGTAGTGATTTGTTGTAAGGCGAGTTGGTACGCTTCACTATACAAGACAGAGGGGATCCTCCGGTCCTCCTTGGGAAGTACGTCCAAGTACAGTTTCATCTTTTTCCATAAGAATCTGGTAGGCACCCATGCATGCTGAATAATTAGAGATCCTTAACAAGAGCAATCCATTAGAATAAAATTTCTACTCAAGAGCATCTAACTTTTTCCCCTCCATGTTCACGGGAGCTGAATCCAATTTTTGGGAGATCCAAGATTGGGCTGCATCCACTATAATAGAGTTTGGGTGCTGGACAAGCCACTCCAAGCCCAACTCCATCAATTGATACAGAGACTCCAATTTTTTGGACATGGATGGTATAGACAACAAAGAGGTCCAACACTTCTTCTTGACCCTTGGCTTTTGGAACTCTGACTACAGCTTTCACTTGATGCTCTGGTAAATGAACTCCCTTGTGCGAAGTGCTTGCTTGTCTCCTCCTGGCTGGACTTTGCTGGCTCTCACACTCCCTTCTCTGGGCTGGCTTGCCGCCCAGGTCTCTGACCTTGACACTTGGGGGATGGAAGAGGGATATTGTCAGGCTGCAGAAATGGAGACATCTTGAGGGGAAGTCTGGGGAACCAGTGGACCAGCAGAAAGATGGTTGGAGGAATGGCCAGAGTGGCTCCCAGATGGAAGTCACTGCTGGGCCTGCATTGACTTGTAAGAGAAAAGGGAAGGTAAATTGTGATGCTGAGGTGGTAGCACAGGGGAGGAATGAGGAAGAAGGTTCTTAGACCTATTCTTTTTATGTTTCCTGGAAGGAGGAGGAGCTGCAGTCTGCGGAAGAGTGGCAGACTTGCACTTATGCTCTTTGCATGAAGGACAATCTGCTTTGGATGGTAAGGGGACCATCGAGGTCCATGTTCAGATGGAGAATGTGGAGTGTGCATGGAGTTTGAGGGCAGAACCTCTTTCAATCCCAAGGTGGAGTGGGACCTCTGCTCTTCCCTTGAAGCCTCAACAGATGATAACAACTTGCAGTTTCAAGCAGAAGGGCAGTCTGAGGTCTGTACCATGGAAATGGAGTGTGAAAGCCTCGCCAGGGAGATTTAGTCAGTAGCATAGAATCATAGAATCATAGAGTTGGAAGAGACCACAGGGGTCATCCAGTACAACCCCCTGCTGTGCAGAAACACCCATCAAAGCATTCCTAACTGATGGCCATCCACCCTCTGCTTAGAAACCTCTAAAGAAAGACACTCCACCACACTCCGAAGCAGCATACTCCACTGCCAGGCAGTTCTGACCATTAAGAAGTTCTTCCTGAGGGTCAGGTGGAATCTCCTTTCCTGCAGCTTGAATCTGTTGCTCCTTGTCCTAGTCTCTGGAGCAGCAGAAAACAAGCCCGCTCCCTCCTCAACATGACATCCCTTCAAATATTTACACATGGCTATCATGTCCCCTCCTAACCTTCTCTTCTGCAGACTAAACATACCCAGCTCCCTAAGACGCTCCTCATAGGGCATGGCTTCTAGACCCTTCACCATTTTGGTCACCCTCCTCTGGACACACTCCAGCTTGTCGATATCCTTCTTCAATTGAGGTTCCCAGAACTGGACACAGTATACCAAATGAGGCCTAACCAATGCAGAATAAAGTTGTACCATTACCTTCCTCAATCTAGACACCATACTCCTATTGATGCAACCAAGAATCGCATTGGTTTTCCTGGCTGCCACTTCACACTGCTGACTCATGTTCAGCTTGTGACCTACCAAGACTCCTAGATCTCTTTCAAACGTACTGTTATCCAGCCATGTGTTCCCCATCCTATATTTGTGCATTCCATTTTTTTTGCCTAAGTGCAGGACCTTACATTTCTCTCTGTTGAAACTCATTTTCTTAGCTTTGGCCCAGCTCTCCAATCTATCAAGGTCATTTTGAATTTTGATCCTGTCCTCTGGCATATTAGCAACCCCTCTCAATTTGGTGTCATCTGCAAATCTGATCAACATGCCCTCTACTCCTTCATCCAAGTCATTGATGAAGATGTTGAATAGCACTGGGCTCAAGACAGAACCCTGTGGCACCCCGCTAGTCACTTCTCCCCAGGATGAAAAGCAGTCATTGATGAGCACCCTTTGAGTTCAGTAGGGTCAACCCATTACAAATCCACCTAACAGTAGCACTGTCCAGATTGCATTTTACTAGTTTCTTTGCAAGAATATCATGGGGAACTTTGTCAAAGGCCTTACTGAAATCAAGAGATGTTATGTTCACAGTATTCCCTTCATCTATCAAGTTTGTAACTCTATCGTAAAAAGAGATAAAATTAGTCTGGCATGACTTATTTCTGAGAAATCTTTGTTGACTTCCAGTGATTATGGCATTGCTTTCTAAGTAATTACAAACTGACTGTTTAATGATCTGCTCTAGGATCTTTTCAAGTATTGATGTCAGGCTGATGGGGTGATAATTATTTGGGTCCTCTGTTTTTCCTTTCTTGAAGATGGGGACAACATTTGCCCTCCTCCAGTCTGCTGGGACTTCCCCTGTTCTCCAAGAGTTCTCAAAGATTATTGCGAGTGGTTCAGCAACGACTTCTGCCAGTTCTTTTAATATCCTTGGATGTAATTCATCTGGCCCTGGAGACTTGAATTCATCTAGTTTAGCCAGGTATTCCTGTACTACTTCTCTATCTATTCTGTGCTGCATTTCCCCCACTTCTCCAACTGCTCCTCACCCCCCAGGCTGGGTACTTCTATCCTTTTGGGAGAAAACTGAGGCAAAGAAGGTGTTAAGTAGTTCTGCCTTCTCTCTTCCCCCTGTTAGTGATTGGTCATCTTATCCACGGAGCAACCCTGTCATTTCCTTGTTTTTCCTTTTGCTGCGGATATATTTTTAAAAGCCCTTTTTATTGTTTTTAATGTCTCTGACAAGCCTGAGTTCATTCTGCACTTTAGCTTTTCTGACCTTCTCCCTACATATCCTGGCTATTTGCTTGAATTTCTCTTTAGTGGTTTCATCATTCTTCCATTTCCTGTACATGTTTCTTTTAACACTTAGCTCAGCTGAGAGTTTTTTAGTCAACCATTCCGGTTTCTTTGGACACCTGCCATTTTTCCTCGTTATTGGCACAGTCCTTTTCTGAGAGGAACACTTTGAATCTTGCCACCTTATGATGTCTGGTTTGGGGTGTTAAGAGTTGGCAATGGCACAAGAGCCAATGTTGTTACCCTCTCCTAGGCAAAAGATCCACTTAGACTGCCTGTCCTTGTCAAGCATCTTACCCCCAGAGGAAAAGCAACACTTAAACATGGCCACAGAGACAATACAGCAGTAAGTCACACACAATCAGAGGAGACCACCAGTCAATAAAGGCAAATCAGATCCAAAACAAAGCCAGAGACAATTTGAAAAGAAAAAGCCAAAGACTGATGAGGGCAAGCCAAAATGCCAAGAGACAAACTCTAACTGAAAGGAAAGCCAAAGTTGCTGTGGTGGATGAAAAGGAACTAACAGTTTAGGTGAGAAGGTGGCTTTATACCCTCATGATACAGAAGCAGGGTTCCCACCAAAACACTTGCGCTAAGCTGTGGAATGTTCTGAATATCTCACACAGGAACAGATGACCCATTTATCTGAGTCGCAGAGACCACAAAGAAAAAAGACAGTTATATATAAGATTTGAAGAGGATAAGAAGGCTAAACAACTTGAAGAGAATAAATCTGATTTTGAATTACTGCTATGCTCAGACGATGACCATCTGATTGCAAAGATCTACACATTTTTACTGAAATTTGAGATGGAAAGGAATATATGATTACTTCGGCAAAGAATTTTAGACATGATACATATATAGATCAATGGGAAAAATTATTATTGAAGGATTTTAACAGTGTACTTTGTTATGACTTAAAAGAAAATTATAATATGACATATCACTGGCATCTTATGCCAGGGAAACTAGTAAAGATGTATAAAGAGATTGGAAATAAATGCTGGAAATGCCACGACCATGTTGGGTCTTTGTACCATATCTGGGGGACATGTACAGTCTGTGACAAAGATTCAAACTATGATGCAAAAGATATTGAACTCTCAAATACCTTGAAGACCTAAAATATATTTCTTAGGAATTTGGGAAGAAGATACACTTGTGGGTAAGAAACAACATAAATTGCTCCAACATATGCTATTAGCAACAAGATTGATATACGCTAAGTAGTGGGGGTTAAAAACAGACTTACCTACAGTGGATGAGTGATTAGGTACATAGATGGGAATAATTAAAATGGACAATAGAACATACAGATTAAAAAGCAAAGTTCAAAATGAATTTACATCTCAATGGAAACAGAAGAGAGACTAATATACTTTTCTCTGAGCCAGATAACTTGTAGTAGTCTGGATATAGGCAATCACTCTGTTGCTCTGATTCCCATTCTTGCACTATTCTCAGAGCCTTAGTCTGAGTCACATCACCTTGTCTCTTCTCTACAGGAAAGGTTAATATCACCCACTTCATCCTAACTTCTCACTATCCAATTTTTATTTCCTTTCCTTCACTTAGCTTTGTGTGGTTGTGAGACTGCGTGAATCTCCTGTGTAACTGTTGTTTTACCCAATAAAATATCTTCAAATAGCATACCTGCATTAGGACCAGTATATACAGGTATAAAAGATCTTGTAAAGTTACCCTCCTCTCCCAGGCCACCACTGTGAGCTGATAATTTCCCACCATTTCACAGAGGCACCAGCATCGCGGGTGGACCTCTGAATCACCCACCTTTTGGGGTAACAGCAGCATGGAATACAACTCCTTCTGCCAATGCATTGAATTCAAAGACAACGAAAATAAACCTATTGACTCACACATGCTTACTATATGGCCAGTTAACTTCCGTGCCACTGAGTCCAATGTTTCTCTTTTAAACAAGTCTCAGTCCACTCCAATAGATCCAAATACATTTCCAATAAGTACTTTACATAAAAGAGATAAAATAAAAATATCTTATGGCACCTGGTGGGATTGTATGCTTGTGTGAAGCAAGAGGCTATGCTGATGCTGGTTGTGCTGCTAGTAGGATCTTCCATGTCAGACAAACTTTTGCTGAGGAGCCAGGCTAAATGTGCCAAACAGGTACTGTGCAGCAGAACTAGTGGAGGGTGATACTGGCAGAGGATCTCTTAGAGACAACAGCTGCGATGGGATTTCAATATGGCTACCAAAGTGGAAACACGCGATTGAGTGTCCGCCAGCAAAGGTGAGGAGATCGCATGTCCTGCAGCTTTCTTCTTGACAGCCTTCTTCTTGACAGGCTCCTCCTGTCAAGTATGGGGTGCTCTGATCAACAGAGACCCCGAAGATACCATTTGTGAAGGGGATCAGTTAAGGCTGTTTGGGAAGAGAACAGCAATTACTGAGACCCTGACTGCAGGGGACATTGTTAAGTTGCTGGTGAAGCCAGGAGAGAGAGAGAGAGAGGCTTTTCCTCCCCTGTACGGTCACTACGCTTTGTGCATACCACATTTCTTGGTAAGGTTTAGATTTCTCAGTTAAGTATATGACATCCGGAACAAAGAACCCCTGGTCTGTAACAGCTGGATCAATCTTTTATATTGGATTTCCTTACCTATCTTTAAAAAAAATTATCTTATTTTGCTGTCTTGTAATGTACTTGCGCTGACATCACTGAGCTTGCTCTGAAAAGTACTTTCTGTTTCCCTTTTTTCTCTTGTTTTGAATAGAAAGATAGATTGAGACTTGGGTGTTTTTCTTTTTTTGTTTTAAATACTCTGCCTTGTTTAATTTGGGCATTTTTTTTGGGGGGGGGATCTGAGAAATCTGTTTTATACCATCTGACAGAAACCAACTCCTAACTGAGATGATATCTTTTTGAGTTACTTTATTATTGGAGCTATTATTACAACCTAGAAGCTAAAAAGAACTTCATAACAAATAAGTTCATAATATAACATATCTCTTGGTTAACAGGAAGACTAGGATAATAGCTTTTTTTTCTTGCTTTTGTATCTTTTCCATGTGGAAATGTACACTTAGCTCCTCTAGTAGACACTTTGTTGCATGGAAATGCTTCAAATTGTCATGTCTGAACCCTGTGGGAATACTGGCAGTTGAATTTTTTAACTGTTTGGGAAACAGTTGGATTTAAATATGGATCCTGACACTTCAGAAGAGTATATTTTAATGCACAAGGATAAATTTTTGGCTTGAATTCAGGAAATCCACTGATTTGATGTTAAAGAAGCTTGACAGTTTTGCTGATCAGATGCCAATATCAAAAGTTTTTGAAGCAAGTGAAAAGCAGCTGGTCAATTGATTTCTCAGAGAAAATGTCTGTGCCTCAAAATAAGGAAGATACAGACAGAAATACTTTCCAGGAGAAGCCATTACTTTTGAATATTATGGCACAACAGAAAGATGACAGTGTGGAGAAAATTCTACAGGATCTGCAGTTCCCAGGAATGTTGGAAAATGATGATTTACTGTTTGTAATTAACTGTTCCCAATATGTTAAAAATGAGATGATAGCTGAAGAAACTTGTGCTGTGAATTCAATGTTACAGGTGATTACATGCAGCTGGGGATCCAAAGGATGCAGGGGTTAAAGTTTGTAACTTTTCAAATTGGGGTCTTTGGTTATAAAGATTCAAGATACTATGTGGTACAAATTTGGTTATAGTCGGCTTTTTATTCTTATCGCTTCTCGGCCTTTTGGCTAAGATCAAGTGTAGTATTATCTGTAAGAAATTACTTCAGTAGAGGGAACTGAGAAAATTAAAAATTATTAAAGTTTTTGAATACTACAAATGGGCTTTGACATGTCAATTAATATGATTTTCTGTTATGATTTGTCAGATGGTAAAGTTAAATACGTTTTATTACTAAGAATCTCAATAAGGTGATTTATCTAGAACAAAAAGAAATATAATGAGTAAGGGAACAGTAATATGAACTAAGTACATTTAGCAAGCAATGAGTTTTTTGTCCATATTATTGTAAGGAATGGATATGGTTTTAATAATGTTTAATTATTAAACATTGTGCCTGATGGCACAATGGTTAACTGCTGGTACTGCAGCCACAATGTTTCGAGTTCTATCCTGCAGGGCTCCAAGTTGACTCAGCCTTCTATCGTTCTGGGGGTCGGTAAAATGAGTACCCAGCTTGGTGGGGGTAATTAGCTAAACACATTCTAAACCGCTTAGGGAGTGCATTGCACTGATAAGCGGTATAGAAACGTAACTGCTATTGCTAATGATATTTATACTTAGAAACTATGACATTTAAGGAAAATATTTCTTATTTTTTACCCATGCTTATAAGGGTATGGAAATTTGAAATGCATAAGAATGTACAAGAATGTGAAATTACTGAGAAATAGTGAGAAATATTGAGAAAGAAAGTTATGCTCCATGCTTAACTTTTAAGATTTTAAATTTAATAGATTATACTAAGAGATAACTTAGAATATTAAGATAGTTTAGATTATTATGGCAGGTGTGTAGTCTGGGGTTTTTTTTGTTTTTGTTTTTGTTTGTTTTTGGAGGGTGTAGGTAACAATATTAATTAGCTTTGCTAGAAATGAATAGTTTGTTGCTACTATATTATTGCTTCTTTAGCTTAAATTCTCAACATTAAACATTGAGTGCTAACAATATATATTAGAATACTTTCAAAAGGGTTACTGATATTCTACTAAATGCTGATACTCCAAGGTGGGAACTCTGAGGAACCCGGAGGAGAGAGCTGCCCTTGCAACAAAGGGGATTTAATTTGATTGGTTGAATGAGTGATTCAGCAGAACGGAAAAATACCAGAAACAGGATCTAGAGAAGCAGTTCCTTCAGTGAGAGGAGAGAGAGTTAAGAAATGGCTTCAGTCAAGCAGGAAGAGAGAGGTTGTCTGAAATGTAGTGTTGGTCTACTCAAAAGTATAAAGAGAAAAGACAGAGAAGAGATCAAACTAATATTGAGTTAGGTTCTAAGAGTTGATCTATACCTGATAAAATAAGTCTGTGAGTGGGAGAAGAGCTAAAGGAATTGTTTGCCTATTAAGAGCTGGAAGTTCTTTTCTGTTTGATAACATCGAATTGCCCAACACCTTTGCCTTACTTCTTCTAATGAAGATTTTATTCTATTTTTTTTATAAGAGCAGCCTCAGTCCAGTGCTTCTTCAATTTCAGCTCATTTATGATAGAAATGCCCCCACTGCCCCCAGCAGACACTTTGGAGCCTTTTGGATAATGTTTTTTTCAAAATCCATACTTTGTTTTAGACCTCTCCAGGGACAGGGGGCCTTTAAACATGAAATAAATGGCTCCCACATCCTATTGAAGGCATTGGGAGGACATTCTGGAGAAAAAGCTTTTTTTTGTTTTTGCAAAAAAAGATATTTTTTACCAATGGGGGGTCTGAGGTCATAAAAGCAGCCCTGGGGTGCCCACCCCTACCCTGGTTTCTCTTAATTGCTACTATTTGTGCATCCTCTTCCCCCTTTAGACCCAGCCAGTGCCGTTTTGACATCTTTCATTCAACTGACAATTGGGTGATTAATATTTACTTGCATAGGAAAAGGGCAGTAGCAAATAGTTCTATCAGCTGCTCTCTTCATGCTCTAGGAAAAGTTATGTTGATGAATATGGGTTTATTCTCTTAAATGCTGTAATTACTTGCTTCTATTGTGCTTCAGTGGGGTTTCCTCAGTTAGATTTAACATCCACCATTTGTGACCTTTGCCCACGCTGCCCATCAAAGGAGTCCTTCAATGTGCTGCCACGTGTGGATAAGAAAGACATCTTGCTCCCAATCTTGATGCAAATACATTTACTATGATAAAATACAATACAAAATAGACTGATTCTCTGGTAACAGCAAAATTTATTGAGAAGGAACTATTCAGACACTTAAGAGATATCTACACAGGCCCTCAGATATGTCAGAAGATGCCAAAATCTGGGTCTGAGTAATTATAATATCACAAATAACTTTAAAATGAAAGGTCCAAAAGAGATCCCCTATTTGATGATTCTCAAGGAGGTATATATCTTGTGGGGCCCTGCTAACAATCTTTCAAAAGCAGGCTGTTGCTCATCCCATACATGCATGATCTTTAGAGCTGCTGCTTCCCAGAGGCCCTCCCCACAACTAAACTGAAGCAGAAGGAAAAGTGGAATGCACCGGCTGTAGAGATAGATAAAGAGCTCCATGCAGAGTTCCATGTTCAAGTGTCTTTTTCCACCAGGCAGTAGACTTTAGAGGTGGATCCAGTGTCCCCAGCAGGAATTTCATACTGTGTGCATCATTTTCCTGTGCTCTCTTAGAAGAAACTGCTTCACCTAATCTTACATGGACAATGGGTGGACCTGCAATATACAGTCCCAGTGTGCTTTTCAAGGGTAAAGAAATATCTGGTAGAATCAACACTAGTGGATCCCTTCATCCTGCCTATAATAACTTTGAAAGGCCAGTGACCCAGGGCTGGTGGGGTTCCAACAACTGTTTTCTGCATGTTTACTCAGAGCAGATGCAAAGAATCTATTCTTTGCCATCAAGAGTACATGAAAGATTTAACTTCTAGGGGAAACAAAGGGATAATCAAGCATTCCTAAATATTAAACCAACATGCATTGTAAATTCAGAGATTTAAAATGACACGTCTCCTTGACATATTTACTTTCAGTATTTCACTGTATTCATTGTATGTGAGTTCTTGCAGACTATTTTGGATTCTGTCATCAGCTAATAAGATATAAAATTGAAACAAAAAATCTTGCTTTTCACCAACATTTCAGAATAACATCTTAGTTATTCAAATGATACCACACTGCATGAAGCACCAAGATAGGGCAAATAAGATTCCCACAAAAGTTTCCACAAAGATAGCACTCCTGCCTTTTGAAGCAGGTCCGCTGTCAATGCTGCCACCATAACCTTCCCTGAGACAGTCAGGAGGGGCCCAGCCACGATCACAATGACAATGTTTCCTGGAATTGCATATTCCCCGATTATGACATTTGGTGACATTACAGTCATAGTTCAAGAGGGACACATTCAAACACTCTCCACCAATACACATCATGTCTGTGCCACAAGGAGTGCCATCTCTCACTGCTCCAATATCTGGTATTTCTATTCCACTGTGGTAGTCTAGACCCCAGCACTGAATGCTACCAGCACGTGATTGAATAATGGTCCTGTGACCTTCCAGCGATGAGAGATCACCCACGTTCCCACACTGGATTCGGCCACACAGGATATTTGGATTATTACATTTGCTATAAACCCCATGTTTAAGACCACAGTTGCCAAAACGGTCACCTTGAGCATTCATTATTTTGAAACAATCCTCTGAAGCCACTTTTGCTTTGGAGCCAAAGATCATTTTGCACTGCCCATCGTGTGTAGTACAGTTCCCTTGATAACAGTATGCCCCATCTCTGCATGGGGCCCCATCTTGAACATAAACATCATCAGGACACCATTCCGAAGTTCCACGACAGTACTCAGGAAGATCACATATACTCATATTTTTTCTGCAAATGGAACGAGCTGGAACATATTGGCAGTTTTTGCAGCATGGTCCAAAAGCACATGTGGCCCGTAAACGTAACATACAATTAGACTGACAACATGGATCTGATTTACATTCAGCTTCTGAGCCACAGTCACATTGCTCTCCATTTTCCACAACTTTGTTTCCACAGTATCCAAATGCATACAATTTGTCGGGATCTGGTGGAATTAACAAGCACTTACGGTTGTGGCGATTGAAATAGCTCACATAACTACAATTGCTAAACTTATCAGTGCGTGCATGAAACTCAGCCATAATGCAGAGATCTCGATCACAATGACAATATTTTCCATCATGTCTCATGCCAAGATTGTGTCCCAGTTCATGTGCAAATATGACAGAGATATCTAATAAGGGTTTCATATAAGAAATAACAGCAGTTCCCCAATGTCTATCACAGATTCTTCCTACAAATGCCATTCCAAGTTTTGGTCCAAACTCTTTATATACAAAGAAGTGAGAAGCATCATATGGCAGATGTTTAAGTGCCCTTCTTTGCCATATCGAAAAATTATCAAGTGTGGTTGAAATGCTGTTACTAATGCTTATGAGGTTCTTTTCTGACCAGATCTCTAGTCCAACTAAAGACAACTGAACAGAAAGTGGGTCATAGAATGAAAGAGCAATATGAAAAACGTCCAGAATATTCAAAGCAACAGTTGTTTCATTTCTGTTAAACCGCACAAATTGTTCATAGTCCACCACAATTGCCACCTCTGCATACCTGGTGTGGGTCCACCACTCATTTCCAGAATCCCTTTTGGACACTACTTTTTCTGTGTTCTGCATCAGAATTTCTTGATGTCTTTGCTCTTCCTCTGTTACCCCACACCTCATTCGAACAGCACCCTCCTTCTCTTCCAAACGAAACACCGCATGCTGGAAGGTAGCAGATGCTTCGACAGGTTCAATTTCATAGGTCATGTTTTCAAATTGAAACACACCGCGGAGTCCTCCTGAGCACGTGCTGAGGGTGACCTGGGAGGATGGCTGGCCCTGGACAAAGCCATTATAGAAACAGTCATCCCTGATGAAAGGGTAGTCCACCTGGCGTTCCCCTGCCTTATTGTAGGTGAAGATGGGGAAATGTTTAGGGAGAAATCCTTTCTTCTGCCTCAGATGGACCATGTGGCCCTTCCCTTCAATCTGCAGCAGGTAGCTGATATCCTGGGAATCTTCCTGGCCATATCTAGGTGTCAGTTTTCTTGGGATGGTCACCTCATAAGAGACATACCTAAAGCCCTCTGGTGGTGTCTGACCAGCAATCTCATACCACACACTAATTAAGATTAGCACCAATAGATAGGTGGAATTCGTACCCTTTTTTCCCCTTTGAGGAAGAAAGCCCCCAGAATAGATCCTCTGACATTTCATTGTTGAAAGAAGAGACCCCTTGAGCTGTTGACAAGCTAAACAGTAGATGAGAATGAAGATACACATAGATAGCCAAAAGGAGAGGAAGATTCTGTATATAGCAACAGTTCATGGATATTCCTTTGGAATGGGGGTGGAGCTTGGAGAATCAAGAACAGAACAGTATGGCAGACATTGCATGGTAATAAAAAGATACTCAAAGTGGCTAGGCAGAAAGTCTACAAAATGGAAAGGTAATTTTCATGGGGACGCGTTACTTAAGAGGTGAATATCACTGATGTTTTCAGGTCTAATCCTAACAATGTGACTGTAAAACTGTTTCTCAGACGTTCTGATATGGAGCACTGGCATTTTTTTCCCGATTTGCCAGGGACCAGTACCATATATGTGCCCATTGGGTACAAGTGTTTCCTTCTTTTGGGGGAAACCAGGCCAGGTTTTGTGTGCCTCTCTCCACCAAAGAAGAAGCATCCATCTCCTTCCCTGGCAGAGGGGTGAACAGAGAGTTGTGCCCAGCTTTGTCTGTGTCTTTCTCTGTCAGGAAGGAGCATCCATCACTTCCTCAGCTGAGAGAGGTACAGGAAGTTCAGCTGTGCCTCACCTTGCACCTCTCTCATCCAGCTGCAGAGAGCAAGGACTCTTACCGGCAGTGCAGCAATGACCCTGGAGTGGATCACGGGTAAGTGAAACCATGGATGCTGGTCACACAGTTATAGGGGAAGCTCCTGTATTAGAAGTCTAGTGATTAGAATCAAACAATCTTTCTCAACACCCTGAGACCATGTCTCTTCTCTACATCACTGTTAATACTAATGTTAAAAGAAATTACAAGCAAGAAATATTGTTGCAAATCCAACAAAAGGGAACTTGTAAGTAGGAAACCAACGCTGAATTATTTATAATGGAAATCTGAGTGGTCAGAGTAATTTTAAGTTAATGTTGCTTTTAATAACCATCTGAGAACTCACACAAATGGGTCATCTGAGCCTGTGCAGTGTGATATTTGGAACCTTCTACAGCTTAGTGACAGGTGTTTTAGTGGTAATTCTGCCCTCATCACCTGAGGATATAAAGCCAACTTCCCACCTAAACTGTTAGTCGCTTGGCCGCCTAAGGCAGCAAGTAGAGAAGGACACAAAGAGAGGAAGTACAGTGCAGTTGTGTGAATTTACATATTACTACTCAAAGAACCACAATTACAGGTAAGCAACCTGTTCTTCTTCGTGGTCTCTGTGATTCACACAAATGGGAGACTAGCAAGATACTAAGCACAGGAGGTGGGAATGTCATGCTAGAGAAGAAAACAACCCTGTCCTCCCAAACTTTGCATCATTTATTGCTCTATTTTCCAGTCTGTAATGTAGTGTGAAAGTAAGGAGGATCCACTCTAACAATACAAAGCTTGCCAGCTCTTCTAGCTGAAGTGGTGATGACTACAAAGGCCATCTACCAAGACAGAAGGTGAAGGTCACGTGTGGCCATCAGTTCAAAAGCTCTCTTGAAGAGTTCAGAAAGGACTGAGTTCTGGTTGTGATGTTGGCATGCATGACAGCCTAATCAAGTTGTCTCAGGTTGCCGCTGAACCCGAGAAGGGAAAAACATCAGAAACCCTGAGATTTTCAGAGAGACAGCCACCCCTGCCGTAGAGGTGACTCAGAACAGCTCACGGAGTCAACATTCAACCTAGCGAAGGCAAAGAAGAGGAGAAAGAGAGAGGAGCCATCATGGATGGGTTAGAGTTGATGGAGCTTGGAAATGCCATCAGGTTTGAGGATGGACAAAGTCCTATAAAGTGCCGGCAGCAATGTTTTTAAAGATTGCAAGTAAGAATAGTGAGCACCCAAAGCCAAACTTGGATTGAAGAGCCTTGTTCTTTTTAAATCATCTTTGATTAAAATACCGAAAAAGAAATAGAGCGCCGACGTGCCAGAGGAATTGAACTCTTGGCAGCATTAGTAAAATGAGGTAAAGCAAGGAAATCAGAATAGATTTAAATACATAGAAAATGCTAAAGACTATAATTGACATAAATAGTAAAATTACTTTAAGGCTTACTAATTTGGAAGGACATTTTGAGGACCATATTGATGTGTTAAGGACAGCAAGGACTGTAAGGTGACGAAGACAGAAGGAATGGAAAATGGCGCTGAGCATGATGAGTTATAGAAACTGAGTTAATGTAAAAAAAGCAAAAGCAAAAGAGATCAAGAGGAGGACTGTATAAGAGAAGGAGTTGTAGAGGGTGATGGTCTATGCTATAGATAGAGAATTAAACTCACTTGGGATCGATTGGACTAATAATTTAGAGAGAATGGAACAGACTTTATTTGGACAGTGTACTTGGACAGTGAAGAAAGTGAAGGAGACGGACGCCATTTCTCCGACCACATGGAAATTTGCAGTAACCTCCACTTTCATCAAAGACAATGAAATAAAAGCGATCTGAAATGTCAGGGCGAGGGAAAGGAAAAGCAAGGAAGGAAAGGTAAGTGAAAGAAGGTCCAAGGGAACTGAGATGAGAAAGGATTGAGAAGAAGAAAAGAAGCATGAGGAGCAGAGGAAAAAAGAAGATGGCAACGGTAAGGAAGACGGAGATGGAAGGCGGAGACAGAGGACAGTGATAGAAAAGAAAGACAGATGTGCAGGACAGGTCCTGAAGAGAAGTTAAAATCAAGGGAAAGTTTATTTAAAATATAATTAACTTGAATGAATTTTAATGATGATTTGAAATGAAATTGTATTAGATATGAGAAGAAAATATTTGGTTAATATGAACTGATGGAATCTTTAATGAATCAAACTAATAGATATATTTTTGCTAATTTAAAATTCAAAATCTAATAACATTACTATTACACTAATAGTAGTTGGCAAAGTTATATATATTCTAAAATTATGGAACTGATCCAGAAATTATATGTGTGTGTGTGTGTACATATATATTGTGCTTACTGAACATTACTAGAATATTTAATTAACATGAGAACCTGATTGATTGCATATATTAACTGTCATTATTAATTTTCATTAGTAGAAGAATTAATTCTCTTCTCTCTCTAACTCTCTTGATTTAAGTTATATTACTTCTGGGATAAAATCAGTTCTATATATCTGAAGTATTTATTGGTTTTAATCAAGAAATTATATAGCAATTTCAAGTAAGTAACTCAGTGATAGACAAGTGATTGATAATACAAACATTGCAGAAAGAATATATTACTTTATTGATCATTGCTAGAAGATAAATAATATTTATTTGTATGTCCATTTAGGAACATTAGATAAGTAGATTTTATATTTTATATACTGTTACACAAATGCTTATTTATATTGGATAAAAAACAATATTTACTATATATTGTAAAAATAAAAAAGACTATGGCATCTGGCCAGAAAAAATCAATACAACTACAATTACAAACACAGTAAACAAACTAGAAGACCCTCAGTAGATTTAAAAACCATGAATCCCTCAAAATGGTTTGAGGAAATACAAAAACTTAGAGATGATCTAAAGGAAGAACTTAAAGCAATTAGAATAGAAATCAAAACTACATGTACAGAATTGAAACAAGACTTTAAAAGAGAAATTAAATTTAAATCAAAATTTTAAGAAACTCTCGGAAGACATTGTATCTCTAGATAAAAGGATAGATGATGTGCACAAGAAAACTAAACAGATGGAAATGAAGACAGAAAGTATGATGAGAAAACAACAAAAAGATAAAGAGACAGCGCTGAGGATGGAGATGAGACAGAGACTTAAATGTTCAAAATTAAGAGGATTACCAGAACAAGTTGAAGAGAATTTATATGAAAGAGTAACTGAAATACTTACCATGTTCATAGGTCAAAGGGTAGGAAGATTCGAATTCAAAATTGATAAAGCGGTTCGTGTTGATTCTCTTATCGCAAAGAAAAAAGGTCTACCTTGGGACATTGTAATATATTTCACAAGGGAAAAAACAAAAGACCAAATTCTGACCCAAAGCTATGAAGAAAAGTTGATAGTAGATGATGTGGAGATTTTTAAAGATGTACCACCACAGGTCCTGCCACAAATATGAGAATATGTCTTTCTAACTAGAAATCTTCAAAAAAGTAATATCAGATACAAGTGGGAGTTTCCCAATGGGCTATCTTTTTATTTCAACAATAAATATTACAAGATAATATCAATTCATGAAGCTAAAGAATTTATGAAAAAACAGATGAAATATTTCGAGAAGCATAAAAAGTTCACAAACAACAAGAAAGAAGAAGAAAGACTGTTTGACACATCAGATAGAAAGTTAAACACATCAGAACAAGAGGAACCAGAAGAAGAAGAACTTAGTGAAAAAGAAGAAATAGACCCAATAGATTTAGACTGAAACAAATGGGGCAGAAAAGAAGGAAGTAAATTAAGATGAAAATTATTTCTTGTAATGTCCACAGGATAAACTCCCAATATAAAAGATGTCAAATCATCCATCAATTAGAAAGATATAAAGTGGATATTATTTGTATTCAAGAAACCCTTATTAAACTGAATCAAGAAAAATATTTAAGAAAGGTGAAATTAGGAGAATGTTTTACATCGTCATTTCCCAAAAAGAAAAGAGGCATCAAGATATACGTGAAAGGGAATATCTCATCAAAATAAATATTTAAAGACACAGAAGGAAGAATACTTGGGGTCGAAATACACTACAAGGGATTGAAAACCCTTTTAGTAGGAATATATGCACCAAATAAGAATAAGTCAAAATTTTATTAAAAAAAACTCTTAGAAAAGCTGTAGAAGTTCAAACATGAAAATGTAATTCTCCTTGGTGATTTTAATGGCGTGATTGATACCAAGATTGATAAAAAAAAATTGCAGAGAAAACCAAGACCAAAATACAAGGGAAATTACCTGACATCTTCTTCTAACTATTGGAACAATTATCATTGACAGATGCCTGGCGACTGAATCATCCAAAGGACCAAGATTTCACTTTTTTTTCTGAACCTCATCAAACATAGTCCAGAATTGATTTGACACTTACTTCAAAACATCTTTTGAAAGATGTCAAACGATGTGAAATACTAACTAAAATATTATTGGACCACCACTCAGTTTTGCTTGATCTTAAAGAACCAAGAAAACAGTATTCTTGGCACCTCAACGATAATCTACTGAAAGATGAAGAGATCATGACAAAGGCCAAAGAAACTTTAAGGTTATTTTTTAAAGAAAATATGACAAATGGTATGAATATGAGTGCGATATGGGACACTTCTAAGGCAGTGAGGAGAGGATTCTTTATTCAACAACAACATCAACAAAATAACAAAAAAAGGGAGTCCTGCCGGAGATTGACTAATGAGCTAAAAGAGAAGCAAGATGAATTGAAAAGAAATCCGATGGACAAAAGACTTAGTTTGGAAATTAAGGTACTTTAGAATGAGATTTCACAATTAGCAACAGAAGAAATCAAAAGGAAGCTGAAATACCTTAAACAATTTCATTTTGAACAGGCCAGTAAGGCTGGAAAATGGCTTGCCTACAAATTGAAAAAGAAAAAAGAAAAAAATATAATAGTGGAAATAAAACAAGGGAAAAAGACTTTTACAAGGCAAGAAAAAAATCATACAAACTTTTGAATAATATTATAGCAATCTATTTATGAGAAAAGAATCTTCAATTAGAAAAACCAGTTAAGATTTCTTTAAAAAACAGGGGATTCCCAAAATATCGCCTGAAAAATGTAACTTGTTTTTTTTATTAAAAAATAAATTTTATTATACAACAAATTCTTTCAAATCACAAAACATAAAACAATACATACACAAAATTTACACTTACATACAAACATACATTAAAATCTCACATACAAACACAAATACAAAAACCAATACCTACCATACCTGATCACACTTCTTCATTTATCTTCCTAGATGTTGAATACTTCATATTTCTCCTATATCGTGCATCATCTTCTCCAACTTTAGATAATTGTCTTACCTTCCATTTGTTCCTTCATACATAACCCATTCTTCTTCTATCATACATACCTTGACTTCTTTTATCTGTCCATTGAGCGCGACCTTCCTCTTCTCTACCTAGCTCAACTTTATTATCATTTTTCCAATTACTGCAGTTCCTACCTTCTACTCTGCTATCCTCTATCTCTCCCCTAAACCTACTTTATCTTTATCTCTATCATACCTCTCTCATGATATTGTTTATTTATTTTCTAATTTATCATTTATTATTTGTTCTTTTAATATTTCCTATTATTATAACTATTATTTAATTATTTAATACTTAACTATGCTTACCGTTTTGGACTCAATTTCTGATCTTTAATAATTCTTTTATCCTAATCTTAATTAATTCAACTTTTTTTTAATCTATTCTTCCTTTATTTCATCTTCATCATATTTCAATTCCTCCTACTCCAGTTAATCATACATACCTATCAACACATTTTTACCCCAGTTCTCTTCCCACATTGGCTTTAATATTTCCCATTCTCACTTAAATGTTTTCTTCAACTTGTTCTGTAAATATAAAGTTAATTTGTCCATTTCAGCAAATTCATATACTTTCTGTATTCACTCTTCTATCTTTGGTATATTCTCTGTCTTCCAATATTTTGCATATGTAATCCTTGCCGCGTATATCATATAACATATAATTCTTGTATATTTTTCTCTAACTTTCTTATCTATCCCTTCTAGAAAGTTTAAGAGATATATTTCCGGAGAAATTATAAATTTAATCTTAAACACTTTTTCTATTTGTTTGTGTATCTGTAACCAAATTTTTTTAGCTTTTTTACATTTCCACCACATGTGGGAGAAGGATCCTACTTCCTGACAAATCCAACATGTAATAACTTTTTTATTTTTATTCATTTTTGATATTCTAACCAGGGTTAAGTACCATCTATAATACATCTTATAAAAAATTTCCTTTACATCATAACTTCTAGTGAATTCTTGATTTGTTTTCCAATGATTTAAAGTTATTGTGCCCTATATCATTTGCCCATTTTATCATATTTGTTTTAATTGTCTCTTGTTCTAATTCTAGATTTAGTAACAATTTATAAATCAAACTTAAGGGCCTTTTCACCCCTGGTTTCATTAGTTTATCAAATTCATTTTCTTCTAGAGTTACTCCTTTATCTTTAAAATGTAACTTGTTGAACACCCCAATCACAATGAATGAAGTTGCAGAAGCAATAAATGACGTGAAATCTGGGAAAGCCCCCAGGACCAGATGGCTTCATGCCTTTTTACTATAAACAACTTTGTGAAGACTTGATAAAACCACTGCATAGCACTGTCAGGACCCTGGAACTCCAGGTCACAAGCTCTGACTCAGAGCCAGAGGCAGAGGGCTTCGAGGCCATGGAGCCTGCTGCACCAGCGGAGCCCACCCCAGAGGCTGCCCCGGACACAGAGCCCTTGGCTCCAGTAGCCCCAGCAGCGGAGCCAGGGGCTGCCTCAGACTCAGCCAAGCCAGAAGAGTCAGATAGTGAGATTCAAGAGCAGGTGCCTACTTACCGGCAGCATCGAGAGCAAAAGAGTGCACTCAGGAGGTCAGAGAGTTTAAGTAGAAAATGTCAAGTAATCAGGCTCCGGCTGAGATAGCACCTGGAGGAGTCGCCTGCCTACAAAAGCACTCACTCAGCCTTAGGTCTTTGTCGGCTCACAACCGTCCATTTTGGTGTACTTGTCGGGTTATCGGGGACCCTTGTCTTACCTCCTGGAACGCTGCCCGACCTGCTGGAGCGTTGTCTCCCTTTGAATTCGGACCGGCTCTGGAAACTCCTCTTGCTTAAACAAACTTTGGTACGTAGACTGTTTGCTGTTTGCCTGGCTGTGACGTAACCGCCAGGGAATCTCCTCGCTGCAAAAGGCTCCTTAATCTATTGTTGCCTTCTCTGTTCATTACCGTTTGCCTGCTGACGAAAAGCTCTTTGATTTATTGCCTGTCTTATCTGCGAAGAGACCTGTTAACCAGCTCTCTTGGCTGCTCGCCAGGCCTTGGCATTGACAAGCACGATTAGAGGAATAAATGAAAATGGAAGACTTGGAACATGGGGAGAATCCAACATTACTCTCATACCAAAAGAGGGGAAAGATCTTAAAGATGTACGCAACTACAGACCAATACCATTGTTGAACATCCATTACAAAATCTTTGCTTCAATATTGGCTAGAAGATTAAAGAAGATACTCTAGGATATCATACACGAGGACCAGGCTGCATTTCTCCCAGGTAGAAATACAAGAAATAATGTGAGAGCAGTTCTTAATAGTATTGAATACTATTCAAGAAAAGATGGTAAGAAATTTGCTTTGGTGTTTCTCAATGCTGAAAAGGTGTTTGACGATATCTCCTGGGAATTCATGAAAGAAGTGATGAAAGAATATGAGGTGGGAAGAAATTTTAAACAATGGATAGAAAAAATCTACCAAGAACAGAAAGCGAGATTGATTATAAATGGAGAAAAAAACAATCAATTCAATGTTTCCAAAGCAGTTTGACAAGGTTGCCCTTTGTCACTGCTACTGTTCATAATGACATTAGAAGTACTATGCAATAAAATCAGAGAAGATGAGCAAATATGTGGGATGAAAATGAAAAATGGAGAAATCAAACTTAAGGCATTCGCAGATGACTTGGTTTTATTTATGGAAGAACCGAAAGACTCCTTAACAAAACTATCAGAGATTCTACAAGATGACGAACATCTAGCCGGAGTCAAAACAAATAAAGAAAAAACAATGCTATTCACAATAAATATGCAAAAGAAAGAAGAGGAGATATTGAGAGAGATCTCAGGCTTCCAACTGTCAAAAAAGTAAAATATTTGGGAATTATGGTCACAAAAAAGCCTTCAGAATTATACGACAATTATCAAAAGACATCGAATCAGATAAAAAATGATCTTTTGAGATGG
>CAOKZL010002093.1:0-243028 GCA_948472985.1 Iguana delicatissima
GCAGCCTGCAGGGTGTGTGATCTGCAACCACAGAAAAACAGGGAAGGCAATGAGTGAGGAAACACAAATAAGATGGCTCTGATTTTGGCAGATGAGGGAGTGGCAGCTAAAACTAAATAAAAACTCCAAGAAGGGATCGGGGAGTGCTTTGCAACTCCACAACTCACTTCCATCTTCTTAGGATTACAGCAAGATTTTTCTGAGCCAAGTTGCTGACAGATTCTCTTCAAATCTGAACAACTAGACACACGTCAGCAGTAAATTTAGTTTTTATTTAAAGGAATTCCTGGATGTTTATTTTATTTCTGTTGTGGTCTATCACACATGCTATTATTTTGTAACAGGTTAAGAGACAGAATGGTATAGTGGACTGTGGCTCTGGAGACCAGGGTTTGAATCCCCATTTAGCCATGGAAACTCACTGGGTGATCTTGGGCAAGTCACATTCTCTCAGCCTCAGAGGAAGCCAAAGGGAAACACCCTCTTGCCAAGAAAACAGTGTGACAGATTTGCCTTTGGGTAGCCATAAGTCAAAAACGACTTGAAGGCAACAACAGCAACAACAGGTTTTAATGAGGAAAATGACTCCTGAGCTTCAACTTCTTCTCACTACTGAAGGAAGTTTAAGTTACTGAGAAGTTGCAGTTTCCATGGACTGTGTGGTCTATAAATGATAGTCATATTTTTTTCAGTATCAAATATATACCCTTGAGTATTTTCAGGCATATTGTCTATTTACATTGTTAATTCATTATATTTAGCTTTGACACACAGCTTCTAGTTTGTGGGAAATGTATGTGTATGTGAGAGAGACAGAAGGCAGATTTGACTCCAGTGCTTTTTGAGGTGAATCCCAGAGTGAAATGAATTCTGGAATAGGTTCCATTGCTTTTACTCCTTACAATTTCAGAAATACAAGACACTCCAAGCTGGTCTCACTTCCTACTGTCGTCAGAAACTAGGTCAAATCAAGTGTTGCCTCTGCAAAACAAGCAGAGTCACCAACACTTTGAAAGCAGCAAGTACAAAAGATATCTATATAAGGAGGATAAGCAAGTCTGGGCTTAGTCAGTATCTGGATGGGTTTCTGGGGACCCTAAGCATACGACTCGGGGGGTTTTGGAGGAAGATCAATATGCGAACATGACAAATAAAAGATGCAGGGATTTATGGCAGAAGGTTGGATGGGGTGGGAGCAAGGAAAAACTTTGGTTTCAAATGCAGCCCTCCCTCCACATTTGTGGGTTTGACTTTCACAAATTTAATTATTCATGAAGCATGCACATGTCTCCCTTCATTCTCCCATTCCCTTGCCTTTTGCCCCAGTGCACATGCCTTCCTTCTGCGCACACAGGCAAAAGGCAAGGGAATGGAAGGAGGAGTGGCAAGCACAGAGGAAGGCAAGCATATGCCTTCTCCCCATTTGTCTTCTCTGATTTTCTCTGCTGCCTCATTACACTCCTCACTTTTTAAATATTTTCATCCTGCCCTTCCTCCAAGAAGTGGTATGTGTGTAGTTCTTGGATGGCCACCCATCCATTTTGAGGCAAGCAGTCCTAAATCAGCTTCATCTTAGCTATAAGTTAAAGCCACCAAGCAATACAGCCAGTATGGAACATCAACACATTGTGCACTCAACACAAAGCCAAGTAACCTGGATCGGTTTCTCACCTTCATCTCTGGGTACATGTATTTATGGATGGAAGGCAGCCAGTGGATAGGCTGCTGGGAAGCAGAGGTTCCAGCAGGGAGAACTCCTTTCTTGTCATCATAAAATGCTTCTAAGTGAGAGTAATGTCCTGGCATCTCCAGCTGGTGCCTGGAAGACAAGCAGTTAAGCAAGGTATGCCATGAAAGTACCCATGGAATAGCCTTCCAAACATCAAAAAAGACGAGTTTCCCAATCTGGATTAGTGGTGTATGCTATTCTCTCCATGGGATAAGAGAAACCTTTCCTTCCATTTTACCTTAAGAGTCCTCTTTGCCAGTCACCCAATTCGTTACCCAACTGATAGTCATAACAAGATAGAGAATGCAAAGGAACTTGTGTTGATATTGAAACTCTGAACCACAAAAGAAAGATGTTCGCCACCTCAGTAAGCAACCACCTTTTGGATGTGGGCAGCATTGAATATTCCATGACTCACTGTATATACCCCTGTATAAATCTAAAAATTTTAGTGGGAAAAAAAAACCCCTACCTGAAAACCTGGGCTGACTTATCCACGGCTCAATGTACATACTATACCTTAACTCTTACCAAAAAAAGGAAGCATCTCCTCTCTGAGTAGAGGGTAAAAGGCAAGAGCTTAGTCCATCCCAGGGGAACCTAAAAGAAGCACCAAGCCCCTCTACTCTCTCTGCTGAAGTGCTGCTTCTGGCCTTTTTGAATTCCTGGGTGGGAAATTGGTGCTTTTCTTCAAAGGAGCACCAACAGAGTAGAGGATGTTGTGCTTCTTTTAGGTTCTCCCAGAATGGACAAAGATCTCACCTTTTGCCACTTGATTCAGAGAAGGGGATTGTTTCCTTTTTGGTAAGAGTTAATACTGTACCTTAACTTTTATAAAAAAAATGAGCCATCAGTGGTGAAAGGCTTTTTCAAATGCTTTGGCAGGAAAATGCTGGTAGAGGCCAGGGACAGCTGGCCCCCGGAAGCAGTGCTGGCACTTTTCCCTCTCTGCAGAATGACCCTTGACTTATCCACACGTCAATCAATACCTATAATTTTGGTTCACAAACCTGCCCTCGACCTATACATGAGATTGACTTTTATACATGAGTATATATATGGTACATCTAAAGCACAAGATGATTTCACCCATCAAGGAGAACCATACGGGTGGCACGTTTCTTGCACAGGTAGCTCTTGATACAGAAGAAGTCTTGTACTTGTCCACATACCACCAGATGGATCCAACCAACCTCCATGTGGATATCTCACTTTGCACACCACTAGGAAGTAACCATTCCTCAGAAAAAAAAAGTAGCAAATTAGGACATTCCTGCCCTAGCCAAAGCATTGTATATCCAGAAAAACTAGCCTGGCTTCCCAAAGATATACTAAAAATTGTTCCCAACACACATTACAGAAAAGAACAAACAACCTCAAACCACCAGTGCTCCTTTCTCCTAAGGACATACCTGACTTGATTCTCCAGGAAGTGCATATATCTGTATAACAGGGTGTATGAAGGAGAAAGAATACCCACAGACTTCATGCGAGCACCACGTTCTAACTCGCTCTCCACCGGCATGTTTGCAAAACAGGCCAAGCCAAAGCATAGCCCCTTCCGGAAGTAACTGGAAAGGAAAATAGGACATGATCAAAATAACTAGGTAGATGAGCAAACAGAAACATATCAGGATAGCAACATGGGGCATGAAGGACCACAAAGACGGAAACAAAACCTATAAGGACTTTAGTCCCTGGCTATTAGGTTAAGAACTTTCCTTCAGTGAAGAATCAAAGCAACAACATGAAGTGTACACTTTTGAGGAGTCCTCCTGTGGGGCAGTATGCTGCAGTCAAGACCCTCTCCTACTACCAGCCTCCCTCTTGCAACTGAGCTGTGGGAGACAGCAAAGATTAGGTGATGTGTAGGCAGGTACTTCTTCCTGGAATGGCTTATGAGTGAGAGGGAGGGTGGGATCCACAAGCTGATTCAGATTTATGGGCCAAACATTCCCCATCCTGCTTTACATAGTCATGTTCCAAGCCATATCAGTAGAGATCAGCAGCAAAGGACAACTATTCAATACTGGAAAGAAATGTTTCTGGCAAGCAATCCCAGTAAGATTCTACCAGCTATATTCTACACTATCTTCTGCTACCTGAGTAGTTTTCAAGGGAAGCCTTAAATACAACATATTAAGGTAACCATTTGGAAAATTACCAGAACACAGATAAATGTGGCTGTTTCTTCACAGCAGGCAGTTACCATTATTTGCAGCTGATGTTAGCACCAACACTTCCTTCAATTACATTTAAGTGGGGAAAGGGAAAATTTGCTCCCTAGACAATTGATAAGTTAAAGAGAAATTTGCTCTGTAGAGGAGTGGCGGCCCCTGGACCAAAGCCAGTCCTTGAGCAATTGGCTGCTGGCCTCTGACAAGTTTCCAGGGGAAAAAAATCCAAACAACTGAAGCCAATGGGCACAAATTTAGTGCCAGTCCCTGGCGCACTGGAAAACAGTAATTGCCAGTCCCTCACATTAGATAGCCTGAGAAACACTAGTTTAGGGAATGCATCCCTTCAGTTTTTCCTTTTGGTTTGCCAGTCATTCATATGTGAATAAGATACAGTGGTGATCTTCATCAGCAGCAGAAGTGCAGTGTGTGCCTGTGTGCAGAACACTGCCAAAGGATCAGCACAATATACACACCCTGTCTAACGTAACATTAACGTAACATTGGGCAATTTGGCTGGGCAATCATGACAAGCATCTTGTCCATTTAATCAAGTACAGTTTGTGCAGGCTCATTTCTAGGCAACCTAAGATAGACATAACTGTAGGCTATTAGCAGAACCTGGGGAACTTTCTGTACACTTACATGAAGTCTGACTGAATTTTATGGGAACCACTGGCCATAGACTTGAATTCGACGCCTTCCAGATCAATATCTTGTGGTAAACACCATTCAACCATGTTACCTGGGGAGAAGAAGGGAGAAAAATCCAGCATGAAAAAAAAATGAAGCAATACTAAATCAGTCGGCCAACCCGCAGGTCTCTGAATTGATTATGGAAATGTGTGTGTGCACACTTAACCTATTTTATTAGTTAGTCTGTTTTATTCCTCTACTTCTGAGATCTTCAAACTGGTACTCATGGGTGTGCCTGCATCCACGTATGCTTACTCTTCTGCCTGCCCAAAGATCCAAAGGTGAAGGCCTACATGGGGCTTTGTTCTGCCTAGCTCCTCCCTGATCCTCCCACCACCACAACTTAGCCATTTTACATATCACCTTCCTTCCTAACTGGGGACCCCCTCCATTCCATTCCAGATGCTCACTAGAAAACAACTTACAGCAAGTTTCTATCCAATCAATCTGTCTCGGTCGGTCGGTCGGTCGGTCGGTCGGTCGGTCGGTCGGTCTGTCTGTCTGTCTGTCTGTCTGTCTGTCTGTCTGTCTGTCTGTCTGTCTAATCAAATGAAATCTTGGGGAGGTTTGGAACTGCACCCAATTCCTGCTCAGAACACTTATCTATTTATTCCCCCCACTCCCTACATCCAGTAAGATCTGTATGTTGGAACTCCACTGTCATATTCTTCTCAATCCGATTAGGTTTGTTTAGATATTGCTCACAGTATGAACAATGCAGATTTGATAACATTATATTTAGTTGTTGAAATCAAGTATTTTCTGTCACATTCTTTCAGAAATCCCAATAAGTCTTGAAGCTCCCTGTGCCTACTTAAGAGATATGGCTGGGTTTTGGAAAGCAAATCCTAGTAATATTTCACTGGGTTTGGTTTAGTACCAGGTGGGAAAAGTGCAATTCCTGGTTCCTTTTTTTAAAAAGACATAATAATAGCAAAAGCTAACATTGCTGACAATACATAACATAACTAAAAATAAAAAAGGTTGGTTCCCACCCCTATTGCAAACAGTCCATATTACTTGTGAACAATTACACCTAGGTATTAAATTCTTTCTTTCATACCATAATTATTAATTGTTACTACTTATTTATCAATGTAATAATCTACTTATGTATCTACTCACTTAATTATCTATTTATTTAACTTTCCAAATCTGGTTCCTACTTTTATAGCCCCTGATGTCCCTGTTGAAAAAAAAATAGGCATGATTTTCAGGCAAAATTTGCACAGAATCAGAGTTGGGAGCAACTGCAAGGGCTATCCAGTCCAACCCTCTGCAGGACACAACTGAAGCACTTAGTTGATCTACCACGGCCATCCCACCACGGTTTAAGGACTTCAAAGAATTCACCACCCTCAAAAGCAGTCTATTCCAAGCTGAACAGTTCTTACAATGACAAAAGTTCTTCTTGATATTTAGGTGGAATCATTTTGTAATGTGACTTCATTAATTCATCTTCTAGTCACCAGAGAAGCAAAAACAAACTTGCTCCATTGTCTACATGACATTCCCTTCAGGTATTTAAAGAAAACTCTCATGTCACTTCTCATTTTTCTCTCCTCCAAGCCAAATATGTCCAGCACCCAAATTTTAGCCCATATTACACTCTGTAAAAATAATTTTGAATTCTGATCCTGTACTCTGAGGTATTAACTACCCCTCCTAAAATCTGATAAGCATGCCTTCTGTTCCATCATCTAAATCAGTGGTTCTTAACTTTTCTTTACTAGGGACCACCTATAAAAATAATTTGTTGACAGGGACCCCCAAGACTTAACTCAAGATTTAATTATTTAAATTTAAATATTCAAATATTCATTTAAATATTCAAATATTTACTTATTAAAAGCTTCTGGAGATAAGGATTCAAATCCCCATTCAGACACTGGGTAACCTTGGTCAAGTCCCCGTTGCTGCCGCAGCTGCTAACATCCAGCAGCAGGGCTTTGTAGACTCCCTGTGAGGAGTCCATGGACCCCCAGGGGTCCCTAGACCCCAGGTTAAGAACCACTGATCTAAGTCATTTATAAAGATATTAAACAACACAAGGCCCAGGACATAACCATGAGGTATCACACTCATCATTTCTGTCCAGGATAAAGAACAACTGCTGGTGAGCATTCTCTAGATTCAGTCTGTCAACAATTACATATCCACCTAATTATAGCACTTTCCCAGCCCCACTTCAACAGTTTTTGTGCAAGAACCTCAGCTTTCTTCCAACAAATTCAGTATACCACTCATGAGGTTATCCCATTTTATTATCACAACAGCCCTGTGAAATAGCTTGAAAGAAAACAACAGACCCTATTATCCAGTATGCTTTGTGGCTAAGAAGGAGAGGTGAGGTGAAATCTGAACAGAGGTCTCTAGTCCAACTTTAGCGCTCTAATTCAGCCTTTCTTAAACTGGAATCTGCCCAATCTTAGACCATGAAACTCATCATCTTCAACCAGCAGCACCAGTATAACAGAAGTAATAATCCAACATGTCTGCAGGGCACGACATTGGGAGAAGGCTTTTCTAAACACTAGACATTGGTTTATCTGGGGGGCCTCTACACACATATGAAACCCACCAGAGACTTCCAAGTAAGGTATGAAGAATCCAAAGCAACTGCCATGCTTCCGACTTTGTGCACCTTAACTATATACGCTGATTTTAAAAAGTATTTAACTTGGTAACAAAGACCTTGAAGTAATTTCTATGTATGACTGGCTGACACATCAAAGGAAAGTTGCACGGAAAAATTCTGTCTTTTTAGAATCCCATCTCTTGCATTGTGGGTTTTGGAAGATGAGGACAACAGGTTGATTGCCATCTCCAGGAACAGGACCTGCAAGATGCAACATCACATGCAAAATATCAGGTCACATAATTTGTCCACCTAGTCCTGTACTGCCTGTTCTCCTATACCAGAGACACTAGCGATTCAGCTTTGAGTGTTCAGTGTGCAAAGGCCATGCATTCTACACACAAGCAATCAGCCTTCTCCAAAAGTCTTCACTTATTTTGGCACTGGCAATCAATTAATCTGTACAATTTTTTCCCCTCCCCAATTCCATCTAAAATTATGCCTGTTTTGATGCAAATTTTACAGAAGCCTGGTGTTCTGAAAGGGATACTTCTTAAAATAACTCTGTTATAGATAAAGTATTAAGTCTGTGTAATTCAGTGGAAAGCATTAATTTCTCTTCCTTATACCTGGTCTGTCCATCAAGTTTCCCGGAACAGCTTGTATAAGACTCTGGTGCTTAAGCTCGGGCATTTGAGAGCTAATTCTTCAATGGCTTATCCTTCAAAAGTCTGAAGTTTTAGTTTGCAATATTAGTAAAGCGTCTTGCGAAACAAGACAGCAAAGACAAGGAACAATGCAGAAGCTGCTTTATGCAAAGTAACAGTGATTCCCGAAGTGGTTCCCACTTTGGTCCGCCAAGTGTTTGGGACTTCAGTTCCCAGAAGCCCAAATCAATCTGGCCAACAGTCAGGAATTCTGGGAGCTGAAGTCCAAACTACTCGGAGGACCAAAGTTTG
Source organism: Iguana delicatissima (assembly GCA_948472985.1). Lineage (NCBI taxonomy): Eukaryota > Metazoa > Chordata > Lepidosauria > Squamata > Iguanidae > Iguana > Iguana delicatissima. The sequence continues at coordinate 8,140 of CAOKZL010002093.1, forward strand.
GGAACAACTACATTAGTCCATCCTACAATTTCCAGATCTACTGAAATGGGCAGTGCATTTTTCAGGCTCAGCCTTTGATTAGTCTTGTCTACGCTGCCCATCAGTGTCTGTCTTGGCCATAAGGGCAGGTTGGGGGGTGCCATTTGCCATTCAATCTCAGGCAGCAACATATCTTAGGCCAGCATTAGTCAATGTTCTAGAATTGCCTACTTCTGTGCCAGTGCTTGACTTGGGTTCCCTATTCTGAGTGGCTGGCAAAGAGCCATTATTGTGATTTGAATAATTCCTACCAGTGTGTATGGGCCTTCAAGTCATCTGTTGACTTATGGTGACCTCATGAATGTCATAGGATTTTCTTAAGCAAGGAATACTCAGATTTTGACAGTTCCTTCCTCTAAAATATAGCCTACTACACCTGGTATTCATTGGTGATTGCCTAGCCAACTACTAACCAAGGTTGACCCAGCTTAGCTTCCAAGATCATAGAATCCTAGAGTTGGAAGAAACCACAGAGGCCATCCAGTCCAACTCTCTGCTATGCAGGAACACACATCAAAGCACTCCCAACAGATGCCCATCCAGCCTCTGTTTAAAAACCTCCTAAGAAGGAGACTCTCCCACACTCCAAGGCAGCATATTCCACTGCCAGACAGATCTGACCATCAGGAAGTTCTTTTTGAGGTTCAGGTGGAATCTCCTTTCCTGCAGCTTGAATCCATTGCTCCTTGTCCTAGTCTCTGGAGCCACTCTTCATAGGGCATGGCTTCCAGATCTATCACCATTTTGCTCACCCTCCTCTGGACACGCTCTAGCTTGTTGATATCCTTCTTGAATTGAGGTGCCCAGAACTGGGCACAGTATTCCAGATAAGGTCTAACCAAAGCAGAATAGAGTGGTACCACTACCTCCCTTGATCCAGACACCATACTCCTATTGATGCAACCAAGATCTGAAAGGATCTAGTGCTTTAGCCTCCCAAGTTCTGGATCAGAGCTCAACAACCTTTCCTTTTTGGACTATAATCCCCTGAAATGCCCCAACTGTGTGGTCATCCTGGCTGTGGAAATCTGGGAGTTGCCATAGTGCATGAAAGAAACAGGCTTCAGGCTTCCTTTCATCAGCACTCACCCCTTTCCTCTTCTTCTCCTTCACTCCCACCTCACCTCTGCATGAAATCACTCCTTTGTTTGCTCTAGCCATTTGCCTGACTGATCCCTATCTCTCCCCCCACCCACAGTTTTCTTGCCACGTCACCCATTTCATGCTCACGAAACAAGGAGTAAGGGAGTGAGGCAGGTGGCCTGCCAGGCCAAATGCAGATGACTTTGGCTAATGGATTTAAACAGATGGCCAGCCTCCTCAGGGAGACACTGTCTTGCCAAATCACACAGTATATTAAATTGCCAAGTAGGAAGAGGTGTAGCACATCTAGTAGACTAGTGTTTAATTAGAAGCTTCCTGGGCTTCAGCTTTGTTTACTTTGATGCTGACTTAGCTATTAGAAATAAAAGTAAGGGTTTCCTTGGGATTTTGTCAGAACTTCACCCCATCCTACAAACATTGTGCATTAAATAAAAAACCCAAGAGCACAAGCTGAATTGCTGAATGATGCATCAATACTTTTGCAAATCCATTGATTCAGTGGGCTTTCTCTATTTAGGACTAACAATTGGATATATGTCTTAAACAGCATACTAAGCTTGCATAGTTGAGTCAGGATAAGGGACATTTCAATATTTAACATTTCTAACCTGATGCCAACAGACTGTTTGGCATTCCATGACTGAACATTGGGCTATCATATTCCCTCCACTTCACATAGACAGTGATTAGTAACTCCCTACTTCAGTTTATAATAAACCATTATGTGCCACTTCATTCAACAGGCAAACTATAGTTTGCATCTACCTGAAAAACAGAATTGGAAAATACTCACCGCAGTATATGAGGTGAGGGCAGAAGCATGGCATGTATGTCCTCCAGATATTTTTGGCCTGCAGTTCCCAGCATCCTTCACCAACAGCTCTGTTGTCCATGGCTGAAGGAAGTTGCAGTCCAACAACATCTGGAGAACCACACACTTCCTATCCCTGGTTTGAAGGGGAGCAGATATTGCAGTGCCTATTATTAAATCGGTACAAATCTGTAATATATGTGTATCAGTGCCTGATGGTATCAGCAGCAGCAGTAAGACATATGAAAACACAGTGACAGATCCTTCTGCTCTCTTCTCACACACATCTCGTTGTTGCACGTCTTCAGGTCATTTCCAACTTATGGCAATCCAAGGGCAATCCTATCATGGGGTCTTCTTGGCAAAATTTGTTCAGATGGGGTTTGCTTTTGCCTCCTTCTGAGGCTGTGCAAGTTTAACTTGCCCAAGGTCACCCGCTGAGTTTCCATAAGTAAACAAGTATTCAATACTGGTCAATACTCAAACCACTACGCTACACTGGCTCTCATATATGTATGTATGTATGTATGTATGTATGTATATAAGACAGAACAACAAATGCCTGCACTGTCCAGTTAAATTCTCCCAGGCTGATACATTGCAGTAGCATCATATTGTCGCTTTTACATCTGCACGTTAAACCGGTTTGACATCATTCTGTCGTCTGTGGTTCCACATGAGTTGAGGTCTTAGTTGAGGTTAACATCGACGTTAAAACTGATGTACGGTAAAATGGGAAAACTTCGATGTAAACTACCGGAACCATTTCTGCTGCATTCTTTCCTACACGCAGAAGCATTACATCAATTCACACCACTTGCGCTAAAACGTAGGAATGGTTTCTACAACTTTTTTTTTTAAATTGACCAATCAGCGGCAGTGAGATGGAGTGAGTGAGGGGAATAAGAGTTCCACGAGAATTGACGATGTGGAAGCTACAAACGATTTTCTCTGCTTTACTTTGATAGAAACCAGAGGGTGTGCAGATAGGAATTGGGGTAAGTTGGAGTAAAAAACACCGCTCATGACATGCGATGAAACACTCCCCTACTCTAGTGCAGAAACAGCCCCAAATACAGCTTGTGCCTCTCTCTTGTACAACTTTTTTTGTATACATTGAACACAATAAGAAAACTAGAAATGTTCTGAGGAATACAGAGCCTCCATGCAACCAAGAAAGAAAAGAAAAAGAAACAAAACAATGGAATGCTATGCACATCATTGAGAAGAGGCAACCATAAATTATTCCTATAGTATTTAAACAAATGCATTCCATGTTATGCTCATAATGCTATGAGGTTGGCTATTATAATAATAGTTATAGACCAGCCTTCCTTGCCTTGTTCCTGTGTGCATTCAAGTTGCTTCTGACTTATGGCAATCCTGAGGCTAACTATCATGGAGTTTTCTGGGGCTGAGTAACATGCCAAAGGTCATACAGTACCTTGGTGCCTTTCTAATGGGCTGCTCTAAAACTCCCTCATCCACAGCCAACAAAGGATGGGAATCAATGGAGGATGGGAATCGATGGACAACACATCTGGAAAGCACCAAATTTCGGAAAAACTATTATAGATACTGAGACTCTGGAGAAAGAGTTACACCTCCCAGAATATAATATTGCAGTTTGATTGCCAGGGAACACAGTCCTACTGCAAGTTCTCCCTTTAATGAAATCAGTCAAGATCCTGAGAAATATGCAAGTAAAACTACACTCTTTTAAAGCACAAGACACATTATTGTTTCTCACACTCCAGAAAATAAACAAATGTTGCAGAATGCTGCCCTGACTGTGAAATAAGCGAAGGCCCAAGCAAGCTAACCTTCTCTTAATACAGCATGATTGCAGAGCATAGTAATGTTCCCTCATGGGGTGAGCAATTTGTGACATCAGCAGGACTTTCAATTAAGCCAGAAAAGGAGAACTTGAACTAACTACACATTTGTGGTCAGGGAGAAATTAGCAAGGCAACACAGACCGCAACATCCACTGGAAATGTAATGAATTGGGCTGTGTGGGAGATAAGCTAATATTATCATTAGCTTCCTCTTAGAGAAGAAGAGGGGAAAGAGACAGGAGGATGTGAGAAAACAATGCACAGCATTTTTAACATTTAAATAACTTCTCTTTCATGAGGTCATGCTTGGCGTGTTTCAGCTGTCCTTTCATTGTTACATCTTTTATCTAGAACCAGCATCTATATCTATGTTCCTTTTAAAAATGCTTTTGTATGTGCATATTTGGATAGCTGTGTACCAAAGCTGCTTGAGCAATTAGGCAGGAGAGAATTCCAGAAAAGTATACCACAAGCTTTTTCCACTGGTCCTGCTTATCTATGGATACTTGTTACCCTATATCCCTCATTGCAAACTGCTTGAAACTGCACCCCCAGTGAGCCTGCCTAATTCATTATCAAGAAGAAAAGAGGTCTTAAGTGTCCATGCTTCAAGGATTCTCTTATTCTGCAATTTTGCAGAACTGCCAAAACACACACACACACATTAAAAAGGAAGAAAGTTCCAAAGTTACTTTCAAAACTCTTTGTGCCCTCTCCAAACACTCTTGTCTCAAATCCAGCTATATTTCTGCCTATAGTTTTTGCTGCTCTAGTTCCACCATCCTGAACCACTGAACCACCAAACCCTTTCTCTTTTGTTGGCTAGAACATCTTTCAGGCACCGTCAGCAACTTTTCTTACAAAATCCTGTTCTTCCATTAAGGCTCTGGCATACCACAGCTCCCCAACCTCACACTGTCCAGTTGTTAGATGACAGCTCCCATCACCTTCAGCCAGCACAGCCAACACAAAACAAAAACAACCCCCCCACCACCACCTTGGACTTCATTCCTTGCTGGAACTAAGCCCAAGTATGTATAACTCAGAGCTTTCCAAACTTTTCATGTTGGTGACACACTTTTTAGACATGCATCATTTCGTGACACAGTAATTCAGTAAGTAGAGGCAGCCTCTCCACCCGGGCCTGGACTGCCACCACTGCCGCCCTCACATAGGTCTTCCTCAGTCTGAGGTGACAGGAGAGGCACCCCTCCACTCATTTATTCATGTGACACACCTACACACTGCAGCCAACACACTAACGTGTCATGACAGACAGTTTGGAAAGCTCTGGTATAATTCATCCACGGTTGTTTGCTTCCTATTGACCTTCATCCCTCTACCTACCCCCTCCACTCAGGGGCACAAGTGTTAATGTCTTCAAAGAATGCATATATGATTTTGGTTGTGTCCAACACTACTGTTCAAACTTTGGTTCTCCAGGTGTTTTGGATTTCTACTCCCAGAATCCTCAGCCAGTTTGGCTACTGGCCAAGGATTTGGGGAGCTAAAGTTGAAAACATCTGAAGCGCCAAAGTTTCAGAATCACTAGTCTATTAAGACTTCCTTTGTACATCCTGAAGCTTAGCCTGTCTTTTATATTGGAATCACTAGATGTTTCCAGCTTCTTCCACCTCTTTCTTTCTTCCTAGGGCTGACTTCAAGAGATGGAACATAGCCTTCACATTCTCCCTCATGCAGCTTTTGAGCCTGCCCAGCTTCCTCTCCAACAATGGATTAAGTACCTTTCTGCATACCCCTCTCCACTGAGATATGATACTTAGTCCAGTACCTGAGTGGGAAATATACTGCCCTCTGGAATTTGTGGGACTACAACTCTCATTGTGGCAAATGGTGAAAAACACCCTGGGCCCTTGATATCTGCTAGGGTTTGGTCCCAAGATCCACTGTGGATACCAAGTCCCATTATGTACAGTGGTGTAGTAAAATGCTGTCCTTTATACCAAATGGCAAAAATCAAAGTGTCCTTTTTAGACTTTTTAAAAAATATTTTCAAACTGTGGTTGGCTGAACCTGTGGCTACATAATCTACAGATATAGAGGGCCAATTGTACTGTGAACTGAAGTCCAACTACATCCAGAGGGCTACAGGTTCCCCACCTCTGCTTTAGACTTCGCAAGGCTACATCAGGTGCCAGGAGCAGGAACTTCCTACCTCAGTTAAGGAAGTAGATGCATTTCTGGCTTCTGACAGAATCTTTGGTACCAGAGGTGGAAAGAACATGGAAAGAACAGGGATAGGTCCCTACACCAGAAGAAGAACAGTTCAACATGTTTCAGCAAACTTTTGATTCAAAATTAACATTACGCACATGAGAAACGAAACAAGCCTTGCATAAACAAACAAAAACCTTTTGAATCTTCTCAAAGCTTCTTCCAAAACATATTCTGGCATGATTTCTGTTCTTTCAACAGCCTCCATTTTAATTATGACTTCCATTTTGGAGACAAAACTTACAGATCTATGCTTTATCAACATACCAGGGTAGCTGATAGATTAATTTTTCTTTTTTCTTTTACGTTTTGCTCTTCACACTTGCTCAATACATGATCCTGGAGGCCGCTGTTTACCTTGCCTGTTGTATGTATGCACACACAGCTACAGTAGGATCACTTAAAATAGAATCCCATTCTTTCCCAAGTCAAGCTTTATTGCATCATTTACTGTGGATATGCTACTGTAATCCAACACTGAAAGTCTGTCTTTTGCTAGACTCCTTCACCATCCTCCCAATGCCAATGCTGGGGCGGGGGGAATCTTCCAGCTAGGCAGAAGACACGAAAATGGGAAGGGGGCGGCGGCAGAGCTGGGATTGGTAAAAAGACTTTGTAAAAAGGAGCTTCTTTGTCAGAGGCTTTGTTACCCGAGTTATGTCTGTGCTGTCATGCCAGACTTTAGAGAAAATAGCACCTCTTTTTATCAGGTCCAGAACTCAGGGCTGAACTTGCTCTAGGTTTAAGGGAGCACTGGGGGCAGTAGAAGAGGTGTCTCTCACTTCCTTCTGTTACTGGGTCCTGACAGGCTCACCTGGCTGCAGTGGGCAGTACTCAGAGCAGCACAAGGCAGCTGGCTGTAGCCACCCCCTTAATTCTTCCATATTGCAGTAGAAGAATGCTAAATAAGAGGTCCTGTGGAAAATGAAACAGGTGACTAGATTCACCTACTGGGCTGTGCTTCAGGAAACAGATCAGGCAAATCAGATAAATTAATTGCCCAAGGGTTTGCATCAGTGGTTGGGTCAGTAGCAACTGCCCAAGCATACCAGTTGCTGGCCTTGGCTCAGTCCAGGACACGTGATACCCTAAACTCCAAGAAGTGCAAAGCAGAGACAAGCCAGAGCCAAACACCCATTACAACTGGCTAATAAGCCAAGCCAAAATTGGTAGGTCCTGATAATAGTGCAAAAAGATCCATTTTCTTCTAAGTCACCCTTGTATTTAACACTTTCCCAGTCACCACAGGAGACCACAAATTCAGTGCAGGCAACTGAAAAGGCTGATGGAAGAGGGACAGAGAGTGCTGTCCATTTTCAGACCACCCAGTTGGTTTCTGAGTGAGCCAAGAAAGAAGGGAGGTCCCTTTCTCTGCCTCTAGTATATGGATGGGTTGGTGGAGGAAGGATGGATTGATCTGCCCCCTCCTCTGCCAATCACTCAGCAGCTGCCTTTAGAAAAGTAGTTAGAACCCTGCATTCCCATTTGGGCCATGTAAAGTGGGGTTTCCCTTCTTCCAAAGCCAGTCCAGAAATGCAGGATGCAAGCCTCACAGCAAGCAAGCAAGCAGGTTCTGTTTTTTGCCAGCTTTTTAACTTTTTTACAAGATTGTTGAAAATGCCAAGCTCACTGAATTTATATGAAGTCACTCTACAAGTACTTTGAAGAGAGCAAAAAGCAGCCTGACTTAGCTATTTCATCACTGAAGCCTTGTGCCTTGTGGAAATACATCTCCACCTCACCTCACCCCACCCTTCAAAAAACAGCCGCTCAAATACTGCCACACAGCAGTTCCAGAGAAAGGTGATGCAACATCCTAAAGGCAAACAAAGAGTCATCATATACCTATTCAGTACAGATATCATAAGCAAACTGGACAGACTTTGTACCACGTGGCTACTAACTTGCAGAAGCATTTAATAAACCTAGAAGATAAGGACTCTTAGGCAAAGCACCCCTTTATCAAGATTCAGGAAATGAAGAAGTCATTTGATAATTTCTCAAGCTAGAAGAACTCAAGCTGTGACTGAGACAGATGTCTACACTGTCTTGGGCAAGGGGTGGTGAAAATATTGGCCCTTTGAAAGTTGATGGGCTACAGTTCTCATCTTTCCTCACCACTGGGTATATTGGCTAGGGCCCATGAGAGCTGCGATCAAAGAACATCTGGAAGCTCATAAATTGTGGAAATATTTGGGAAGAAAGGTGGTCTATAACAAAGTTGTTTAAATTAAGCAAGTCATGTGTACATACTACATCATTATCCTAGAAAGAGAACTGACTGATGTACAACCCAGTCCTTTGAGTTCAATGAGACTCACTTCTGTGCAGGACTGCAGCTTCAAAACAACCACTGAACTTCAGTAAGGCCTAAAAGATATTATTTCAAAATAGTGCCACCAATGGGCAAATAGGTTTCCAAAGAGTTTGTTGCAACTGGGAGTCCAGCTCTGTCACAAACCTGCAACATACTCATGCAATGGGTTTGTGGGTGGGGGTGCAAAGATTAGAGGAAACTACATAAGAAAAGGAAGTTATCAGGCGCTGGGAAGAGTACAAAACTCTCAAAAAGATTTGTATCACCAAACTGTTGCAATAAAGACCCTACTGAGGAAATGTGGAATCTTTAGTTCACTTAATATTTTGGAATATAACTTCCTCCAGCCCAACACAGCATAGTTAAATAGTAAGGAACTGTGAGACCTGTAGTCTGAAAACATCAGGAGGGCCAAAAGTTCTCCACCCTGCCTTACTTTGTTCTGCTCACCCTTACAAATAGAAGCTGGGTACAATTCTCACCCAAATCCTATTTTCAACACTAAGGCTTATTCCAGGAAGTGAAAGCCTATAGGAACCTCTACGCAAGTTGTTCCCAAACTCTGGTCCTCCAAGTTTTTTGGATTTCAGCTTCCAGAAGCCCCAGCCAGTTTGTCCAACAGTCAGGAATTCTAGGAGTTGAAGTCAAAAATATCCAGAGGACCAAAATCTGGGAACCACTGCAGTCAATTCACCAACTTAGTAAGGACTATAACCAATCCTTGTATAGTTAAAATTAAAAAGCATGGCATGTAGGGCGGGTGGAACATAGAACAATGCCTCTCACTTCTTGTTTTAACAGGTTTTCTAATTAATCAGGTTGAAAGGAAGGTTTCTAATGCTCCCGATCAGTCACAGTGGTTGTGATTCCCACAACAGTCCTGTTGATGTCCCTGAATCAAGTTCACTGGATGATCCCATGGTCTACAATTTACTTGAGACAGGGTGGGAAAAATGTGGTTCAAGGTTGTTGTTTTTTCCCCCTTTTTTAAGAATTACAAAGATTGAAAAACAATGAACAAAACAAAAGATCATAAACTGAAATATAATAAAATAAGAATTAAAAATACAGAATCAAAGGAAAGAAAGAAAAAAGGGAGAATAAAAGAAAAAGGACTTTTGAACTTCTCTTGGGCAGTTATATATGCATATAGTTATTTACGCCTCTTTCTTCAAAATCACAATATATTCACTTTTTTCAATTTTCTATTCTTGCTAATCATCAAAACCAAAAGTTACCAAGTCCCTTTCTTTTTTTCACAAAAAGGGGTTTCCAAGTCCTTAAGAAATGTCACTAACAACCTTTCTCTAATCAAATCAGATAATTTTTCAATTTTTGATAGATCCATCAGATTCGAGGTTTTTGTAAATAAAAGCCCCTATCATATGAGCAAATAGAACTGCCATCAGTTGAAGGATGGAAGGACATAAAAGGGGTATTTTTGCATCACAATTTCTGCACACATCCCATCTTTCTGAACAGGGATGCGAATCATGCAGCTGTCCAGATGCTGCGAGACTGCAACTCCTAGTAGTCCTAGCAAGCATAGCAACTGGTGAAGAATGCTGGGAGTTGCAGTTCAGCAACTGAGGGTCAGGGGAACACATGAAAAGTAACAAGTTTTCCTCAGTGCCTGGAAAAGCCATTCACAAGTTGAGGTATAGACATAAAATTTCTGGTATTTTTGATGCCATGAGGAACAAACAGCTTTTTCCATTTTTATTTTGGAAAAAAAAAAAGGAAATTGGTGCAAAAAATCAGAAAAAAAAACTTTTACAGATTGAAAGTCACTTTACTACATTAGAAACATAAAATGCATTACGTACAACTTCATCTGCCACACGATTATCATATTTGATATATTAAAAGTACTGTTTATTAAAAAAACCTGAAAATTGAATTTGATTTTTAAAAATGTACACACACACACGCGTAGTAACAAGGTCCTGAACTGGAAGGAACACCAGAACTATAAGGAACCTCTTTAGTTTTGCCAAACCAATATTTGTAAAACAAAGACAATTATTTTATCTCCTCTAATCCTTCACAGAGCCCAAGAGACACAAAGTATTCATTCCCACACAAAAACAGCTAAAGAAAAAGCAAACTAAGACCAGGAATTGCAATTATGTGAGATACTATATACAGTCTTAACTACTATCTACCTGATACATAGTTTTTTAGAAATAACATGGGGGGGAGCTTAAACATGTGAACAGCTTGTCTTAAACATTTGATTCATCGTTCTTGAGAATATCCCATAATCCTTCCCCCCTCCATTTTTTTGTGAGGAAAAGGATTCAAAAGAAAAACAAGAGAAAACCACATTTTCTCCAAATATATCCTTTTCCCCCAGGCCTTCGCTCTCTAGGGTGAGGAGTTCTGAATGAGATGAGAAGCCTAGAACTCGCATGATTTGTTTTGCGTCCTACATTCCTGAAGACATGTGCTTTTCCCAAGATGCTTTTATCTCTCTAACTTACTACCATCCAGGAGGAAGGAGCCTGTTACTTCTGCTAGGAAAGAACTGCTAGGCCACCCTAAGCCAAGCCACAAACAAACAAAAGAAACCCTAAGCAACAATAAATAAGCGGGTCCCTCAAAACTATGAGGTCTGTTTTCCCCAGACTTAAGGGTGAAAAATGCAGATGGTGAAAAACAATGGCTAACGCAAACACTGTATTTTGAGCCCAAGGCTGCGAAAGGCAGCGAGGGACAGAGGCAGCCCCACCGCCCTGCTCCTCTTACTCTCTCTCCCAGAGGAGCCTGGCAAGCAGCCCCCTCCCTGGGAGCCAAATCTGCTAGGAGGCCTTGCTGCCAGGAGCCTCTGTGGCCAAGGAAGGCACATGGTTTCACAGATCCAGGCTTCACACACATATCTCCTTCCTTGGCCAAGAGAGGTGCGTGGTACGTAGAGCTGTGCCTCACAGTGCACCTCTCTCTGCCTGTCTGCACAGAGTAAGGATCCGGCCAGAGGTGGCAGCCACGGCCCTGGAGCAGATCGTGGGTAAGTGAAACCATGGATACAGTCATGCGGTTATAGGGGACCTCCTTTATAGAATTTTAGAGGGCGCTGACATGACTGCAGTTCTTGGACACATTTTCCAAGGAAACTTTGTCACTTACGCCTACAAGAGAAACATAGAGGGGAGGAGCAGCAGAGTATCTGGAGTGTTGGGTTGTGACTTAGGATAGTGCTGCTCAAAGTAGTGGTCCCTGGAGGAGTGTTGACCCACCACCCATTGATTACCAATCTGCTGAGAGTTTTCAGAAAAGAAACAGTTGTAGCCAAATATCATATTAGTCCATGGCACTAATACGGGAGAGAAATATCAGCCCTCCACAGCAGATAACATAAGAAGCACTGATTTAGGAGACCTCAGTCCAAGTTCTCACTATGTGACCTTGGCCCTGTCACTCACTCACTCACACTCTCTCTCTCACTCACACACGCACATGTGTGCACACGCACATACACAAATCTCTCTCTCTGTCTGACTTACTTCACAGGGTTACTGTGTGGAGAAGAACCACATACACCACAGTGAACTCACTAGAAAAAAAAAGATGGGATACAAATATAGCTAATAAATAAAACAAAATACAGCGAACATCTTAGTGCTACAGGGTGACAGGCAGGCACAGCTGATCTACTGGCATCATGAAATTCTGTTGCACAAACTTCCCTAGAATAAGCCCAACTTTATGCAGCTTCCTTTTGTTTCGATGTGGATGACACAGAAAACGGTCATCCGTGTTAATGTGTGGCCGCCTGTACACATACATGCTTGTGTGAATGGAATACCACCAACATTTTAGACACCAACAGGCATTGGGCTAGCCCTATCTTAACAACCTTTGAGGCAGGAATGGGCAACTACAACGATCCTCTGGGACACTCCACGGCCAGACAGACTGCCCAAAAATGCCAAAAAAAACCCAAGAATCTAAAATAACTGGCAAGAAGTCCACATCTGATTGAGGGGGAAAGGAATTACTTGATCCTTACACAATTCCAGGAGGTTCCATAATCTGTTTAGAAAGTGAATTCCACCCTTTGGGGGGCCAGAAAAAGGGCAATTCTGAGGGTCTGGAGAAGTCAAGAGCTGCAAAAGAAGTCTTTGCCCACTTCTGTTTTGAGGAGGTAAATTCACATCAAGGTCTATAATCCAAATATTGTTCAGAGCAGGAGGAGATGCATACACACGCATAGCATCTCTGGGATAGGTCTTTGGATGGACCCGTGGGCATACAGAGCCCAAGGCCTACCAATTCCAGCAAAGCTTCCTGAGTCTGCAACATCTCTTACTGAAGTGGTTTGAGAGGGTATACGCTGTAAGTCCATCCCCATTTCGTTCAGAAGTTTATCCATATCTTAGATCTCCCTGACATTGTTGGACTATAATGCTGTCACCATCCCTAACCTCTGCAAATAATGGGTTGGGATGATTGAAGTCATAGTCCCCAAACATCTAAGAATCCAAATTTGAGACAGGCTGCTTCAGAATAACCCTTTTGAATATATCTAGGGGGCAAAAGCAGTCTTGCCCTAAGACAGAGCTAGGCATCCGAGGCTCTCCAAAGTTCTTAGACTGCAGTTCTCACAAATCCACTCACACCACTGGCTATGCTGATGGGAGCTCCAGTCCTGGACCATCCAGTGGGTGATAACTGTCTACTCCACTGTAAGGAGAGCAGGAAGAGAACTGACAATACAGAACGGAGTGCCCATTAGCAAGATTTCCCCAGCTTGCCACCCACCAGATGTGTTGGACTACAACTTCCATCAGCCCCAGCCACCACTGTGGCAATGGAAGCTGCAGTCCAAGACACCTGAAGGGTGCAAGGGCTGGCAAAGGCTACTTTTCCTCCTCCTCTGCTACCACCACACTTTCTCAGGTAAGCCTAAAGGCAAATGGAAAAAGAAACAGGTGCAACATCCTCTTTCCAGGAGGAGGATTTCTTGTTTACACTGAGGCAACTTTGAGCATCACGAGACAACAGGCAGAAGGTGACACATCCTTCCTTCCTTCCTTCCTTGCAAACTCCTGGTCAGATTCCTTCCGGGAGGGAAGAAAAGGTAAACGCCAGGTTAAATAGCACCTTGCGACCTGGAAGCCAGGGCCCCACCTCTGACAGAGGCGCACAAACCAGGGCCACCCCATGTGAAAGAGGAGAGACACTCTGCACGTGGCCAGAGACACTGTGTTGTAAATATTCCCCACTGCTCAAAAAAGAGAGGTTTCAGGAACAAAATAGTAGAAAGCGAACCCGACCACACAGGGTTTGCCACAGTCAAAGCAACCGTCCAAGTTAGGGGAAGGAGATGGGAATCAGAGCCCGGCGGAAGAAGCGGGACGAGGAAGAAGCCCGCGTCTCCCCCTCAACTCCGGCGCCGCCGCAAGCCAGCCTTACCCGTGCGGGGGTCGAAGGTGACCACGAACACCGCCACGATCTGGTCCTCCTCCACCTGCGCCGGTCGTTGCTCTCCGAGGCGCCCGCCGGCGGGGAGGCCCAGCGCCGGCTCCCCCGGGGCCGCCGCCGCCGCCGCCGCCGCCCGCCCATGGCGCGGAAGGAGGGCAGGCGGCCCCCCAGCCGCCGGGCTCCGCCGGCTCCGGCAAGGAGACGCCCGGGCCCTCGGCCCAGAACAGGAGCGGCGCGTCGTCGGCTTGCTCCCCATGGCCCAGCCAGCTGCGGCGCGCCGAGGCGAGGGCGGCGCCTGGCCGAGCGGAGAACGCCTCCGCCCCGCCTTCGCCCGGCCGCCCCGCGGCTCCCCGGCCCGGCGGCGGGAGGCCCGGCCTGCGCTCCCGGGCGCCCCTCGCCCCGCGGGGTCTGGTGGCCCTTCCCGCCCCGGGCCGTTGCCGCCCCGCTTTCGACACCCCGCGGCTCCCCGGGCCACTTCCCCACTGGACCGTCACGGCGCTGTTGTGCCCCTTTCAACATCCCTTGGAGTCCCGGGCCGCTTCCGCACTACGCTGTTGTAGTGCTATTGTTCCACTTTCAGCATTCTGTGGAATCCTAGGCCGTTTCTGCATTACACTGTTATAGTGCTGTGATTCCACTTTCAACATCCTATGGAATCCTGGGGTTTGCAGTTCAGGCCTAAACTGCAAGCCGCAGGATTGCATAGGATGTTGAAAGTGGAATCATAGCACTACAGCAGTCTGGTGTGGAAATGGTCTTTGTGAAAAGGAGCTGGAAGCTGGGCTGGCTTCCTCAGAAACAAACTCCGCTGTGCTCCACGGAGCTCAGTACTAGCAACGGTACATGCCTTCAAGCCATCTGCATCTGGTGGGGTTTCTTAACCCAATGAATACTCAGAGGTGGTTTGCCATTGCCTTCCTCTGAATGTAGCCCACAGCACCTGGCCTTCCTTTCGGTCTCTCTTCCCAATTCTAACCGGACTTGTCTCTGCTTAGCTTCCAAGCTCAAACAGGATCTGGTGCCTTCAAGACTGCTCCATGGAGCTTATTCCACCTGAGGGTAGGGCACTAGTGCCTCATGACAGGACCCTATTTTTAAAGACAATTTCAGGGTGCAAGGCCCCCTTTTCTTTCCTGAGAGTAAGCCTGACTCCATTCAGGGGGATTTACTGATCAGTGAGCACACCATTGCAGGAATGGATTTCCCTGTGAAGTCGTTTTGTTTGCTAGGGCCGTCAGGTTAAAGCAGATTTTTACTCACTTACTTAGAATCTTTTAGGATTCTAAGGTTAGGTGTTATTTGTTTTAATTTTTATCACACTTTTCTTCTGTGGAGGTAGAGGTGGTATGCCCCCAATGTACAGAACCTAAAGTAAGGCACATAAGCACAAAGTGAGCTTCATGTCTGGATGGAGGCTCTGAGTCCAGGTTGCTCCACATATACATGCACTATAGTGCTGTAATGTTTCAACTGGATTGAATCTGAAGTAAGTGGGTTTAACCAAGGCAGGAACTGTGTGGGGCTGCAGATGTTTTGCTGCAACTTCCCACATTCCTTTCATTGGCTCTGCTGGGTAGGGCTGCTAGAAGTTCAACATCTACAGGCCACACAGTTCCCATCCTTCATTTACCAGTGTTAGGGTTACCCCAAAACCTAAAAAACAAACTGTGGGGCCAGACCTAAAATACTACGTCCATCACAGACTACTCCAAGTAGTCTATGCAATTGCAGGTGAGCCCTGAATCAGCCTGGAAATGTCACCAGCTTTGGCCAAAGGGTCCCCCCCCCAGGAAGAACACAGTCAAAAACATTTTTGCATGGCAAAGAGAACAACCCTTTATTGTTAAAAGGAAGGAGTTTTATAGGTTAAGGTGACAATAATCTCATAAAGCATTTCATAGATGTGCAAGAATTATTAGTTTCTCAGGACCAGAATTCTGATACATGGTTGATAATGAAGTAACTTCTGGTTAACAATCAACAATTAACCCTGAATCACTCCTGCATCTGTTCAGCAAGAATAAGAAAGATTGTTACTGGGAACCAATGCTAAGAACCTAACCACTGACTTTACCTATTAATGTCAGCATAATTTTAAGTAGGACAAGAGGCTGACTTTACAGTTGACTAGAATTCAAAATGGAGCAACTTTAGTAAAACGAGCACAGAGAGACAGAGTTCCTTTAGCCTGGACATTTAAGCAGGCAATACCCTCTGTGAATTGAGCTGTACAGGATGTTGAATCATAGAAATGTACAGTTGGAAGAGACCACATGGGCCATCCAGTCCAACCCCCTGCCATGCAGGAATACCCTCAAAGCACTCCCGACAGATGGCCATCCAGCCTCTGCTTAAAAACCTCCAAAGAAGGAGATTCCACCACACTCCGAGGCAGCAGATTCCACTGCCGGATTCCACTGCCAGACAGCCCAGTTCTTCCCGAGGTTCAGGTGGAATCTCCTTTCCTTCAGCTTGAATCCATTGCTCCTTGTCCTGGTCTCTGGAGCAGCAGTAAACAAGCCCTCTCCCTCCTCTATATGGCATCCCGTCAGATATTTAAACATGGCTATCATGTCCCCTCTTAACCTTCTCTTCGAATCTCTAGTAGTCCTCAAAGTAGACCAGGGGAAAGCTGTGGAAGCACTATTTTGACTAAAATCTTTTACTGCTTACACCACACAAGCACACTTAGCTATGGGCAAAATGCATGGAGCAAAGCAGAGGTTCTGAGTAAATGTGTAAGATGGGAGTATAAGTCCCAGACTCTGTTGGACAGTGTTTACTCATGACTAAGTCTGCATAGTGTTGAACCTAGCAGCATGATCTGTGTGTATCTTTGTTTTGCTAAGAAAGTCTGGGTAATACTAGGAGTTAAGTCCTTCTATGAGCAGTAGTACTCTACTCAGCAACAATTATCATTATCATCTTTATGTATACCTGTCTCTTTCACCAAAGCTGACACTCAGAGTGGCAAGTGTGTTTAGAACTGCAGGGATTTTTTCCCACTAGTTCCTAGAGTTTTTGAAAAACAAATCTTTCAACTGTAACAATTCCCACACCAATATCTGACAACGGTAGCAAAAAAACAGTGCTCTGCTCCTTAGTTATACCTTATGTCAGTAGTGAATTCCACAGCAGAGAAGTTGTTCTTTCCTACCAAACAGTTACAATTAATTTGAGCATCTGCCTTCAATGCACAACGTGTCCAATTCTTCCATCTGAATATCAGATTTGTCTACATTTTTTTAATTCCACATTTTGTGTCCAATTTGTGTTTTAGGGGGCTTGTGCAAGATGGTCTCCTTAGATCCCCTTTTAACTATAATTTACCTCTACCTCCTCACTTCCATCTTCTTCCTGCCCCCTTACCTATTCACAGGCCTTTCCCCACCAGAGTCAATCCATACCACCCCTCAGAGACGAAAAATGCAAGGCAAGTGAAAAAAAGTGCTCTGTTTGTTCTTTTTATCCCTTTGCATGTTCAAAGAGGGCAGGTGATGGAGGAGCTGATGTGGGCATAAGTCTCTGCAGGATAAACCGGAAGCTGCTCTTCTTAAGTGCATTTGCAAAAAATGCTCCCTCCATTAGGTCCACACTGGTGGTTTTAACAGGAAGAAGATAGCAAGAAATGGTCAGGGGTAATTTTAAACAGATGATAATTATGCTTTTAACTATTGCCTTTTAATGCTAGCACATCCTCCATTTGAGTGGTTATAAATTCTGTGGGTTGTTCAACAAGAAACAACCCCCCTCCATGGGGTTTGGCAGAAAATGTTTGCTAGCTGGCTCAAGGCCTTTGCACCTGCATGTAGCTAGCTTAGGCTCTTTTCTTCTGGGGTCTAGAGGTCCATGTAAAAGGGTTATTATGTAGAGTCTTTCCCTTGTCTAGTTTGTGTATGGCCTGGCTGACTTCAGCCCTTGTGTGAGACCAGCTGTAGCTGGACTGATTTATTCTTAATGAATATAAAGTCTGTGTGTGGCCTCCTCCTGTTCTGTTTGCTTGGAAGAGCGATCCACTCAGTTTAATAGGGCTTCCCCACCAAGTAAGTGTACATAGAATGTCAGGTTTAACATAACAATCTTATTCTTGGGGAGATTCTTTAGGGTGTAACATTGGCCTCTCTTTAAAAGGTCAATTTCTTTCCTAATAGAGAGCTTTTTCTAACAGATTTTTCTAATGGCTGTTAATAACAATGATTGTGATAATAGTCAGTGTTTTCCTCACACAATTGTGAGAAAAGGACTGTTAAAAATAGATTTCTTTATGTAATAGGTAGAAGATGAAAGCTATCTCTTAACACCCAGCAGAGATCATCTAGTGGAGGACAAATCAGGGGCCATTTCCGCACTAGGCCGTTATAGCGCTATCATTCCGCTTGCAACATCCTATGGAATCCTGGGGTTTGCAGTTTCGGGAGGGGCCGCCTGGCCCCTCCCGAAACTGCAAACCCCAGGATTCCATAGGATGTTGCAAGCGGAATGATAGCGCTATAACGGCCTAGTGCGGAAATGGCCAGGGTTGTGAAAATCAGCAGTTAGGAAAGCTGTGTGTAAATGCTTTTAAGAATCAGGCTAGTTGGGAAGAACCAGTATTTTAGAAGCAGGTTTGATAAAACTGCCAGAGATTCTTAGCTGAGATGGATATTGCCAAGATCTTTTAAATTTGTAACCACTGAAGCCTGATTTCAGGGAAAAGGCAAGGTACAGATTATATTGATAGGAATTGCATTTAAAGTGCATATCATCCAATATTTCATAGATGAAAATTGAAACCTACAAACATCGGAAAGTGATCAGGATGGCAAAAATTACTAATGAGGAAGAACAGACAATCTAGGAGAGGATGCAGCGGTTGCATATGTTTCAGGCTACTGGGAAGCAAAGATTCTCCGTTCTGTCCTCTTTTTCCTCGCTGAGTCAATTGAATGCAAGCTGTCTTTACGCTTTGAACTCAGATTGCAACAACTGAAGTAACCTGAGAACAAAGGGGGAGAAGGAGAGTGAACCTGGAACACTCTGACAAAGTGGGATGACAAAGGAATCATTGGGTCTGTCCCTACCAAACTGGGACAGTTAGAACTGTATGATTTCTTTTTCTTTGTAGTTGCCATGGATGACTGGAACAGCAGTAACAAACTTGTCCAGAGGCTGGATTTTTCAAGCTGTGGAGAAGACACAGAATTAGAAGAAGACAGCAGCATGCAAGAGGAAGAACTCA
The DNA here is from genome assembly GCA_948472985.1 of Iguana delicatissima. Taxonomy (NCBI): domain Eukaryota; kingdom Metazoa; phylum Chordata; class Lepidosauria; order Squamata; family Iguanidae; genus Iguana; species Iguana delicatissima. Next base: position 27,126 of record CAOKZL010002093.1, read on the forward strand.
GACATGTCACCCCACAGAAAAGCTGGGAGTCTCAGAGCTGGCGGTCAAACTGTCCTGTCCCTGTTACACCACAGCAACAACTAGATGATTTCTCTCAGGATCTTTCAAAGTCTTGGGCAAGTCCAGTGAGGAAAGGCAAAGAATCTCGGAGAAAGAACATTGCATCTCTGGAGGATTACCCTGAGACTCCTTTGCACTATGTCACATGGCAAAAACTGCAGCTCCGTGATACCCCCAGCACCCCAAAGGTAAAATGTTGGCAGCAACAATAATGGGTGAAATCCTGTATTAGTCCTATCTAAGTAGACCCATTGAAGTCAAGGGACTTAAATTACTTACTGTAAGTTTTGATTTGTATCAGTGGACCTAATGTAGGTAGGAGTAATGTTGGATTTAGTCCAACATACTTGTGCTTTCCTGTTCTGTTTCAAGTATTCCAAGTATGCCCTGAAGCACAGTACTGAACCTTGAACTTCAGCATGCTTGAAATTTGATCCTGCAAGGAGTTTGGTGAGGGAAAGAGAATTATACAGTGGTAAATGAACTTTTTGTTTCTAATGTGACTCTTTCGCAGCCTTTCTGGTTAATTCCTACTCCTGTATTTTTGAGTCAATCTGCCTTCTTTATGGCTTTGAATCCTAGAGGCAGAGACTTTTGGTTCCTCCAGAAAGCTTTTCCCTTGGTTGGGTTGTTAAAAAGCAGGGCCAGCCCTACCATTAGGCATGCTGAGATAGCTGTTTCCAGCTGCAGATCGAGGGTGAAATGAAAGGGGATAGGGAAAGGCCCTTGTGGGTTTCCCCCTTCTTGTACCAAAAATAGGAGCAAGGATACTCCAGGTTCTTTGATGTAGCCTATGCTGTCATATTTAAACACTTGTCATAGACAGGGGTCCCACTGCTGATCATCAGAATATCTTGGGCCTCCTGTTCTTCCTCCTGCCATTGACACCTTCCCTCTTTTCTTTTCTTGACCTGATAAGTGAGAGAGCAAAGAGAACATATTGGGATTCTGCTCAGAAGCAAAAGTGGGGAGCATTTGAGGGTGAGATAACTACTAAAGTTATCTTGAATCTGGAAGCTGCTTTATGGCAGCTCAAATTGTTGGTCCATAGAACTGAGAACATTCTACAATGACCTGCAATGGTACATATTCCATCACTAGACTACCTCACTTGCTTGATAGCCCTCTGTGCTCTGTGAATCTTGGGATTTGTAGGTTGGTGGAGAAGTTAAAATTCTCTGCTAGAGATCTCTACTGTAGTTCAGGGAAGTGTGCTAAATAATTCTAAGTACTTAATGCAGCTAGAAAGCCAAGATTCAACAGAACACAGCCATGACAGTTAAAGTGGTTTCAAACTGTGATACCTGTGGAGTGTGGATACACTTTAAAGTTAGTGGCACTATATTTCCTTTTTCTGTTGATGAGGGCCTTCAAGTCCTTTCAAGCTTATAATCGTCTTATCTTGGGGTTTTCTTGACAAGATTTGCTTGAAGAGTTTGTCATTGCCTTCTCTGAGGCTGAGAGTGTGTGAGTTGCCCAGGGTCACCAAGTGATTTTCCAAGGCTGAGCAGAGATTCGAACTCTGGTCCCCCAGAGTCCTAGTCCAACACTCAAACATGCTGACCTTTGTCCTTTTTCTTACTGTACCCAAAGTAAGTATGACTTTTCTATGGAATCCACATTCTAAGAGGGAGGGGAATCTCTTTCCTGCCCTGGTTGGGCCCTGAGCAAGATGACCTTGACAAGGCTGGTTCTGCCAAGGAAAGTAAGGCAACTGCCTCAAATGACAAGATGGTGAGGGATGAGGAGTGGTGGAAAGATGTTGGAGAACATGGCCTACCATGCAGTCCCTCAGCTATTGCTTTCAGGTGTGTTGGAAGATGCTGCCCCGTCACCAGTTTAGAAATATGATTCAGCTGCCAGTCAGGGTTGCCATCTTGTCCTTTGCTTTGGCCAGCAAAACACCTTGAGAAGGCCCAGGGTCTTTAGGACTTCCCCTCTGCTTAACTCTCTTCCTCCTGTCACCATTGTTCATTCACTTGCTCTCTGGACCCAATTTGTGCAACTGCGGAGTTGAGAACAGCCACTGTTTTTTTGGACTACAGCTCTTATAATCACCCAGGCAGTTTTGTGTAACAGAATGCAAGGACTTGTAGTCCCCCAAAATAATTTCTTAGTAAGGTGATCTGAGCTTGCTGCTTCATCTCCTCAGTTTTCCTTGCATGCTATAGAGCAGCAGGTGAATTTCGGAGTGCTGGGAAAATATGCTTAAGTTTTCTGTTGAGCGCATAGGTACAGAATGTTTTCCCCCTTAACTATCAAAACCATCAAAGCAGCATTGCAGGAACAGCTTTTCTTCAAAGCAGCTTCTGTGCCTTTCTCATCCCAGGCTGAGATGTAGAGTCTCTGCAGGCTATAAAGACACAATCCTGATTGATTCTTTAATTGTGTTTTTGCTCCTTTAAAATTTGAAATAGAGCAATTTAGAAAATCCTCTTCATCTTCCTGCTTGTTAAGATGGATGTCTGGGAGGACTCTACTGGCATCTGCAGCTCCATATCAGGCTTTGCTACCAAAAATATCCTGCTGGGAAAGTAGCATAGCTAAAAGAAGAGCCTTTTTCAACTCTTAAAAATCTCTGTGGCTGACAAAGATCCTTCTTGACAGGAAATCAAGCTTGGTGATTGATTTTTGATGTTCCAGCTGCAAGTTGTATAGATTTGTGTATCTTGTGACAGAGACAATGGCTTGATTGGAGGATCCTTGCATGACAAAGATCCTAGGTTCAAATCCTGACCACATAGCAACTAATAGGAAACCAGGGCCAGTGTTACTTTTGGCCACGGGGTGGGGCTTGTACAGCCTTCCAGATGTTATTGAACTGCATGTCCTATCAGCCCTACCTAGCATTGTCCGTGGTGAAGATGCTGGGAGTCCAACAGCATCTAGAGGGCAGGCCACTCTCAAGTTAAGTGGAATGAAGCACCTCTTATCCATGATGTAGTGATACATTTTAAATTTCACATCCCCATTTGTGGCATTTCCTGTAGTTACACTGCAAGGAGAGCCCAATAATGCAGGCAGTTTTCATCATCACCAGGAACAGGTCTTTTGTAAAGCTGATGGGTCTTGCTCAGTCAAAACCAAACTACCCTAGAACACTTTGGATCACAATAATACAAAGTTGCTGGGAAAATCCATTTCTCTTCCAGTTTCCAGGAGGATAAACTCGGAACAGGAGAGTCCAAGGGGATGGCACATGGTGTCATAGTCCTTGCGCATCAAAAAGTTCTTTGGCTTCAACGCTATGAGCCCTGGGTCTATAACACCACTGCTCTACTCCCACCATTCAATATTATATAGAACTGGTTTCTGAAAAATAAGCAGAATAATTTCAACTAGACCATGGTTGCATTGGTGCATTAAGTAGCATTGAATGATAAAGATCTTACTAAATGGTACCACTTCACAGTGCAGATTGGAAGCCTTGTATTTAAAAGTGCTACTGCATTCTGGAGAGTTAACATGGGTTAAGATGGCTGGACTGGGAGATCCAGCTTCAAGTTCCCACTGAACTATTAAGCTTGCTGGGGGACCTTGAGCTTCTCTCTCACTCTGATCTTTGTTCACTCTGATCTTTGAAGGGATGTCATGTTGAGGATGGAGCGGGCTTGTTTTCTGCTGCTCCAGAGACAAGGAGCAATGGATTCAAGCTGCAGGAAAGGAGGTTCCACTTGAACCTCAGGAAGAGCTTCCTGACAGTCAGAGCTGTCCAGCACTGGAATATGCTGCCTTGGAGTGTGGTAGAGTCTCCATCTTTGGAGGCTTTTAAGCAGAGACCGGATGGCCATCTGTTGGGAATGCTTTGATGGGTGATCCTGTATAGCAGGAGGTTGGACTTGATGGCCCCTGGGGTCTCTTCCAGCTCTATGCTTCTATCTACCCTACAGGGTTGTTCTGAGGCTAAATGGAGCCAACTCTTGGAAGGAGGATCTGCTCTAGGGCCAGCAGTTACTTGCTGGCTATCAGTTAACTTGCTTCATTCTCTCTCATAAACTTTCCAGAGGCATTTGGCTGGCTGACTCCATTCCTTTTGGAAAGAGAAGTCAGTGCTCGCTTCAGCAGCATATATACTAAAATTGGAACAATATAGAGAAGATGGAAAGAGAGGTCAAATGGCTTTTGTCAGTCTGAATGAGTGAAGCGCACTTTTATATTTATGTTAGCATTTTGAATTCAACGCATTATGCTCATATCACAGATGTTGGGAACAAGTTGTTATTTTAAAAAGAAGGCAAACAGGTTCCAGCTTCATTAAACCCTTTGTGTATGCATTAGATGGTTGATGTAAGGTTGGTTGGTTTTAATTGTATAGCATTAAAAACACATGCCTAATTTCTGTTGTTTATTTTTCTCTCCCCATTCCTTTTTCTTTTTGTGTAATGTCGTCTTTAGACAGTCCCTGCTTCAGGTTTACAGTCTAGTTTCATGGAACTGTAAATGATTAGTGGAACCTTTCCGGTTGATGAGTAAGATACATAAAAGTTTTAAATAAATATTTATTGTCATAAGGGTCTTTGTCTTTGGAGATCAGGCAGTTGAATAAAACTGGTACTTTAGAACATTCTTTGACATTCTTTCTGTCTGTTTTCCCCAGAGTCTCCTGAGCAAGACAGCATTTCCTTCACCTGTGCGAAAATTCTCCCCAAAAGGGATGAGAAATTTGCGTTTCAGCTCATGTACAGATTCTGAGGAGCCTTCCTCAACTTCGTTAGTTAATATTAACCCCTTTACACCTGACTCATATAGACAGATGGTCTTCCACCCCAGTGGGAAGAGGAAAGCTAGAGGGGAGCTGTGAGTGTTTTCTTACTTACGATGTTTTATCTCATAACTATTTTGTAGTCAAACCAGATATGGACGAAGATGTACTCCCAAGATGATCCTGTTTTCCATCACACAGTGGGATTTTCTCAGAGGTATATGTGTCAGCAATCAGACTTGCAAATTAAACTTGTGCTTACCGTGCAATGGTTAATCCAAAGCAAAACATATTAAGTGCAAGATACAAAGAAGAGGAAAATGGCATGGTGTGTGTCAAAAAGATGTCTTTCACAGCTTGGACAAAAAAGTGTGTTATCCCTAGCTTTACTTTAAGTAACCTGGAGGTTTCCAAAGCTATTTTCCAAGCAGTTTTTGAGTTTCTGTAAAGCTTAATGCGGTTTGTCACTAAGAATTTTAGTAGTGAAGGCCATTCTCCTTCTGTTTGCCTGCTGCTTCTGATCCTGCTCAGCTGAAGGAGAGCAATAATTGGTTAAGATACAGGCCCACAGAGTTATGGAGAAAGTGAACATGGCTAGCCAGTGGGGCCAGTACCCCAATTAATCAATAAAAGTAGCTTTGGCCATTCTGGTTGTGAATAGTGGGAACTGTAGTTTGACACATTGGAAAGATACAAGCCTAGGGGAATGAGCTGAGGGTGGAATTCAGGAAGAACTCTACTTAATTTCTGTTCCATAGCATTTAAATGCAGGAAGAACATCCTCCTACAAAGTCCCCTACAAATCAGTAATTAGCTGAAGAAGTGGGAGTACACTGGTGATAGACTTGCAAGCTAGAGCACTGACAATGAGAGTCACTATAGTCCAGTAGTTAGGAGTGCTGAGCTCGGACTTTTGAAATCAAGGTTCTAGTTCTACCAAGCTGTGAAAATTCCTGTGTGTCTTTGGGCCAAACTCTCTCATTCTAAGCTTAACTTACAGGATTGCTGTAAGGACAAAGTGAATGAAAGAAAAGCAGGATGTACATTTGACAAATAAAATAATAAAGGGACGTTCAATCTGCTGGCCTACCATGGAAAAATCAGTTTGAGTCCTCCTTGATCCCATTAGCAACCCTCAGGGTTGAGCATTCAGTGACCAGCACTTAAGCTGTGGTGCCAAAGGCCAACGGAGAGCTCCCCTGGAAAGAGCAAATGTGTCAGGAGGTTGCTGGAGATTGTGAAATTAGTTACTGTAAATTTTTTGGGTTTTGTTTTTTGTTTTTTGGTGGAGGTAGGCAGAGGTTCAAATACCCAAATATGTTTCTGTTACTGCTAATCTTGGATTATTTTCTGACAATTCTTGGTACCCATTGCACATTTTGTTACCTTGCTAAGGTGGGTTTCTTTTTCATTCCAAGATGTATTAGTCCAAAAAAAGTCTCCTCTTCTCCTTTCTCTCTTGTTTCCTTTTTTAAATTATTATTAAATTAAGAGCTATAGTGCATCAGTGAAATGACACTTTTGCACTATAACACTATATCTCTGCAAAAACAATTTAAAACATTCAGAAAGGAAAAACTTGCCCTTTAGGTCTGTTTGGAATTGCATGAACATTTTCTGCCAGGTCAGTTTAGAACTCTTGGATTTCACAACTTGAAAGCTGGATTTCTTTTGTTTGAAATGCCATATTGCTACATTCCTTGTCCAGATATCAAGTAATTGAGCATTAGTGAGAAATTTGAATTGATCTGAAACTAGAATATGAATCTCCCAAGTTGAAGGCTTCTCTGGTCCTAGAGTGAATTTTCTTGTGGTTTCTGTTCACTTTACGTGCAGACATGCCTGTATAAATATTTTATAAAGCTTGAGTAGTTCCTGAAGCTCATGCTTAAATATTTAAATGATGAAACTGAAGGCTTGTTGACTGTCTGTGAGTGCTAGAAGACCACTTTATGGAATTAATATTACTGTTTTAGGGATGATCCCAGCCAAAAAGGGGGTCCAATGGAGCTGGGCTTGCCAGCCAAGGTGAGTAGTGTTTGCACAGGTGCATAAATCCCTATAGTTCTACATGTGAAAGACAGAACATCTTGTTAACCTACAGCAGCAGACAAAGAAAGCATTACTGGAACATAATAATAAGAGCTCACTTCTTTCTTTAATTTTAAAATGTCAGAGAAACCCAATAAGCATATTTTAAGAAATCCTTATCAGATGGAGGTCATGGAAATGAAACAGGAGTACAATGAGAGAACTCATTACAATATTACACAATTACTTCAAGCTGCAGAACCAAAACACATCTGCAGCCATATTTAAATATAGAGGAAACAATACAGTTCCCAGATTCCCACAACCACTTTGGCCATGATGGCAGATGGATGCATTGATATGCTCTGCTTTAAATCAAAGAGGGGCAACACATTTCCAACCTATGAGAAATATTCTTTTTATTTCATACCATTCTGATATCTAAATGTGTAAATACTCCCCTCTTCCTCAACCAATCTTTGAAGGTGGGCAACTTCTGACTATCTTGATGCTCTTGAACCGCAGTTCCCATCCCCCCAAGGCCAGTATGGCCAAGGGTGTGGAACAATGAGAGGTGAAGTCCCAGCAGCATCTGTAGGACCAGTCTTGCAGAAAACCCCTCCCAGGTCTCACCTTGACATAACTTCTGATAACAAGTTAATAATGGGTTGGGGGAACATTAAGGCATTTGGGCTGAACTGATGCTGTAGGTTACTGCTTGATGCTTGATTTCTCTTGTTTTTATTCTGCTGATTGTCTGCACTTTTAATCTTTTTTTCCCATTTCTATGACAATGTTATTTTTGCTGTTTTCATTCGTACTGTTTGTTGTTGCAGACTGTTTTGACAAGAGCAATGGGATATAACATTTAAAATTAAAGCATACTGAATTTCTTACCTGAACAGAAGTAGTCAAAGCGTACTTGGCTAGCAGTATGTTGAGACAGTTATCAATCTGTCATAGTAATCAATTCTGTAATGAACCTAACATTATTACTGTGAGCAGTCAAGTACTTCTGACTTTCCATGTGAAGCTCTTGCTTGCTGACCTTCACACGCAATGATAAACCAGATTGTGGTTTGCTGGATTCTAGCTTGTGCTGTGTCTAAACCCATTCCCATGAACAAACCATAGTTTGTTAGCCAGACACCAATCACAAATAGAAGCCATGTTTTGTTACTGGTTTATGAGCTCTGGCTTATTTAAATCATGGCTTATCATCATTGCTGAACCAAAAACGATGGCTTGGTCTTGGCTTGTTTTCTCCAGCTGCCTACTATGGAACATGCACTGACAAAAAGAGTCCCCATTTTACCCCAGAAATAGGGAAAACAAAGGATGTTTGTTTGGTCATCTGCAGGAGAATTCATAACTAAAGCAACAATCCGGGGTTAGTTTAAAACTGGAGCTGAGCATGATTAGGGTTGCAAGTTCAAGATTGTTCCAGGCCTTGAGGTTTCCAGGCCAAAACTTGAGACCTTGGGATGATTCCTGGGTGATGTCATGAAGTGTTACATATTAAGTATCAAAGAGAGAAACACCTCCAAAGAAGGAGAGACCATCCAAGACAGTCTGCTGTACTGCTGAACAGCTCTTACCACCTAAACGTTTTTCCTGATGTTTTGGTGGAATCTATTTTTTTTAATCCATTGGTTCATATTCTAACCTGAACACTGAACCAATGGAACTCTGGCGCAGCAAAACACAAACTTGTTGTGTCTTCTACATTAGTGGTTCCCAGCCTTTGATCTTTTTAATATTTTAGATTTCAACTCCCAGTAGTCCCAGCCAGTATGGCCAGTGCTGAGGAATTCTGTCAATTGAAGTCCAAAATATCTTGCAGACCATTATGTTGAGAATCGTCTTTCTACAAGACATCCCTTCAGATATTTAAAGATGCCTGTCATCTCACCTCTGTCTTCTCTTCTCCAAGTTAAACATGCCCAGGTCCCTATGCTGTTCCTCATAGGGCTTGGTTTCCAGACTGTATGTACTACAGACGTGTTTAAATTGACACTTTGATTCAGATTCCTAATAATAATAATTTCAGAATAATATAGAAATGTGGGCAGATTTAGGGATAAAGATATGAGAAAGTGACATGGATTAGGAATGACTGCTTTGCCCATCCTTCCTACAGGTTAAGCTTTCTTGGGGCTGTACTGTTTAAGAATTTCAGTGTCTGTATCTGTTCCTTGCCATGTAAATTTGAGTCTATGGAAAGCTGTTGTGACATGTTAAGGAGAAGGGGTCTTGTAAAACAACAAGAAAGCTAGTCAGCTAGAAACCTTTCTGTTGAATGTAGCTTTCTTTATGGAGGGCTTTATGTCTGTATGAGGCCAAATACCATCACCCCACTGGTTTCCAGCAGTGGTACATTCCCAGTGGGAACAGAGAATCTTTCCTGCCTTTTTCTCCATGTTGATTGGCTCTAAATCAGTGGTTCTCAACCTGTGGGTCCCCAGATGTTTCTAGACTTCAGCTCCCAGAAGCCCTGAGCATTGACCATAGTGGCTGGGGCTTCTGGGAGCTGAAGTCCACAAACATCTGGGGACCCACAGGTTGAGAACCACTGCTCTAAATGCTTTTGTCTTATTATTATTACTACTGATTCTCTGGGCTACCAGGGGAGAAATTAAGCAGTCACAAGCTTCTAATTGAAAATCTAATGAAGACAAAGCTTTTTACATGGTTTTTTTTTTGAGGGGGAGGCAAGGGAAACAGAGAACCTTACCGAATGTTAGATAAATATCTCCCGCAGGGCTGCCTGTCCCTATGTTCTGATGCACACATCTTTCATCTGGCTCCTTTCCCCTTGAGTCAGTGCTAAGCACAATTACTATTGTTTTAGAAGATGGATTTTAATTTTCCAATAGAAACTGTTACGTGATAAAGCGGCATTGCCCTCTTCTGGTGAGAATCCAAACTGTTTCTAAAGTGTAATACCTTTCTCTCTGAGAAAAGATGGAAATGGGCAGACACTCAACAGTCTTTTTCTACTTAGTGTCCTCCAGATTTGTAGGACTGGGACTCCTACGCCCATTACCCTCATGGATTTTTGGCATGCTGGCTGTGGATGGTAGGAGTTATAGTTGAATGCATCTGGAGGGCACTAGGTTGGAGAAGACTGAACAAAGGTTTAACCAATTACCTGTGTGAACGTATGTAACTTTTAACCTTGACACTTGTATCTTGGTTAATGTCTCCGCTCTATCTTCTTCAAAAGGCTAATACTTTATTGATCAAACAAACAGAAAACTCGTTTTTCCAGCAAAGCAAACTCTGGTGATATACATTGCAAGTGTCTATATTTAAAAAATATGAGTCAAATCCATAGAAGAATCTAAACTGATTCTATATTATGGTGGCCCCTCCAAGTCTTGGAAGACAATTTGTCTTTGTCTTGTTCATTTTTTTTTATCTGCCTGCAGAGATTCCTTTTGCGTGAAAGCAACATGGTTTCCCGTTATAAGAAGGAATTCTTGGAGCTGGAGAAAATTGGTGTGGGGGAATTTGGTTCAGTGTACAAATGTATCAAAAGGTTGGATGGATGTGTTTATGCCATCAAACGCTCAAAGAGGCCCCTTGCTGGATCCTCAGATGAGTAAGTGAAACTCACCCATGTGCATGTGTTCTGCATGTATACTTGTGCAAGTATGCGCACATTCAACAGTCATGGGTTATGATTACATGTCTTTCTAATATACATATAGAGGCAATACTTGCTTTTGAAATCTTCGATCCGTTGGGAGAGGCGGGATATAAATAAATCAGTCAATCAATCAATCAACAAGCTTTCTTTGTGATATGTAAATTAGTGATATTTAGCCAGATACTGAAAACAAAAAGAATAAAGGTAAGTGGAGAAAGTGGGTAGGGAGCTTTTTCTCCCTGTTCCACAATATTAAAGCTAGATAAAGAGAGAAAGATAAAAAGAACTCCTTATAGACACAGCACATTCACATCTTTCACACTACACAATTGTAGCACCATGATTCTAGTTTGACTTCTGTATTTCCATCCTATAGAATCGCGGATTTGCAGTTTAGGAAAAGCTATTTAGAATTCTTAGCTAGAAACCATGAAAGCCTTGCCAAACTACAAACTCCAGGATTCCATAGGATGGAACTCTGGCAGTTAAAGTGGGATTGTAGCTCTATAACTGTGTAGTGTGAAAGAATCCATAGTTTAAAGGACGGAATCTACTGCCACAAGACATAATAATGACCACAGTTTTTAAAAGAGGTTAGGCAGTTGTATTGGAAGGAGCGAATACTGGTGCCTACGAATCATGATGTGTCTATACTACATACAAACTTAGAAGTATTGGAAGAAACAATTAGCCCTTTCCAGATATTGCTCCCCTTTCAAAAAATTCCAACTTCATTGGGGTACTTTGATACTACACAGTTATAGCATTAGGATTCCACGTTTAACTGCACTCAAACTCTCTGGCTAAGAATTCTAAATAGCTCTCCCTAAGCTGCAAATTTCAAATTTCCATAGAATGAAACCACAATCATATAGTGTGAAAAAGTCTTGGGGCTATTAAGGAACTCTGCAGTGGTCTGTCTGGCCATGTTAATCCTCTTCTATCCAAATTCCTAATAGCACAGCAATATCACAGTTTGAATAGTGGCCTTTGTTTTATTTTTCTTTCTTTGTCTACAGGCAAATGGCTTTGCGGGAGGTATATGCCCATGCAGTGCTTGGCCATCATCCCCATGTGGTGCGCTACTACTCAGCTTGGGCAGAAGATGATCACATGATCATTCAGAATGAGCACTGCAATGGTAAGGAGATGTCCTGCCCTTCCAATCTTTGCTCAGCTCCAAAGTACCTGAAATGCATTGTGCATTCTTTCATTTAGTTAAGCACATATAATGAATGTCCATGGAGAGTGAAACTGCAGTACAGGACAACTTGCTGACAGATCAGAGCTTAGAAAAATAACTGGTTAAGCTGGCTGAGGGGTCCTGGAAGTTGTAGTCTTAAATGTGACTTCTCCAACTGCAACCCTGGATTTCTTGTGTCAGTCCATAAAAATAGAAAACAAAGAGAACCTACACAGGGTGTGAAACTGAGTACTAAGGGCTTTTTCTCACTACAGAAAGATAGGCTTATTATTCCACTTTGATCCTATGGAATCCTAGGATTTGCAGTGCTGGGAGCGGTGTTTAGGATTCTCAGCCAGAGCACTCTAGTGCCTCACCACACTATCATTCCCAAGATTCCACAGGATGAAGCAGTGGCAATTAAAGTGGAAGAATGTCACTCTAATTCTATAGTGCAAATGGGCCTAAGATTGGGAGTCAGGGAGCAGAAGGTTGATTTCAGCTAGCGATGACAGCTGTACTCTTAAATTTCAAATTAAGCTGCTGAAACCATGAAAGCTGGTAGAAAATATTACTAGATGTGTGTGTATGAAAGAGTTTTTGTGTAAGTTCCGGTTTTGGTACTGATGTTTGTTTTTTTCCAGGGCTGAGCATATACTCAGAAGTGTCTCATTTCACAATTCTACGTACAGAATCTTTTTGTACATAGCAGCTATTTTTCACTTCGTTCTTTTTAGGGGACTTTTGAGCTCTGGTGAAAAATAAAGTAGAAACAGCAAGTCTAAGGTCTATCTTCATGTGCTCTAAAGGGCTGTTCTGTGGGCCAGTAAAAATAGGTATCATCCTTCCAAGATGATATGGTGTTTGCTAGCTACTAGGTGCTGAGAGCAGGGACCCATACTCAGTTGGGTCTTCCTTCTTTCTGTATTTAAGTGACTTCAGAGACTTAGTTTGTTAGGTATCATCCAAAGTCCATAATCACAAAAGGTCCTTTTATTCAGAACCATATTGCTTTTGTTCTCTGTAGTCACTCATTAGCTTGCATGGGGCCTTTTCCTATCAAAGCTTAGAAAGTTAATTTCTTGAAACTGCAACTCCCAAAATCTCACATACCTGAACCCCAGATGCAAAGTTCTGCATGTTATAGTCTAAGAAAATAACTTTTTGCAATCCGCTGTTTGCATGTGAGTAGAACAACATGATTGCCAGTTCCTCAAAATTCCATTTCACATTGGCCAAGGAACTGGTGTCTGTCTAAAATCCTATAGTATGTGCAAATGTGATTATACTCTATGCTGTTTTGAGAGTACTGTGACTGGAATGGTTGCAAACTGATGCTATAACATGGATCTGTCAAGGCTGATTATATTATTTGGCAGAGTGAAGCATCTGCCTCAGGCAGCAGCTGCCGGGAGCTGCAAACAGCAGTCCTACAGCCTTTACTCTTCTGGATGAGAGAGAAGTACATGTGCGTGACATAGCTGGTCCTGCTGTAATTGAGCTGTTGATCTTAGGTGTGCTGGAGAAAAGTCTCCTGTCATTGGTGTTGAAACAAAATTCAGCTGGCATTCCTGTTCATTACTAATATGGAATGGGGTTGGTTGGGGGGGCATCTTTTACTCAGGCAGCAAAATGTCTTGCGCCAGACCTGGTCTTGATATAGAGAAAAGGCCGTGTAATACATCATGTCAGCAAGATGTGCACCTCTGAAGCATAAAATATGAAATGGATGTAGAAATAGAGACTGAATTCTTGCACACACATATATAACACAGATGCATGTATAAATATGTGTGTTTGTGTATATTTTATAAATATTTACATACATGAATATACATACAGTAGAGCTGGTCTGGTATAGCAGTTTGAGTGTGGGAATGGGATTCTGGGAAACCAGGGTTCAGATTGCTATTCAGTCATGGAAACCCACTGGGTGACCTTGGGCAAGTCACACTCTCTTACTCTCAGAGGAGGGCCATGGCAAACCTCCTATGACTAATCTTGCCAAGAAAACCCTGTGATAGGCTCACCTTAAGGTCGCCATAAGTCAGAAGTGACTTGAAGGCATGCAGCAACCACACATTATAAGTAGTAAAAATAAAACATAAAATATATGAAACATGACTGTAAATTATGAATAAGACAAATGAGCATTTGACTTAGTACACTATGAGAACTAGCATTGGCTGAGATTCTGTATTAAGTAAGGTTGCTATACCAGTGCTCCTCAATGTTTGGTCCTCCACAAAGTTTTACCCAGCACAGCAAATGATCAGGAATTTTGAGAGCTGAAGTTCCAAGTGTCACCAGGGGCAAAGTTTGAGATCTGATATACCATGTACAGAATACCTTCTTGAGACATGGAGCCTGAGATGTTTTCAAGAAACACTACAATTAACTTTCTCTGTTCTTACTCCCTCCACTCAAGGGCCCCTTAGGTAATGGCAGGTGGCAGCATGAAGCTACTAATTAAGTGTTGACATGCAAATAGATATCTTATATGTAAGAAAGAGTACTCAGGAGGAAGGGACATTGCAGGACACTGCAGCCCTGGCTGTATGTTAACACTTGGTTTTCTGCAGGTGGGAGCCTTCAAGATGTGCTTTTGGAGAACTTGAAGACAGCTGATTATTTCAAAGAATCTGAGCTGAAGGAGATCTTGCTGCAAGTCTCCATGGGGCTGAAATATATTCACTCTTCTGGTCTGGTTCACATGGATATCAAACCCAGTAAGCCTGTCTGTTCCACAATGTACAGAGTGTAGAATAATTGTGGTTGGCACATAAGGAAAAATGAGCTGAATACACATGGGTGAAGTTTTTCACCATCTTGGTACAGAACTCAAATTCAGCTGAATCTCCATTGAAATTGCACTGAAACAGCATTAGTACATTACTGAACTCACTTAGACTTGAAGAGCTATTGCTTCTAAATTATAAAGAAGCGTAAGTCTCCCTTCTAACTGAGCCATTTTGTTGTTCTTGTGTAACTTGAGGTTTTTTCTGACTTATGGCAATACTAAGGCAAACCTATTATAGGGTTTTCTGGGCAAGATTTGTTTAGAGAGAGTTTCCTTTTGCCCTCCTCTGAGGCTGAGAGACTGTGACTTGTCCAAGGTCACCCAGTAGATTTTCATGATTGAGCAGGGATTTGAACTCTGTTCTCCAGAGTCATAGTCCAATGCTCAAACCACTGCAACAGACCTGCTGTCTTCACTGATGGCTTATTTTCACAACATGTAGAAAACTGAAGCTAGTCTAAGGGGAAAGGTTGAAAGAATGGAGCATGTTTAGCCTTGAAAAAAGTAAATGAAGCACTTTTTAAATCCATGAACGCTGTCATGTAACAGAGGATGAAGACTTGTTCTGTGCTGGCTGGTGGGTTAAAGGTTCTGGTATTAAGTCAGCAGAGGCTGTTTGGTTGAATATCAGGAGAAATGCCTTGGCAGTAAAAGCAGGTAGGAACAGAAGGATTTGCCTTATATTTAGACCATTGGTCCACATAGCTCAATACTGTTGACAGTTAATTAGCAGAAGTTTCCCAAGGTTTCAGACTCACCTGGACTCTACCTCCAAATACTGGGATATGCTGCAAACAAAGCATGTGCTCTTCCACTAAGTTATGGCTCCACCCTAAAATTCAGCAATGGAACTTCTTATCTGCATTTATGTGGTAGACGCTTCCTTTTTGGTCTTACAACAACTTGAACAGCATCTAGTTTTGGATTTCTTGCACTAAGTGGATGATTAGAGCATGGGAAGGTTGCTTTTTTGGACTACAGTGCTTAGAATCTTGTAACGAGAGAATTCAGCAAGTTGTAGTCCAAAAGAACATAACGCTTTCACATTCTGAGCTTGACTACAAGGTCTACAAATGGTGCCTTTAGCCTTGTGATTCTGCGAAACTTAACAAAACAGGACCTATAATATTCTGATCACTAGAAAGCTCTTTTATGTTTTGACTTTGTGACCATGACAGAGCCATAAAATCAGCTAGAGCTTCAGAAGAAAGCAAAATCACTGCCTACCTGATAGGGTCCTCCACAGTCCCACATTTTCCTTTGGAGGAGAAGCTATCAAACATTATCTAGTAATGTGCAGATAGCCTCTTGTGAGATGTAAGCTTTATTGATTATTGCTGGGATAATCTATCTGTATGAACATTGCAAGCTTATGTATTTTTATTTCTAATTGGTTTCAGGCAATATCTTTATATGTCACAAGCTGATTGGGCTTGTGGGTGAGGAGGAGAGTGACAGTGAAGATGATGGGTTTGCCTCTTCTAGCGTGGTATATAAAATTGGTACGTAGCTTAAATTGGTCTTGTGTTTCTGAAAAGCATGGCACAAAGTGTTGTCTGGTTCATGTTTTCTGAACGTCTCTTGAACTAGAACCATTCTCCTTGTCTCTCACACACCTCTCCTCTCGTGTGTAGGATCTACTGGCTCCAAAGTCTCTACATGGGACATGCTCAACAGACGGTCTTGACAATGGGTTTGGTGGGAGATGCTTCTAAATTCAGTGTAGAAAACCTCAGTAAAAATCGCTGGAGGATGTAGGCCTTCTTCCTGAGAGTCATATTTCACATCCTACAGCGTAAGGAAAGTCCAGCCAGAACAGACCAAAGGGCTCTCCAGGCCAGCATACTGTACTACAGTAGCCAACTCACTTTCTATGGGAAGCCCACCAGCAGAACATGCACACAAGATCCTCCTGCTCATGTTCACCAGTAGTGGTACTAATTGTTGTTGTTGTTGTTGTTGTGTGCCTTCAAGTTGTTTCCAACTTATGGCAACCCTAAGGCAAACCCATCACGGGGTTTTCTGGGGCTGAAAGTGTATGATGCATGCAAGGTCACCCACTGCCCAGCAGCAAACCACATGCTGGTCTCCAGGGTTGTAGTGCAATGCTGAAATGACTACACCAGGTTGGCTTTCACTGAGAACCATATATATTACCTCCAATACCAGGCAATATACTGAGAACCATACTGCCTGTTATTGGAAGTAATATATAGCCATAATGATTTGGTCATTAGGCTAACCTTTGCCCACTTCTGTCATATGTTGTATGGCACAAACCTCCTAAAGTGATAGCTTTATATTTGCAAAGCACTCTATGTTCTAACAGGCACAATGTTTATAGTTTGGTTGCTGAACACGGTATACACACATGCGCATGTGCACACACATATATACTGAGCATCCTAGAGACTGGTAACTTCATTGCAGGTAGTCTATGCACTGATGCACACTGCAGCTATTCCATAGCTGTTGTGACTAGTTGGTCACTTCAGGGCATTGTTCTGGTGATAAACCTACCCAGCCTTAGCTGGGCATGCAGGCAAAGACTTTTCCATTCAAGTACTCTTTTAGTAACTGGCTGACTGGTATGTACAAATCATATCAGTTAATAAAATTAAATATTTTAATTTTGTTTAATCTTTATTATTTTATTTGTTACTACTGGGGAGTGCTGAAGAGTTTTAATTCATGTTTTAATACTATGATTAGTATAATTTGCATCTTCACTTGTAAGTGAGCTCACCAGTTTCTCTATGGTAGGAGACCTTGGACATGTGACATCCATAGCCACTCCACAAGTGGAAGAAGGGGATTGCTGCTTCTTGGCCAGCGAAATCTTGCAAGAGGTGAGAACACAACAGCCCTGTTGGATCAGACTGTTGCACAGTCGAGCATCATCTTTCCCACATTGGTCAACTGGATATCTTTTGGAAGTCCAAAGGGAGAAAATGAGGATATTAATGTTGACTTAGCAAGTTCCTGTTGATTCAGTGGATCTTCTCTAGTTGGGACTACCTGCTGGATATAGGTTCAGGTTTTTTAAGGCTGGATTTTTCACAATAAAAAAACACTTATATTCATGCAAAACTCTGTTGGTTCTAGAATATGTCTTATAGGATGAGTGCTTCTAAATCCTCCTCTGGCCTGGTGCTCTCCAGGTGTCTTAGGCTACACCTCATTCCTAGCTAGCATGTTTAAGCAGGCCTAATGTACTTGGACTGCATTTCTTGTTTGTGGTGTAAAACCTCTAGCACTTCTTGTTACTTCTTTCACAGCAATACTGCTATCTGCCCAAAGCAGACATCTTTGCTCTTGCATTAACCGTTGCTCTAGCAGCAGGTTGTGGGTCATTACCTGCCAATGGTACCATGTGGCATCACATCCGCAAAGGTAACCTTCCAGTAATCCCTCAGCAGCTGTCACGTGGCTTTACAGAACTGCTCAAGGTGAGCTTCCTTTGGGGAGTATGAGAAGAACATCAGTTATTTTGGCAGTAATATGAAACTTACCCCTTTCTCACTCACTTCTACTTATTTTGCTTTGGTCTCAGCTTATGATTCATCCTGATCCGGTTATGAGACCATCAGCCACTGCACTGACCAAACACCCTGTCCTCCGGCCTTCTCTTGGGAAAGCTGCCCAACTTCAGAAGCAGCTAAATGTGGAGAGGTTCAAAACTGCTATGCTGGAAAGGTAAAGTCCTTCAATAGCGAGAAGCCAAGATGTTGTGGTGCTTGACAGGAGCTAGCAAATGAATGCTCAACAGCCAAACCAAAGTGTATATAGCATCTAAAATTTCTGAAGTTATTTTGGCACAGACTGAGACAGAAAATCTTCCAACAGCCTCTTCCAGCCCCAGCAGTTAAAAACCTCAATAACAACAACAACAACAACTTTGCTGTGTTTTCATGTTCCCCAGAATCTGCTTGTTGAACCTGCCACCTCACTCGGCCTCAGAAGTTAGATTTAATTTTTTTCTTTCAGCTTCCCAAGCCACCCAGATAAGGCATCCCTTAAGTAACTTTTCCAAGTTCTGTTCCACTTAATAGTAAGGGAAGTCCTGACCTTCACTCCTAAACAGTGAAGGAGGATTTTGCAAATGAGGGCACTGGACTGTTCCCATGGAGGAAAACTCATCATAAATGCAATTAAAATTTTAAGATTGGCTATACCCTACCCCAACATCTGTCCTGCCCATTATAGAATTCTGACATGCTGGGTATCCTTAGTCATCTTCTGATACTGTTCGTCAAAGAAGAAATGCCTCTTCTTTATCACATGTGGATTGACTGTCCATTTTATTCTGACATCTTAAAGTCCTGTTATTTTGAAGTGAGGAGGATATATGATCTAGTTATGCTAGATCTGAGAGGCCAAGCCAGAGGAAAGCAGCTGTCCATCTTTTGCTTCTGGACTCAACAGTCGTGGCTGAAGCTGTTTTGTTTGTTTGTTTATTCAGTTTATATCCCACCTTTCTGCTGCCAAGGGACCCAAAAAAGTCACAAGGCAGGAAGGTTTAATGGAAGCAGTTGCTCTCAGGGACTGGAAAAATAATTTGGGGGAAGCAGCATTGCAAAAATCCCCCAAGCATTCTGGGCACTGGCCATGCTGACTGTGGAATTCTGAAAATTGTAGTCCAAATAAGTAGTTTCTCAACACCTGCCATCTTCCACAGAAAATACATAATAAAGTTGGAAAGGCCAGGAAGAAGTTCCCTCCTTCAGCATAATGTACCTGTCTCCTTCCCTTCAAAGGCAGACCTGAAGCTTATGTATGCATGCTAGTGGCATCTGTTAGAAGAATCCTGCAGCTTCTGATTTAATATGTATTCTTCACTTTCAGGCTGTTTTTGGAAAGGGTAGGAAGGGGTGTCTCAGTTGTCCTATTTCTTTGGGAAGCAAAAATACTTCCTACTACTGCTTCTTCAACTTTATTGCCAACTGCATGCCAAGGAGTTGAATAGACTCTGGTTCTGCATATGCACTTGTATTCTGATGTCAAAGGTCACCACACTGTAGGGTTCTGTTATTCCTGTGCCTACATTCAAACCTCCTTCATCTTGATCCGGTGACAGCTTCCCACATCTGATTTCCTAAATTTGAATGTCTGTTGGGATAACCATCACTCTGTGAGGAATATTACTTTTAGTTCCTTGCAGTCTGCAGGGTGATTTTTGTTAATCATTGTCTTTCCCCCCCCCAGGGAACTGAAGGCAGCCCGTCTAGCCCAGACCTTCAGAAAGGATCAGGCCACCAAAAAGAACATGTCCTTGGAATGTGCCAGGCCTCAAGAAACTGGAGTCAATTCAAAGCTTAAGAACAACAAGAAACGTGTGGTGGGAGGGAAAAATGCTCGGTCATTTAGCTTTACTGCAGGTGGCTACTGAGGACCAAGTTGTTCAGACTTCTCAAGTTACAGAAGCATATCCCAGAGAAAAGTCATCATAATTGGCTTTTCCTTTTCCATCACGACTGCAAGTATAGCTGTGCTGAGTCTCAACCTGTGATCCATCCGATTTCAACATTATCATCTCTTTTCAAATCCAGTCTGTTCGCTGCTATTCCCCCACTGGACTTGACAGCCATAGCTGGTTTTATGCCAAGGCCAGTAAAATCATGAGTGCATGAAGCACAGGGATATCATAGTAGCTTCTTCAGACATAACATCTCTTAAAACTAATGGGTGCATTTTCTCAGAAGAACATGTAACTTTATTTCCTTTCTCTCTCTTTTATATTTGCTATTTTAAGGTTCTTTTGTGTTAATCATTTAAAAGAAAAAAGACTGGAAATAGCTGTGTTAAGAACACTTCTTAAGCAATTTGCTTCTTCTCACAGTTGAGGATGGGACTATATGAAATTAAACCACCATTCTGAGCTTTACACTCCTTAAGAGCCAGAAAAACTCACCAAGTAAGGGATGGTGATCTTCAACTCTCATTTATGCTAGCCAGCGTAGGCTGTGTTGAAGGATTATGGAGGCTGTAGTCCTGAAATATCTGGAGGGCCACAGTGACCCAGTCCCCCAAACAAAGCAAAATATATTAAAGAACAGAATCATCTTTGAAATTAACAAGTAGCTCTTTTGACAATAGGTGTTGAGGAAATGTACTCTGGTTCGGAAACAGGTTGTTAATCTTTCCTTATGCAACAGCAGGTAAGATGCAGTCTGGCTAGTGGAGGGGACTTCATTCTTAACTGGTGATGGGTTAGTGGCTGACATACCTAATGGGTGATGCTTCTAAGCATCTAGAGTGGGGTGCACTTTTTAAGCATGCTGGAATGGAGGTAGAAATGCTTTTTGGAACCCCTTCATTTTCTAGGGATTACATTACGTAAAGTATTCATAATAAAATAAAGTAAACCTTGTGCCCCTATTATAGTGTTAGCTTCTGATATTGTTTCATGAACCAAAAGCACAGCTCCATTGACTTTTCTGTCTGTTAGACTTGAATATTGGGGCAGTATTTTTAGTGGTGGCTTCCAACATTTCCTTGACTATATGAGTACCCCACACTTTGCTGGATATGGTTTTAGTCCTAGCTGCTGGGCAACATTTTTTTTAAGCTGTTTTTCTTAAAAAAGAAAAGCACATGCTATTTTGAATAAAGCTTTTAACTTTGTTTATTTAACAGTGTATGTGTGGGGGAATTTCTTTGAGATATACAAGGTGACTTTAGCCCAATCATTTGAGGCTGATTTTACAGATGTAAGTCCCTCAGTCCCCCTCAATTGGATATCCTCCAAACGTGTTGGCTTTCCCCCAGACAGTGTGGATATGCTAGGTGAAGATGATGAGAATTGGGAGACCAACACATCTGGAGGGCAGCCAGTTGAGAACTGATCTAACTGGCGAAATTACTCTGTCAGTCTCATGTTCACTGAGGAGAACATGCCTTTAGTCACTCTCTGGCTCTCTGCAACTGTTACCTACCACTAATGAAGTTCTGTAGCTCAGACTTGGTCTTGATTTTCAAAAAGACTGGGATGTCCACAAGAGGTAGGAAAAGCAGACATGCAATTGATCAACTGAGAAATAGCTTTGCAGTCTGCAGAAGCAACAACTGCCCATAGAAATCAACAGAATAAGCTCAAATTTCATGATCGCTGTGGCAGCATCAGAGTGTGACCCTGATCTAAACATTAACAAAAAAAAAAACAACTGTAGATAAAGCACAATTACTTTTTCTAACACAAATCTATTCAGTGGATAAAATTTTTAAAAGCCCTAGCTCTTTCTCAGCACCTTCTCTCTCTCAGCTGTTGGTGTGGAGACCGAGGCCATTTCTGCACCAGCCCGTTATGGTGCTTTGATTCCACTTTCAACATCCTATAGAGTCCTGGAGTTCACAGGCCTTTGAGGCCCCTCCCGTAAACTGCAAACACCAGGATTCCATAGGATGCTGAAAGTGGAATCAAGGCACTATAACAGTCTCGGGTGGAAGTGGCCTGAGAGCGCGACACATACTGCGGCCCCAATTTTACAAGTCTGGAGTGCTGCCGTGAGGCTGGTTTGGCTCTCCACTCCATATCCCACCTCGCGTGCAGAAGGGTCCTCAGGCTGCAGCAAAATGGAGTCTACTTACACTGAAACCTTCGCTTCTAGGAAAACGCGAAGAACTTCAAAACTTACGAGGTACCTAGACGGAGCAGAAAGTCTTCTCCCCGGCACTCCTCCTCGTTCCTGAAGGGAAGAAAGTCGCGCGTCCTTACACGCCTGCTTTAAAATCCAAACTTCTGTCTTCACCTCCACGAGCAACGCTCACCCGCCTCCCAAGGGAGAAAAATAGCTCATTGGAACTGGAGGCTCGCATTCTCTTTCCGTTTAATGTAAAAGCCTGTGGTCTGAAGAGAAAAGGGAGGAGAACGTAGGAGGCGGGAAAGTACTGCACAGGGGCTCTTTTTCCCGGAAGTTTGAACTAAGCCGCCATTAGGCTTGTTCCCGGAGCGGCGTCGCTCTATCCCTTCGCATCTCTATGGTCGCCCTCCGTTCCGCTTTCCCATTGAGAAGCGAGGCGTGAGAGTGCCCGCGTTCTGTGAGACCGGAAGTGCCTGCAGGACGGGCCGGGTTGCTGCTGCCGTGAGTGCCTTCCCTGCGTCTGCAGTCATGTTCCGGGCCTGTAAGCGGTGAACGAGCGGGAGGGTGGCGGCTGTTGGTTTCCAGGTGAGCGCGCAGCTGTTCAGGGGTGGGAGGGGGTGAAGCGTTGAGGGGGCCAGCTGAGGCCCTTCTTCGGATTTTTCTGCAGTTCCCCCCTAAACAAGCAGCTCCGTTGGACTGGGATGCTTCTCTCTCTCCAGCTATTGCAAACACACCCCGAGGTAGTGTGTGTGTGTTTAACTTGATCCAAAGTCTCAGAGATACGCCTTTTGCTTGTTTATGGGCTGTGGGGATAAAGGGTTCTTTTCAGGCTGTTTTGCATTTTGAAGATGAGTTTTAATGTGCTGTAACCACGCTGTTGAGGGACCCTGGTAGTTATAGATTATGGGCAATACGTGTTGTGTGCACGTGTATGCGACTTATGGGGAGCCTAAGGTGAACCTAACATGAGATTTTCCTGGCAAGATTTGTTCAGAAGGGATTTTGCCTTTGCCTTTCTCTGAAGCTGAGAGAGTGTGACCTGCCCGGGATCACCCCGTGGGTTTCCGTGGCCGAGCAGGGGTTCGAGCCTTGGATGGCCAATATATCCCCATAATAATCAGACTATGACTGTGACTTTTAAATATGCAACTGGGTCTTCCCCAAAAACTTATTTACAAGGTGAGGGCTTCCTCTTTCCATTCTAAATTGTTAACCCTCCGCCTTAGAAAGAATTGAGCATTTGCAGTTTGGTCCTGTGTGGATGTTTTTTTGGAAATATATATATATTCTTTGCTGGGCCTCCTCTGGATTTTATTTGCATGTAAACATGGATAACATTACACCCTTGTTCTACAGACGTTCACAACTGAACTGCTGCTACCCTATTCATGAAAAACTTAAGTAGCCTTTAAATACATATTTTTAAAAATTCTGGGATCCAAACTGTAACTTTTCTGACTTCTTTTTTCAGGAAGCCACAGTAAACTTTGGAACTGAGGTTGACTTTATTTCAGTCATGCTCTGCAGTACAACCTTGGGGTGACACTTATTTCCCATGCAGGAATTTCCCTCCCACCCATGTCCTTTTTATATCTATCCTATATGAATAGATTTCTTCATGGAAGATGGAAAAGTAAAAAAGCAATCCTCCCTGTCCACACCTGCGGTGCCATTTGCTGTATTCAACCTGGTCCCAGAAGACATTGCAGCAGTCTCCAATCATGTAGGGTTGTGATGCTTGAGCAGCTTGTTATGTGGGGCCACCCTTGGCAGAGTTTAATGCTGAAATGGCCTTCAGCTTTTTGACTCCTTCTTTCTACACTTCACCCTAGGGTTCCCCCCCCTTCAAGTCTGTGTTGTTCATTGGCTAGGAGACGGGGAGGGGGACCATTCTGGACTAAAACTGCTTCTGTAAATGGGCCTTCTGACATACCTGAGAGGCAAGCATATTGGCTACAGCAAGCTTTGAAGCCTTAAGAATTACCGTATTTTCCAGCGTATAAGACGACTGGGCGTATAAGACGACCCCCAACTTTTCCAGTTAAAATATAGAGTTTGGGATATACTCGCCGTATAAGACTACCCCTCTTCCAACGCCCTCCTCGGCTCTCGCCCGCTTTCCCCTCGTTGGCCTCCTCCGCTGGGGCTGGGAAGGAAACAAAATGTTTACCCGAGCCACCGCAGCTGCTTCCACCAAGGGAAGCAGAGGAGAAGAGGGAAGAGGGCAGCACCCCGCGCCCGGCTCTTTGGGGCGGGGGGGGCCTGGGGGGTGGGTGCCCAGAGGGGAGGAGAGCGGGGGAGGCCAGCGCTGGCCCTTGCCCTTCACCTGACCCACCGGCCTGGAGGGAAGCCCTCCTTCCCCCCTCTCTGCCAACTTGGCCGGACTCTTCCCCACCTCCGTCCTCGCCCAAAACGCCGCCGCTCCCCCCCGCCTCAGCGCTCCCTGGCCTGGGAGCTGTAGGCGGGGGTGGGGGTGGAAACGGGGAGGCAGCGCGACCGGCGCTCGCGCGAGGGGAAGAGTGGCGAGCGCGAGGAGCCTCGCCCCGCCCAAAACGCCGCCGCTCCCCCCCGCCTCAGCGCTCCCTGGCCTGGGAGCTGTAGGCGGGGGTGGGGGTGGAAGCGGGGAGGCAGCGCGACCGGCGCTCGCGCGAGGAGCCTCCCCCCCCGCATCTTCAGGTAAGTGCACAGCACCACCCTGGGTGGTTTCATACGGTGGCCGCATATGGTGGGGATGCGGCCGCGGCCATTTTTGAGCCGCCCCCACCGTATGCGGCGACCGCAAAGATGACACCCGGCGTATAAGACGACCCCCAACTTTTGAGAAGTTTTTCTTGGGTTAAAAAGTCGTCTTATACGCCGGAAAATACGGTAATATATTCTTTCATTATTGAATTGCCTGCAATACCATGTTCTGTGCATTCAGGGGATGGGACTTAACGCAGCCTCTCTGAGCTCCACTCATCTACCAGAAAAACTATTTTTGCAAAAATACAAATTTGCCTCTAGAAACTTTGGGGAGGTGCTCCTCTAAAATAAGGCATGTTGTTTTAACTCCCAACTATTTTTTTAAAAGAAAACAAACACAACTGCAAGTGATTTCTTTTTCAGTGCGTGGGACTGGCACAAACCTGATATACAGATAAATGTCCCTGGATGCTCCAAAGCTACCCACCCTGGTGTTTTCTGCCAGTATATCTCTTTACTTCAGGCTTCTCCAACCCAGTATTGTCCAGACAGATAGACTGTAGTCCCCATCATCCCCTCTCATCCATGATGGCAGTTGTATCCTAACATCCTGGGTAGAGTTTAATATATATTTGTTTGTTTTGACTTGGGTATATTAGGCCATTGTATCTCCTCTGTGCTGGCATAGACATGGTCCTGCCACTTTAAAGTGGTATACTTGGAGATCCATTTGAAGTGCCAGGTTAAGGAAAAGGAGAGGGGCTCTCTTAGACAACTGGAGGTTTATCATGATACTCATTTTAAATGATTCATTTATCTTCCCTGCTTATTAAGATTAACATAATGTTCACATCCACAGAAAACAATGTAGTACAATTTCTGGAGAAATGCTGTCACTGCCAGCAAGAGCAGTTTCAGTTACCAGGAATTTATTAAGTGGAAAAAAAATTATGCATAGCTTCCAAATGGACTTTTAAAAGAGTAATTAATTGCAGATATCGTTCCAAGGATGGAATAAGCAGTTATCTTTTAAAAACAGCAGTTAATAACTCTTCTCATGTCTCAAAAGTCACTAAAATTGATACTGCACAGTTAATTTTAAAAAAATATTGATGCAACAAGGTGCTAGCCTATAATACAGAAGACAGCTCTCCATCCATTTTGCTATCACATCAACACCTTTAATAAAGCACAAGATAGCCATGACTTGGACCATTGCTGATATTCCACCAGCACTTAGAGAGGCCAGTAAAACAATGAAACAAAAACAATTCTTGTAATGAGAAAAGCAGTGAAAAAGTTAGCTGTATAGTAGAAGGAGTGAAGCTATCCCATACTGTAGCTTTATCTACCTTATCTGGTAGGGGCTTTGCATTTACCTAGTTATTTCTAACTAGTTGCACTGTAGGAATAAACTCTGGGATAGCGTTATATCTGAGCTAGACTGCTGGTTAGTCACTGCCCTAACAAGGGAGGGTTTAAAGCTTGCTTACAATTCAGGCTTGTTTGGGGTGGTAATGTTCAGATATAACACTAAGTTTTCTCTTCTTGAGTCCTGAAGCCATTCCCACTGATAGGAAGAGCCAAACATAATTGACTGTGGCACATGTACTAGCACTGTTCTCGTCAAACCAGACTTTTCAAGAATTATGGATCGTTATTTTGTGCCAGTGGTATGTAACTGCTGGAGCAAGTTGCTCTATTGGATTCTTCTTTATTGTTTTTGTTACATGCCTTGAAGTCAGCTGACTTATGGCAACCTTATTACAGAGTTTTCTTGGCAAGATTTATGCACAAAATGTTTGCTATTGCCTTTCTCTCAGATGGAGAGAAAGGTCACATTTTGGGAGACAAGGGATTTGAATCTTGCTCTCCCAGAATCCTAGTCCAGCAGTCAAACCACTATACCATGCTGCCTCTCATTCTTTCTTCTAGCCCTCTTTCAGTCCAAGGACTAAATTCAATTTCAGCGAAGTTCTTGGGGACTCCATTCTAATAGTGGAGACGGCTAAACGCAAAAGGGTGAGACCAAAATATCAACTTATTTAGCTGTTTCTGCGCCTAGCTAAGCCTTAGGGCAGTGGTTCTCAACCTGTGGGTCCCCAGATGTTTTTGGACTTCAGCTCCCAGAAGCCCTGAGCATTGACCATAGTGGCTGGGGCTTCTGGGAACTGAAGTCCACAAACATCTGGGGACCCACAGGTTGAGAACCACTGCCTTCGGGGAAGGATGTTGACCTTTTAAAAATCGGAGAACTTGTACAAA
Source organism: Iguana delicatissima (assembly GCA_948472985.1). Classification (NCBI taxonomy): domain Eukaryota; kingdom Metazoa; phylum Chordata; class Lepidosauria; order Squamata; family Iguanidae; genus Iguana; species Iguana delicatissima. The sequence continues at coordinate 54,084 of CAOKZL010002093.1, forward strand.
AGTTGGGAAATCAACAAACAATGGTATTGTGGGGAAGTCCAGAAGAGGCAAATTTGAGTCCCTCCAGAAATAGCAGATTTAACTCCCTCCCCGAAAAAAGGAATGGTTACTCCTGTTCTATCTGTTTTCATTTGGGTTGCTTCTACTTCCATGTTTCTGTTCTGTAGGATGCAACAGAGAAATGAAAGTGATATATCAGTCTGGTAGCTGACTTTCTTAACAGGTGTTTTCTCTTTCAGAGAAGTCAGGAAAGCACCTAAGGAAAATTTTAAAAAAGAACCAAAATGTTGCGCAGGCCATTACTGCAGGTAACAATCCATTTTCTTCTGTTACTATTTTAAGAATGGAGTAAAGAATTGAGATGGAATATGATTTGGTTGTATGTTTGTGTTTGGGGCTAGTTTTTTTTTAAAACTGACCTTTAAAGAAGTGTGGGAAATGGGCTTAAGCACCTAAATAGAAATGAAGAAAATAGCCAAGATGTTGCACAGACTGCTGCAAAAGGGAGCTGGGACTTGGTAAAATTGAAGAGAAACTTCAGATTCAAAGAGGTCATTAAAACTTGTAGAAAAGTCTTTGAGACCATAGAGTTCTGTTGCTGTCTATTTCTGGACTTGAGTTCAAGATCATTTTTCTGTTTGGATTTTTTTTTACTTGATTTCTATTCTGTCGGTGGGATCTTAGCATGTATTTGGGAGTGATGCATTGTGACTGTCCAAAGACACTGTGCTTTTAATTAAGGTTAGGACCCCCCTCCTAAAGGAAAATCAAGGAGTGGACAGAGAAACATAGATTTACAATAATTTAAAATAATCAGGGCATGAAGTTTATTGCTTTATACCTCCGGCCTAGAGTGTGCTTTTTCTCGGTCTGGGCGTAGGGTCTATGGGTCCTCCTTCCTTGACCATCTCACCTTCTATATTATGACAGATAGTGGCATTTTTGCCTTTGTTTTCTGCCTTGTCTTTGCATTGGGGTTGGGGGAAGTTCACATGTCTCTACAACACAGGAATAACCACGGGGGGGGGGGAGACATAGCTGTCTTTTTATATACACTCTTCTCTTTTGTTCTTTTTCAGCTCCTGCTGCGTCCTCCACACTGCTTTCTAGTCCTTGCCCCATCCGTCTTAAGCCCCTGTTCCCCAAACTTATCCTTCCCTTTTTCTCTTCTCACATCACCATCTTCTTTGCTTCCTGAGAGGCAGGTACAGCTTGGGCTGTGGACTTCATGCAATTCCCAATCCCTCCTTTTTTTGCCGCTCCCCAAACCACCTCTGATCACCACAAAATCCTGCACCCCTAAAACAGTTCTCAGCTTTTTAAAAAGAAGTAGTCAACTGTCAATTGTTGTTCTTAGAGTCTTTTGTGAGTGGCAGATTTGTGAACTGTGCATTAGCTGCAAAATCTAACTGGGCGAAACTTGGAAATATAAATAGAAGGAACATCAGATCACTTCTGGATTGGATTTACTGTTGCTTTTCTGGCAGTTTTTGGGCACTACAGCTCCCACCGCAATTCTACCTCCCTGTTCTACTTTGTCTGATCCAGTCTTCAGCTTTTACTCCTCTCGCCAATCACTCAGAATTTTGAACTCTTCCACTGGAATTGTGCACCATGCGGTTTTATCTTTAGTTTAATTTATGGATGTAGTGTTGCTTGATGAATGAGAATTAAAAGGAACTTGCTTAAATTTTGGACCAGAATCTGGGTTAGAATTGGTAAACTATTTAACAGAAAGACCCCCTGATTTATCCTAGGCTTTCTTTTGGATTACTCCCCTCTCAATTTTTTGAAACTCCATTTTGATGCACAGATTTTACTTTTAGCTAGAGGAAGGATATGTGTGTGCATGTAAGGTTGGAGGTATGTGCAGGGAAGAGGTTTCATTGGCAGGCTCAGGTGGCTGGCAATTGACTGAGGATTGATTTTTATCTGAGGTAATTCTGATGATAAATTAACAGATTGGCTTTGCCTTCTATGAAATATCAATGCATCATAGTAATTATTCCTGAATTTGCATAAGTTGATATAAGTTAGACTGTGCAAATTCCATGTGGATTTGCATCCCATGTGCCTGACGTCAGAGATTGTAAGTGCTTGGTGACACCTCTGCAAGCAAAATATGTCTGACTGTTTTTGCCCTTTGTTCTCTTTCTCTAGGTTATGCGGCAGTTTGTGAGACATGAGTCTGAATCACCAACAACAACACCATTAGTACTTGAAAGGTGTAAGTGAGCTTTTCCTGAGCTGGTATGTGTGGCTTCTAAGGGTAGTATGAAGTCACTGTTGGGTCATCATGTCTGTCTATTTACTGTTGCCAACTATGTGTCAGTTTTGGCCATGTGGGCATCTAACTTACCTCATGCTAATACTTTTTCCTGTTTTCTTTTAGCACTGAACCGAATCCAGTTACTTGGCCGTGTGGACAGGATCCTGTCATGAGGCAAGCAGAAGGGAAAAATCCTGTCACAATTTTCAGCCTTGCAACCAATGAGATGTGGCGATCAGGGGACAGTGAAGTCTTTCAAGGAGGTGAGCATGTGCAGCATTTGGGGACATAATAGTGTAAATGTATTATAAGTCTGTGGACTGTTCTGGCATTAAACTTAATTTGGGAAATGTCTCATCTCCTTCACTGCTTTATAGTTTAATCAAAGTATTTTATAACCACAGCTTGCAAAGGTTTCCTTTTTCTTTGGATTATTGCTCCCAGATTCCCTCATCAGCATGGCCAGTGACTGTGCTGGTTAAGGGATTCTGGAGCACCGGCTCCAAAAGTAACATTTTCATGTTCTGGTTGTAAGAGTGCTAGTCCCTAATAGGCATTATACATTGCCCCCTGAATCATTTGTTCCCTCGAGGTCAGAGGAGATGAATAAGAAATATTTTCTACTCCATTTCTTTTGGGTTGGAATTGGCAGCATGTGAATGGGTAATCTTTGGACATTTCAGGAGGCTACTGTGTCTTTAGTTTGCTTCATGTCCTCATGCTATGTTTTCTACTGATCTCAGGCTTTGAATCCTTAACATTCAAAGCTTCTCAGTACTCTGAATCTTTGTCTTCCTCCTGTACTCTTTCTTGATCTTCAGAAGGCCATTGGTTCACTCTTCTCATTCCTACTTCCATGACCTCTGCCATTGTTGCTTCCTGTACTTTAATCAACTCACTGTTGTGCAAATCTTGGAGGCCTTGCTCCAGTTAGTCTCCTCTTTCTTGAGTCACTGCTTTTTTAATCATCTTCTTTCTTGAGTCACTGTTTACCTTTCACCTCCGTCACTTCACCTATACCAAGCTTATCTGCCTTTGTATCTTAAATGCTGATAAATATTCTGATCCAGAACTCATTCACCTTTCTCTTCCATACTGTGCTACTGTATTTACTAGCAAAGATGTTCTGCCCAAATTAAGATGGATCACATCGGGGTTTTAAAGTTAATCCGCAGCAGATTTTCACTATTGTGTGTGTTTGGGTTGTGCTGCTTACCGTTTCTCCCTCTACTGCTTATCGATGCATGTGTCGACTGCATTCCATTGACCAAGCTTTTGTTATCTGTGTGACCCCACAGTACTGTCACTTATTTAAATAACATGTGAACCCCTCCATTTTACCCCCTCATGTATGACAAATTTTAACCTTGTGGTCTCAGTAGCCTATGAGGCAGGGTTGCAGGGCTATAAGTTTTTTTCTCCCATGGAATAGTTTTTTTAGAAACAGTGTGATATAGTTGTTTGAGCACTGGACTGTGACCCTGGAGACCAGGGTTTGATTCACACTCAGCCATGGAAACCCACTGGGTGATCTTGGGCACATCACACACTCTCAGCCCCAGAAAACCCCATGGTAGGTTTGCTTTAAGTCAGAAAAACTTAAAGGTATACAACAGTAGGCAACAGAATGCCTTCCAGATCATGCTGAACTGCAGCTTTCGTTATTCCTAAGCATTAGCTGTTCTGGGTAGGGCTGATGGAACTTGTAGTCCTCCAGCAGCTTCCTGCCCTTTTAAAATGCTTGTTTGAGAGAAGACTGGAATCTATGGGTGCTTTGGACTTAATCTGCTTTGTAACCCATGTTTCATTAAACCAAGGTGACATCTCACAGAAGACAACATGGCATCGAATCTCTGTGTTCAGACCGGGACTGAGAGATGTAGCTTATCAGTATGTGAAGAAAGGGTGAGTTGAACTGGAGCATGCTTATGGATCGATAGGACACCAGTGCCTATGTAGTTTTATCATCAAACTTTGGGTATAATAATAACCTGCAAGTGCGTTATGCTTACTTTGCTTTTGGTTGTGTGTTTTTATGTTAAAGGTTGGTAGCTTTGCGGTCCAGTTACCTATTCCAAAGAAGGGGAGCAAGGCAGGCATTGATGAGCAAGGCAGGCATTGATCAGCAGAGCCCCAACAGCCGCTCAGGGGTAGCATGTGCTGATGCCCAGAGACAAGTCTGGGTACTAGAGAAGTTAGAGTCAAGGGTGGCAATTAATAAAAAGCCTAAAACAAAGAGTACTTTCATTGTTCAGGGCGTACATGGAACAGGTCTTGCCCAGTTTCTGTAGAGGCTAGGACTTAGCTAATCACATGATTTCCTTGGCCCACTGCTCTTCAAAAGATGTCTGGATTAGAATGGCTGGTTAATTTGTGGCCTCCCTTAGACATTCACAAAGCTGTTCAGGCTTGAGATAGAAATGGGTTTCACCCGTAGTAATGGGAACTGAAAGTGAAAAGAGAACTATTCCATGAGACATTAGTGAACATTATTCTCCTATTGTGGGATGTGCAGAATACCCAAATCTAGTGGCCTGATAAGCCAGAAGGTCTGCTGTTCCAAACTTACCGTGGCCATAAACTCTGAATGTTCTTAAGCAAGTCATTCTCAAACTCAGCTACCAATTTCCAGTGGGATGGGGGAATATAAATGTTTACCCAACTTGGAAAGTCTACTCAAAATATTGAAGTATGGTAAGTGTTTTTAATGTGTGAGGGTAGGCAACATAGCAAGCTCTAAACTACACATCCCATAATCATTCCCCATGAAGCTTATGGGAATTGTAATCAAGAGTGTTATCTAGAGAGCAGGCTGGCTACCTGGACCATTGCTAAGTCAGGCAGACAGCCTTTTTCCCTCAGCTGCGTGCCATATTTCCTTAGAAGTAATTGAGTGGGCTCATTCAGATCTAAACCTAAATTGACAAAGTAATCTGAGCCATCAAATGTTATATGCCTGGTGCTTGTACATGAAAGCACATCTGCTCATGATGATGGTTGAATACTTGGTAGACACCTGCAGGTTCTGTTTCAGATGCCAGCCCTGATAAAATTGAATGTTACTTGCCTACTGGTTTTAAAACCTTCCTATCCTTGTAAACCTTCTGTGATTAATGAATTAGCTGTTGAGTAGCATCTATTAAAAGTAACACTTAAAGCGCTGTTTCAATGATGAAGATGGAACCTCAGAATTGAAAGTGAATGTTACTGTTAATCTGCTTGTTGTCTGTTTTTGGCTCCTGACAGTGCACGGATCTATGTGGAAGGGAAGATAGACTATGGCGAATACATGGATAAGAACAATGTGAGGCGGCAAGCCACAACAATTATTGCAGGTAAAATTTTCCGATGCCAAGGTGGGCAAGTTCACCCAAATACCCAGACTTCTCTTCTTTTGGACCATTCCGTGGATTTAGCCAAAACAGAATATTATTTTCAATATCTTGGCTATTCCACTAGGTGTCACTGCTGGATGCTACTAATGGAAAAAACTAAGGGTGGAGACAAAAGGCATGATTTTTAAATAAATGAAAGTATGTGTTGCCTGATGAAATTGTTTGGTGGGTACATGTAACAGAGCTTTCTCCGTAGCAATGCTTTGACTGTGGAGCTCCCTAGCCAAGGAAGTTAAGCTGGTCCCATCTCTTTTAAGCTTCCAGCGGTGCACTCAAAACAGTGCTGTTTCATATTGTATTCAGCATTTTAAAGCACTGTTTTAACTGTTTCAAAACTGGATTCTAGGACTGTTTTTAGAAGTTCTTAAAGGATATTTTAATGTGTTTTAATAATATTTTTTATCTTTGGATTGCTTTAATTGATTTTCATTTGTTTACTGCCTTGGGAGCCTCTGTGGGTTGGGAAGTAATACCGAAACACTTTAAATAATGAATAATTTTTTCTTGTCATTGTGAAAAAGCCTTAAGTAGTAAATTCTCCTCCATACAAGTAAATTAAAAATGTGCATGTTTGAAAAATTTGCACGAACACTTCAGTCATTGGGAAGATATGTGACAAATATGTACATTAAGAAATAATCTACAAAGGGAAAAAATGCAAAAGCACATGCTAGAATTCAGATAGATTTCTATGTGAGAATTGGAAAGAATCTTGCAAGCAGAAAATGGAATCTCCTATCAGTGGATTTCTGAGTAATGTACCAGAAGATGAAACTGGCAGATTCTCATATCCTTAAGTGAACAAGTTTGCACAGACATCATAATGCCATCTCTCCTGGTTCATTGTCCTTAGAAGATGTCTTAGAAGACAACTTTCATCATCCCCAGCCAGCACAGTCCTGCTGGTTGGGGATGGTGGCAGTTGTGGTTTTCCAGTGTCTTGAACTACTAATTTGGGGGAAGGCTATCCTAACAGACACTATTAAAAAGTTTAGCCAGTGAGCTTTGGGTTAGTTTCTCACTGCTGGCAAGGGTAATCAGGCCGTGTTTGCTTTTTCAGTGCAAGTGAGCTTTGCCGGAAAGCTCACAAATATAGCCAGAAATACTTGAGCGTCTCGCCATGCCACTGATTACAGGTTTCCTCCCAATTTCCTGCATTCCCCATCCACCCAGCCTTTTTCAAGAGAGACTTTAAAGAGGGAATAGGTAAGAAAAAGAGAAGGGAGGAATCAGACAAAAATTTAATTTCCTTGTAGAGAGGCTAGAGTGTTGAACCAGTATTGTACTAATTAATGCAGTCTTTGCCCAGTCTGGTGTCCTCCAAAACTTAAACTAGACTGGCTGGGAGATCATGAGGCCAACGCATCTGGAGGGCACCAGGTTGGAGAAGGCTGCTTTGGTACTACAAATTCTTGAGCAAGCTCTTTTGTTTAACTCATGCTGGCTGTTAAACAAAACATGCTGTGTGTGTGTTGGAATTAGGCTTGATTCCCACTGTTTGTGACAGGCTTAAGATGGAGGCGCAGGATGAGTAATATTGACAGATTGCAGGATGCTCCTAGTAGCTGCTGGAACCAAGAAGCAATAATGGCCATTTCACATTTTTGAACCTATCAGATCTACTAGTTACTGTGTTCTGTCTCCCACTCTAATTAGAACACAAAGGCACCTTGGAAGGGCAGAAAGCAAAAGTAAAAGAGAAACACAGTAATCTTTATCTCAGCTGTGCTGGGGATCTGGTGTTAATAGCATTTTTTTAGATACATCCAATAATTATTGCAGTTGTATCTGCTGACACAGCCTTATATGTCATAATGACTTCAAGTGCAAGTCTGAAAAGAACAGTCAGTTGTCCTAGGCAAGAGGCTAAGCTTTGATCCTCTGGATGTTTTGGACTGCAGCCTCCATAATCCTTTATTGGCCAGATTGCCTGGTGTTTCTGGGAGTAGAAACCTGAAATACCTGCAGGGTCAAAAATTCCCCACTACTAGTCTTAACAACTTGAACCTCCACAGGATTATGCATGACTCAGCCCCTTGATTTCAGCAGTTTTAGCCAGACGTATCTTTGCATTGAGCAGCTGATAAGTGTTTTATATGTTTGTTGAATTTATGCCTTGTCTGTCTGCTGAAAAAAGTACAGTGATCAACTATAATAACTTTCAGATGAAACCAACATTATTCAGACTTGAAAGAAATTCAGAACATAGATCTTAATGTATTGGGAGCTGGGAGATAACTATATTAGATGGCTGTGTTTACGATGTCTGAAACTGGGGGATGCAGTATAGGAAAACCTTAATGCTCTTTGAGTCTGGGCTGAGCTGTGGGAGCCAAGTGGCATAGGTGGGAGTTTAGCTTGTTGGTAGAGCACTCAGTTCCAGGTTCAGTTGTGGCATCTCTGGATACAAATGTCATTAGGGCTAGGAAAGACCCTTTCCCTCCAAGTTTAGAGAACCACGACCAGCCAGAGTAAGCAGTACTGGAGAGCCAGTGTGGTATAGCAGTGAAAAATATTGGACTGGGATTTGGGAGATCCAGGTTGAAATTCTTACTCTGTATTAAAACTCTGTTATTAAAACTCACTAAGTGAGTTTGAGCCAACCACACTCACAGAGTCTGACCTTCCTCAAACTGGGAAAGAGGAGTGATGGAGAGCATGGACGTACTGGAGGAATGGCAAGAGATAAACATAACAATATAAATCATACTCAGATGGGATACCGCTATCATAATAGGGCTTAGCATCTTATGTACACATATGTTCAAGTGTGCAATTTTTCAAACTTTGTCTCTCCCTCATATTTTTGTTTTCCAGATAACATTATTTTCCTGAGTGACCTTCTTAGGGAAAAAGAATGAGGTATCCAGTGTTTGAACTTGAGCTTCAGCTTCTCATTTTTGTAGTTTTTTTCTTAATTCCTGCAATCATGTCTTTGCTAATAGTTTCTTTGTCATGATTAAAAAAAATTGAGTTTTTGTACAAATCTGAAGGTATGTACAAGTGTTCTGGGTTTATTTTGGGATCCCTTCCATCTTTCTTCGCTACCCCTGCACCACTCACACTTTTGACACCTGCATGTTTCATTCTTAACAGAAACCAGAGTCTGGCAAGAAAAGAAATATAGCTTATTTTTCACTTCTCTAACATGACTGCTCCTTAAAACTGGGTTTATATGAGGGTTGGGGCCATGAAAATTGGCAAAGTCTGGAGTCAGATTTTGTTGATGTATTCCCTGCTGGTGTTGTGACTAATCCTTTCTCCACCCTTGATTGGTTCTCGGACTTGTGCCAGGACCTGCTATGAGGATAGGGTGAGAATTACTGCAGACGTCTTAAGGGTGCTCCTTGCTTTAACTTACAAGTTTTGACTATTTTGAGTAGACTTCTCTTCTTCCTTCTCACCATTCTTTCTATATTCAGATGCTTCTAATTTTTTTTTTACATATACACAGTCCAGTCCAGTCCAGTAGTGTATACTGGCTGAAACTGTTACTCTGTTAGGCAGCAATCATCGGATCAATGAGAAGATGTTATAGGGACATCACTGTGTTTGGTCTTGTGCCTTTACTAAACTAGCCCGTTTTTAGATTTTTTAAATTTGCCATCTTGAAAAGCTGTGTGACCTATTCAGTAGTGAGTAGGAACTATTCCATAGCTTGCTATCTTGTATCCTTGCTGCTCCACTGTTGATGAGCTACTCCTGGACCATAGCTCATATGTCTATCAGAGCCCATGTTTTGCATGTGAAGATTTCAAGTTTTGCCTCTAGTATCTTCTGTTAGAACTGAGCTTAAACTTGACCTCAGCCTTTCTCCCTGTTTTCATGTTGTGACTGAAGGCCTCTCTGAGGATGATATCTAGGGAGAGCTTCTCAACAGAGGCAAAATATTTGTGTAACTTTCCTGAGTTTAAAACATTGCTTCCTTTGGGTTTCGCTTCAAGACAATGTCTCAAGGTCAAGCCAGAGTGAGGGCTCCCTGCTTTCATTCTGGCACTGTGTTGTACAAAGTGGGGAGGAAGGGGATATCACTGAAAAGTAGGTGAGAAAGGGCTTACAGAGCTTTTGCAAAACCAGTTTTCCCCTGCCTCATAGCCCAGCTTTCAAGCTAGGAAAAAAAAATAGCTGTGAAGCCATAGGCCTCAATCCTATTGGTGGTCACAATTAGAACAGTTTGGCTGGATCTGTTGCTGAATGGTAAGTCAGCACTTTGAGAGCTGTGGTGTAGTGGTGTGAGCATTGGACTGCGATCCCAGGGATCAAGAGTTTGATTCCCTGCTTGGCCATGGAAACTTTCTGGGTGACCTTCGGTGTGTGGCACACTCTCAGCCCCAGAAAACCCCATGGTAGGTTCGCTTTAGGGCCGCCATAAATTGACAACAACTGGAAGTCATACAACAACAAAGTCAGCACTCATATAAATCCCATTGTTTCAATGGTTCTACTCCAGCTGGGGCTAGCAATTGCATTTAGGCTTTGGATAGTTTCTATCAGGCTAGATAATAGTGGAGCTTATGGATTACTAGTATGTCTTGGTACAAGGGGGCTTCTTGTATTCTTATGCCACTTTATCCTCACAGAGCTCTGGACTATAACTCCCAGAATCCCTTGCACAGCATGGCGAAAAAAGGAGCTTTCCCAAGCTGTGTAGCCAATTGTTTCCAGTCTTATGGACTGCCGAATGGGGATTCAGGGAGTTGTAGTCCAAAATAATTTTCCACTCTGCCCTTAATTAATTGTGTCAATCAGATTCATTCTGCCCTTCACACAGATTGAGATCTGTTGATCATTGTCCTTGATGCTGTGATTGGCTGTGGCTCTACAAGACGCTGCTATCTGGTGTCCTTTAACTGGAGTTAGCAGTGACTGAAATTGTGGCCTTCAGCCCTGTGCTGTCCTCTTCCTTTGGTGTTGTGTGATAGACATGGTGATTGCAGCCTGTGCTTGTCCTCATACTGCATTCCTGTTGAAGCACATTGAGTTTCATGACCTTTTAGCTTCCTGTGAGTTTTATTCTCAATGTTTGTTCATGGATGAATTGTGCCATCCTTTCCTCATTGCCCCATGGACTTTTTCCCTTCCCCCCAGCTCTTGTCAGAAGTCTTGTCACTAAATGACTCACCTTTGTAGTTTGGATGACCACTTGTAAAGGAGCCACACAGGTTGCTGCAGTGACCATGGCTGTGTGGAACAAAAACATACTGGAAGTGTGACTCAAAGCACTCTCTGACCAATGTTTGCAAAGCACTCCTGGGAAATGTCAGCTTGCATTTCTGTCCATTCTGTACCTCTAGCAAAACAAAAATCTTACAACAGTTGCATACATAAAGATACAAACTGGCATCTTGCATCTGCTCATACACTTCCTACATACCCTGTGGTAGGATAATATTGCCAACATAACACAGGGACGCATAACTTCCAGGGGTCCATGCTAGATTCTCCACAAACCATTGGAGATCTCAGCCTACACCTGCCACCAGACTCATCACGTGGAAACTGCTGCAGCCTGTACGTTGCCCTTCTCTGTTTTACAATGAAAACTAGAGAACATATATGAAGCGTTTGGAATGTTTGAAAACAGTACACATTTATATATCTTTAGTGATAGTATTTAAATTATTGGTTGTGTACCTCTTATTCTCAAAGGAGTAGCACTTAACGGAGGCTAAACTGACAAGATCGAATACAATGAAGACATCAGAAATTAAGAAATCAAAGGTTAGCACCCACCCTCTTTCATAGCACTCCCCAGTTTAATTGTCAAAGGTCTGCCTGAATAAAAAGCTTTATGTCTAATATCTGATATCTGGCTCTGTAGACCCTTGATTATGGTTTATTTTTTAGCTATTGTTATTAAAGCAGTTGACAGATTCACATGCTGTGCAGCCTCCTTCTGTAGATATTGTCATAAGCAAAACTATGCATAAACAAAGATGAAATGGAATTGAGAATCCAGATAAAGCCCTCTCCCTCACGTGAGTTTTGTTCATGCTGGCAGATTGATCTGTAGAGAAGTGTTCACCCCCGGAATCAGGCCTAGTGGTTTGTTAGGGAATTGCTGAAGGCGGCATCTGAAGCAGGTTGGTTTAGTCCCTTCAGTGGGCAGCCCCAGGAGACCCAGAGTAAGAGCAGCAGTGTGAGTAGAATACAGAAAAAGAAAAGAAAAGCAATGAAACCAAAAAGGAACTAGCCTAGCAAGGAATAGGCATGAACCTGGATTGTGTGAAGTGATGAATTGGGGGACAAAAATACCCTAGCTTCATATGTAGACTGGTGGGATCTGAACTTACAGTAAATGGAAAACAAGGCTTGGGGTTGTGATGGATAGACCCATGAAAAAGACCCAGCATGCAGTTGCTGGGAAAACAGCAGATTCCACATTGAAGATCATTAGGAAAATAATTGAAAACAGAAATGCTAGCAACACTTTTATGCAAATCTGTGGCGTGATTGCACAAGGAGAACTGTGGAAAACAGAAACCCAAACGATCAATGGTTTTGAGCAATTCCCTTATGAAAGTTTGCCACATTGGTGGTGGTTTTAATTTAGGGTGAAAAAGGCTAGTAAGGCAGGATATGTGTTTAGAAAAGTCTTTCTCAGCCTTTTCATCTGGGAGGAACACTTGAAACAATTTTCAGGTCTCAGGGAACCCCTGCATAAAGATAATTGTATCTACAGCTTTAAAAAGTTCATTTTTTTTTATTCACAATTTCTCACAGAGCCCCTAGCAACCTTTAATGGAACCTCAGGGTTCCAAGGAACCCTGCTAGAGAAGCCCTGGCTAGAATTAAACATGTAGAGAAATTTCCTCCACTTCCTCCTCTCCCCCACAACCTTTGTACAGTCTCACTCTACTAATATCTGAGATCTTCCGATAAATATGAATGGTGGCAGATATAGGTCAGATGAAAAGTAGTTCGTTCGTTCTGTCTTTCTGTCTTTCTGTCTTTCTGTCTTTCTTTCTTTCTTTCTTTCTTTCTTTCTTTCTTTCTTTCTTTCTTTCTTTCTTTCCTTTTAAAGCTTTATTTGGTGCTGGGACAGATCCCCTAACCAAGTTGGCTTTGTCACTGACCCTGCCCTTTTACTTTTAAAACCTCTTCCTGGGTCTGGTTTTTGGGCCCCAGGTGACACTTTGGACAAGCAAATGCACTGACTGTTGGATAGTAATATGTGACTAATCATTGTTAATTCTTAAATAAAAATATCTAGAATGTGGAAGACTAATTGTACAGACAGTGAGTTGAACATCTTATGTTGACTCCTACACATCAGTTGAAACGAACTCTCCTTCCTGAACTCTTTGTATACTCCCAGCTCCCATCATACCAAAATTCCCTCTCTCACTGTTATTCCTAGCTCTTATTTCTCAGTTCCTAACTGGCCCTCTCTCTGATCTCCCTAAGATTTAATCCATTCCTATCTGCCCCTGTCCCTGGTCCCTTGCACACTACTTAGTTATAGTATTATGGTTCCAGTTTAACTGCCATGGCAACATCCCATGGAATCCTGGGGTTTGTAGCTTGCTGAGGGATAGAATTCTCAGTACCTTCCAAAATCCTCAGGATGGAACCATAACAGTTGAAAGAGAATTGTAGTACCGCCATCTCAATTTCTACTTGGCCCTATCTGTTTAACAGACAAGGACAACATGGATCCCAAGAGAAGTTATTTCTTCACTTCTAATGGAGTTTAAATTTTACTGAACTTTGTCTTAGTCCGCACACGATGACGAAGGGCAGTGGCCTCTGCCTGCATTGAGATCCCTCCAAACCAACTGAACAACACCAGAAACAACATCTGATACAAAATGTAGGCCTATGACTCTATCATCATCTCTTTTCTTCTCTTGTATGATTTTTTAAAAACATCTTTTACCTGATGAAGAAGCAATTGGAATTTTGAAAGCTTGCATGATATATTTTGTGCGTTTTGGTTGGCCAATAAAGATATTGCTCTTCTGTGGATTTTGGATTTTGTTGGTTTTATCTTCCTTCCTCCATAGGCCCTCAAGCCTTCCAAAAGTTGTGGTTGGCCAGCTTTACTCAAGGTTTTCCAAGGAATTATCTTTTGAGGTACTTTGTAAGAAGTAATGGAAAACGTGCAGAAGAGCAAAAGGTCACGCAAAATCTAAAAGCATAGAGACGTTAATCACCAAAACAAACAAACAAACCAGCAACCAGGAAATAACTCCAAACAAAGCTAGTCTTTGGGAGTTCTTCCCTCCCCTTATCAAGTCCATAGTAAAGAGTCATCACAAAATACATTTTATTTTGTGCTAAACTCTGGAACTTGCTTCCATAATGTTGTCATGTTTGCCAACTTGAACAACTTTGAAAGTGAACTGAGAAAGTTCATGGATAGCTCATAATAAGTATATATTGCCACCAGTATCTGAAGTAAAATGCCAGGGAACATGAGTAGGAGGTTGCTATTGTATTCATGTGGACTTCCCACAGGGAAATGGCTGGCCACTGTGAAAAAAGAATGCTGAACCAGATAGGCCTTCAGTTTGACTCAGCAGGGTTCTTCTTATGTGCTTAAGTCCTATTTTTAAAAATGCAATTTTCCATCAGCATTGTGAAATATACAGCCTTGCAAAATGTACCAGGTGTGTTTGGTTGTTCCTGTCTCACTAATCAGGAGAAAGTTTGCAGCTGAGAGCAGGAACTTTTGCCACCCCCAGATGGTGTTGGCTTCTAATTGCCATCATGCCATCTGAAGCCCAGTTGCTTTGGGGTTGATGGAAGCTTGAGTCTAACAACATTTAGAGAGGATTACAGGACCCCTGGCCCTGGTTTATAGAATCTGTCTACTCAATAAAAAGAGTATCAATATCCTAGGAAGTTGTTCATCCATTTTGTGTGGGATGGATAAGAATGAAGGATTAGTAACAAGAAACATGAAAAGGCTGGCCCACTGATCATCTTCTAAAGATGTGCTGACTATGTGGGCTGTTGCTTGAGTTGTATTCTCTCCCATGTTTTTTCTCCATTGGTAAATGGGTAATTATGATTTAGATATGCATCTCTATACAACCTACAATTGCTGCAAACATGTAGTCAGTGCTTATATTTAAACCCTTGAGGCAAATCCAAGGTACATTGTGCCATCGATAATGATTGAAATGAATAAGCCAGAGCATTCCTACATGTAGCCCCACATGTGCATTTGGCCCACAAAGAAATCAAGTATTTCTGTACTGGGAATTACTGAGAACATGATTTGGAAGCCAAAGGTCTCAAATTCAATCCCTGGCATTCTGCATGAAGAAGAATGTAATGGGAAAGAGTATTAGGTCTGTAGCTCTGTGGTTGAAAGGACCCAATCTCTGTTATCTCCAGCTTAGGAGGCAAGGGAAAACCCTGAAGAGTAACTTCTAGTTGCTGTTAACAGTACTGGGCTATTTATTTATTGTATTTATATGCTGCCTTTTCTATCAAAGTGGGACCGAAGGTGGTTTCCAAGACTGATTGATAGGCTAGAGTGACAGATAGTTTGACCTGGTATAAGGCAGCTTCTTATATTCCTGTTCTTTCCATTGTTCTTTATTATTGGAAGTAATACCAGCCCTTGAAGTGATATCAACTTATGGTCCTTCTTTACAAGGCTAGATTGAAGTGGCTGGGACTCCGGGGCACTTCTGGAAACAGTCATTTGAACGTAAGGTGCACAGTTGGAGTGCCAGCCCTGTATTGCTGAAAGGAGCTCTCCCTGTGGCCAGAACCAGTCCCTTTCAGGCGCAAGAGACAGGATGGCTCTGGGCATCTCCCTTGCCTCATATCCTCCAATATGCACTCCTGAAAACCAGGAGACTGCTCAAAACGGCAAAAGATGTTAATGAGGAAAAAAAGACAAGCTTGGAGAGGCTGCAGCAGTTTGCTTTTGTCTGAGCCCACTGAGGAAAGGCGAGATTCTTCCTCTGCCTCTCCCTGCTGCTGAGTTAATTGAATGCAAACAACTTGTTCACTTTGAACTCAGTTTGCAGCAAGTGAAGTACACTGAGGGTGTACAGTGAAAGCAGTAGCGTAGGAACGTTGGAGTGTTGGGGGGCGATTTGCCCCAGTCAGCAATTTTTCTGGAGCGTCCCAGCCCACAGCCATGCCCTGGCCACACCCCTATGCAACACAGCCATGCCCCCGCGCAGTGGCCACGCCCCTTGCGCCATAGCCCCCCGCCTCCCCTCCACACACTCCAAGCTCTGCCACTCGGTAAAAGTGGGAGGAGGAGAGAGAAACTGGGATATTTTAAAAGCAGATGAAGAAGTGGGATGACAGAGGACTAATTAAGACTGTCCCTATCAAATTGGGACAGTTGGAGTATATGTTGCTAGTGCTATGGTTCATATGAACAAGACCAGAGTCTCAGAGACAATGGCCCCATTGTGCCACTCACCTCTTTGTTTGTTCCATAGCTGGAAAACTAGAATAAGGTGGAAGATAATTACTAGCAATCCTTAGGAAGTGTGGGGGAAGGGAAATTTACATCTACCCCCCTTACCATGACAGTATAACAGTGGAAGACATTTGTGTGTACATCTAAAGGAATCTAGCAGTACCTTTAAGACTAACTGGCTTATTCTGGCATAACTGGAGTCTACAAAAACTTATACCAGAATAAATCAGTTAGTCTCAAAGCTGCTGTAGATATGTATGTGATACCACTGCCAGAATGGGGCTCTGGAGTATTTGATCCAGCTGCACCATTGATAATACAATTTTGCTTAATGAGAGGATTATGCATCCCATAATCAGAGAAGTACACATCTATTGCTGGATTTTACTCAACAAAGAGTTTTTTAATTCAGGTCAGCATATGCCAATTAAACTGTTTTACTATGGAAGGGGCTTTGAACCAACTGAGTTCTGATTTTTCTTTCATTTATGTGTTTTTAATCTGTTTTATGTTTTCCTTGTACTTATTTTAGTATATTGCATACAGAATGTTGCCTAGGACTCCAGGAGATCAGCATTCAAATTCTGGCTCAGCCGTGGAAACCCACCGGGTGATCTTGGCCATGTCACACTCTCTCAACCTCAAAGGAAGGCAATGGCAAACTTCCTCTGAACAAACTTCTTCAAAAGAACCTTGTAACAGAGTTGCCTTAAGGTTGCCATAAGTCACAAGTGACTTGAAGACATGCAACAAAGATATACTTCACTGTTCAAACAGTCGCTGGTGGGAGATGCCAACTGGTCTTTTTCACCCAGCTCCTTTATCAGGGTTAGTGATTCAGGGCCCTTATAACTACAAGCTCCCTCCTCTTAATATATATGATGCACACACACAAACACATACAGACACCAAATGTATTTGCCAACTGCAAATTTCATCAGCATAGTTAAGGGTGAGGGATGTTGGAAGTGAACAATATCTGGAAGGCTACATGTTTCCCGTCCATGTTTTAGAAAGTGATAGACTTGGGCCTGTTTTTAACTGTATCCATATATCCTTTCTTAAAGTGAAGACCAGTATATTGCTGCTCACTTGACCTTAAGAACAACAGAGGACTTCTCAGCTTAGTGACTAGGTTGTCCTTCGTAGTTTATAAGTCAAGAGCAGGAGACCAAGCTGTTGCCCTCTGAGGTCACAGTACTAAAAGGCTTGAAATCTTTCCAACTTTCAAATGAATGTCACTCTGCTTTCTTTGGCTTTGCACAGCTTACTGCATTCTTGACCTGTAAAGGTGACTCAGTTTTGATATTCAGGCCTGATGTGCAAATAATCCCAAAAGGGAGCCATCTTCTGAAATTCATGTTAAGTCAGCATAAACCCAAATGGACTATAAATGTGTGTGTCTAGATGCTTGGCCAGCACGAGGCAGGGATTGTACTTTACTGTAGCAAATGCTGTAGCAGTACAAATAGTGCTGCATCTATTGTGCTTTACACTAGCCAGGGTTAAACCATCCTATTTGACCTAATTGTGACCCATTTCTTTCAGCAGTTGTCCTGATAACCCAGCCATATTTATCAGTCTGCCCTTTTACTTACACCCTCATGAGCTTTAAAATCTATGCTTACAGACTGAGTTGGCTTCTGCTTCTTCCTCTCAAGGGCCACATCTCTCTAGAAATAATTTGTATGTACAAATTTGTATAATTTGTAATTTGTATAGAGCATACTAAGTGTTCTAGTGTAACTGCTACTAGCTAACACTAGCTTCATGTATTTTATTCAATTCATATGTACTTAAATTATTTTTAATTTTTCTTCTTCTCTTTTAAGAAACTTATTGGATGCATACATAGCAGAAAATATTTTAAAGGAATTGTTAATTTTAGGCATTAGATCCTCCCTGATTTTGGAAGCTAAGTAGGGTCAGCCATGGTTAGTACTTGGATGAGAGACTGCCAATGAGTACTAGGTACTGCTGGCTGTATTTCAGAACAAGGGACTGGTAAAACAATCTGAGTATTCCTTGCCTGGGGAAAACCCAAGTAAAAATCATGGGGTTGCCATAGATTGTTAGGTGACTTGAAGGCACATACACACAGACACAAGGATAGTTTGAGTTTGCTTTCTTCTGGGCTAGAAGAACTGACACTGTAGAAACTCAGCAAAATGAGGCCTTAGATGTTTAAGGAGCAGTCAGGCAAAAGAAAGAAAATATAAAACATTCTCAAGTAAAATGTCATGGTGGCATGCTCCTCTTTTCTTTCAGCAAAGAGTGCAATCTTGAGCCCATTTTTACATGCCCTGGGTTCTCTGTATCAGTGGATCAGTATGCGTACATCATTGGATGAGAATAGGGTTGCACTGTAAGCCCATACCGAACCAGGAACTTTAGTCTGATAAGGGAGTTCATGTGCTCTCTTTCGCTTGTCATTTATTCTTGTACTGTTCCAGTTCATTTGTAATTGCTGAGCCACAGATGGTAATCTTCAGTACACGCTGGAATATGCAATATATCCACCACCACCACCACCACCACCACCACCACCATGCCATTCTCTCTCTGCAGAGGACACTTAAAAGTCAAGTCTTGCCCAGGCTGGATGCAGACTGGGGATGCCTGAGGCAAGTTGATTGCTACAAGACAATGTGTACAAAGGGCAGCTGCCCAGATGGAGATCTAATGAGATGCAGACCCACAATCCTGAAATAATGTCCACAAGTGACGTTAGCAATCCTTCCTTACTTCTTCCGTTATTCATATCCCACCCTATATCTGAAGATCTGAGAGATGCATACAATAAAAAAAAAATAAAAACCTGGTTTCAGATACTTTAAAACATCAAGGTCATCCGCACTATATTGTTATAGTGCTGTTATTCCACTTTCAACATCTAATGAAATCTTGGGAAGGACATTTAAAATTCTCAGCCAGAGAGATTGTTGGCCTCAGTAAACTACAAACCCCAGAATTCCATAGGAGGTTGAAAGTGGAATAATAGTACTATAACAGTGTAGAGTAGAAATGGCCCAAGAATAATTTCAAGACTTTTTTGTTAACTGCCATCACGTTGATTCCTACTTATGGAAACCCTATGGATGAGAGATCTCCAAGTTTCCCTGTCCTCAGCTGTCCTGCTCAGGTTTTGCAGATGCAGGAATGTGTCTGTCTTCACTGAGTCTATCCAACTGTAATGTGGTCTTCCACTTTTCCTATTGCCTTCCACCTTCCCAAGCATTATTGTCTTTTTTAGTGAGTCATGTTTTCTCATGCTATGGCCAAAGTATGACAGCCTTAATAAAAGACTAAAAGCATATTCAACAATTTAACACTTGAAACAAGACAATTTACACAATTTAAAAAAATAATGTAAAGAATGTAAGCCATAACACTTGCAGAATGGATAAAATCCTTAAGTTCTTAAAGGATTTAATAAAACACTATATTTTGCCTTGGTACTGGAATGAAATCAGCACTGGCACCTATCAGACCTCTAAGGGGGAGGGTGTTCTGTAATGAGGGTGCCACGACGGAGAAGGATTTTGCCCATTTTCTATCACAATGTATTGTCCCCTGGTGGGACTCAGAGGAAAGTTCCTCTAAGTGTATATAGCTACAAACATTCCTATCACTAAGGTCTCAAGTGATTTAGGGCTTGAAATGTTATCACCAGCACTTTGAATTCAGACTGGAGGCAATCAGTGCAATTACTTTAAATCTGTGTTTTGTAGGTCTGGAGGGGAAAAAAATGGAAGAATTCAGATTTTTTTTTTTCATTTTTTTCCACAAACTTTTTTCCTGGAAAAATTGGGGAAAATATATTATTAAATATATCTTTTCAGAATGATGAAAAACTGTTTAAATAAGGTTTTCATGTGTTTCCTGCCCAAAATAATTTCTAAAAAACCACCACTATGCGTGTTGGTGCAGTGGCTGGTGAGAGGACCTCTCTCCATGATCCAACTGCCATTGCTTCGACCTTAGAGAAAAGAGCAACCCAGCATAGCTCCATCATGACTTGGCCAAGCTACCACTGCTGCGGCCTCTGAGGGAGATAAGAGCAGCCAGCATCTCCTCCCTCACTGAATCCCTTTTTCCTTGTATGTTGTGTACGACCGAGATTGTAAACCTATTAATAATCTGTAAACTGCCCTGGGAGACTTTTTGTCTGAAGGGTATAAATATGTAAGCAACTAAGAGGAAGATTTTTATGTAAGACTATATTCAACATGAAATCATTATAATTCTTGGTCTTGGTTTCTTTTTCACATGATGTTTCTTTGACACTCTGGAGAAATAGTGGAGACAAAATGTTTTATCAATATTGATGGTCTTCTATTTTTATTGGGAATTTTTTTTTTTTGCTTCCTCCCCATAAACTGGCAAAATTAAAGATTTTCCATATAGTTCATGACCCAAATTTGAGCGTATGGGAGGGTATGAGAGGAACACAAATCTTACCTAATTTGAAGTTCAGGTTACTTTCAATTGTAATGATAGTTTTAAAGCATTTTTGATATGATTATGACATTCAGGATTCTTTACGTATGCTTTCAAAAGAAACTAAGTAGGGATTTTTGCAAAATGCATCATAAAGTAACTTTTGTTTGAAGAATGTGGACAATATGGTAATTTTACCAAGAAAAGCATGCCTAAATTAACTGAAAGCAATGCCTTTATTTCGTATTTTGGTAGAACTGTTCTTGTTAATAGCCACTTCTTGATGGTCTACTCCACACTTCATAAATTTGAACTATCTCTTAAATGCTACTTTGAAAATCTGGCAACTTTACGCTCAAGAGAACACAGCTCTGGAGAGGGAAGAAAAGCTTATCCACCTTTTCATGCTCAAAGTAACAATGCACAGTGTGACTTCATGATCACGTTACCCCATTACTTTCCCAAAGTGTACTGTTCTCATTCAACTCTTTTTAAATTCCCCCCTCAGTATATTAAGCAAATCAGAATGGCACTCTAAGACTTATGGCACAATAAACTTATTCCTCTTTGGCTCTTATAAAATTCATTGTTCATGAATGGTTTGAAGAGAAGGTATTGATTGTTTGACTGTACTCTTCCTCTTGCAGTTCTTTTCTTTCTGCCGAGGTATCATTATGCAAATATATGTGATTTTTGTATTGGTAAAAATTCCAACAACCTTCTAACCAAGGAGATTGGGATTTAATGATGGAAGTAGGTAAGTTAACATGAAGAGGTTGCTAAAATAGCAAATGAAACTAGAGAGAATCCACTTGATTTCAATGCCTTCTTGCCTACGGAGTTAATGGTTTGGTTGTCTCAGCATTGATATCTTGGTGTATAAAGAGTGTAGAAACATTACCTTTCTTGGACTACAATTTCCAAAATTCCCCAGCCAGTATAGAGAATACTGGGGGCTACAGTCTCTGCAAAGTAACTTTTCCAAGCTTGGATGTTAGACATTCTTTGAACTGATTTTTAAGAGGTAACCATTTCTCTCCCTCTCTCCTTCTCTTCCTTCCTTTCTTTCTTTTTAACATTTGTATCCTGCACATCTTCCAAGAGCTTGTATTTGTGTTCAAGGAGTTACCTCACACTATTCTCACAAATCTGGAGTGTTAGTTTGCAAATGTGAGAGCCAGCATGTGGTTGTTGGACTAGGACTCTGGGAGACAAGTTCAACTCTCTGCTCAGCCTATGGAAATCCACTAGGTGGCCCTGGGCAAGTTATACTCTTTCAGCTTCAGAGGAAGGCAACGTCCAACCCTGTCTGAATGAATCTTGCCAAGAAACTCCATGATAAGTTTCCATGAGAGCTAGTGTGATGTAGTAGTTTGGGCATTGGACTACAGTTCTGGAGACCAGGGTTCACTTCTCTACTCAGCCATGGAAACCCATTGGGCATGTCACACCCTCTTGGCCTCAGAAAATCCTATGAGAGGTTCACCTTAGGGTTGCCATACATTGGGAACGACTTGAAGGCATGCAACAACATCAAGAAGGGTTGGCATAAGTTGAAAGTGACTTGAAGGCATACAATAATTTTTTTTGGTGATGGCTCATCTGATTATAGCAATCAACCCTTTTCGAATGAAATAGTGGTAGGAACTGGGAGCTGTTGTTCCAAGATGAAATCATATACTGTATTTCTATTATTCTTTAATGATGATGTTCTGCATTTTCAAATCAGGATCTGATATATTAGTTATTTGCTCTATGATGCTGTCCTCTAGTTGGAGGACTTTAGTAGAGCTGCTATCGGTAAATCTACAAATAAAGTAACAGCATTTATCACACTGGTGCTTGTAACTTGGTAAAGTTAGTACATAACTATTTCTGTGTGTCTGCCTTTGTCATTCTTATGTCTGGGCCATCTATAAAAGCTAAGATTAGAAGGCATGCATATTATGAGCAATGCATAATGTTGAACCCTTTCCTAGACATTTCCTACAGCTGCTGTGGTTGTTTTTTTTTTAAATACGTCATATCAGGAGAACTAGTCACATATGCAGAAACAGCTACATAGGCAAAGAGAAAGTCCATAATTTTTAGCATCTCTTACTTGATGTCTGCAGCATGGGCAGATTAAGATATAGTTCTTTATCCACATAATTTAGGCAGTATGTGCATTGGGCTTATGATAAAAAGGACTGGTCTAAGCTGCTGCTGCTAATCTTTTGTCTTTTGCCACAAACACCCAGAAGAACTAGAATTCTAAGGGCATTTCCTCACGAGAGGCGAGGAGCAGTTCACTACGTGTCAAGAGTGGTGTTTTTATACTCCGATTTGGAAACTGAATTCAGAAATTCAGAAACTGTGCTGTCTGCACCCCCCTGCCCATTTACATCGTACTACTGCGAGGAACAGCAGTTGCTGCATCCACAACAGCAAGTCCCTGGCCACTCCCATTCCCGTCCCTCATCCCGCCCTCCCATCTCTGATTGGTCTGTTTTTTAAAACACACACACACATTTCAACACATTTCTGTGTTGCTATGTTTGTGCGTAGGAATGTATGTTTGTTGATACATGGAAAAAAACACATTTTAACAGTCCATTACCAGATCCACTCTCTTCCCACTGTTCATTTAACACAGGAAGACAATAATGATGGCAGCCTGTCCTTTGATGGGTGGAGAGAGATAGGGACGGAAATGGAAGGGACAGCCTGGGAACATCCATAGCTGGCCACTTCTGCGATGGGAATCGATGTTACGGTTCTGCACGTAGGTGAAAACCAAGCAGAACCAGTTTGAGAGATTTACATCAGAGTTTTTTTGATTTTCCCATAGAGCATTTTCACTTTGCAGTGAACCATTCTAGGAGCTGAAAATGTGCAGAACCACAAGGAGAACTACAATGCTAAAATGGTACAATGTTCAGACCAGAGGGTAAGAATTAGATGCTGCTATGATGTATCAGCCTTGTGCGGAAATGGCCTAAGAAGCTGAGGTGTAAGTCTCAGTGAAGACTCAAGGAACTGATGTGCTTCTCTGGGTCTCATGGGAGGACAAGCACAGTTGACTTCTATTGTTTATTTATTGTGGGTATGCGAGGAGTCTTTAAACCCTGGGCAGTCATCTCCTCCCTCTCCCAGCTGGCACCAGGATTCTGTGGCTCAGTTTGAAGGTGTTTGTACATGTGCTGTCTCATACTCTCTAGCTGTCCTGATTTGACAGCGACAGTCCTGATTAATTCTCTCTCATCCCACTGTTTTAGGTGCTCTTAAAATGTCCCAGTTTGTCTCTCCCAGGCTTGCTTACCTCCTTTGACTTCAGCGTACTTCAGTTGCTGCAAACTGAATCCAATGAATCAATTAACTCAAGGGGGGGCAGAGCAGAGAGGAGGTGCTGGATCTTCCCCTACCCAGTAGGTTTAGACAAAAGCAAACTCTGTAGCCTTTCCTACCTTGTATATTCTTCCCTATCAATAAATTTTGCCATCTTGACTACACTCTGTTGTTGCTTGGCCACAGATGTTCCAGTTTTCATCTATGAAATATTGGAAAGAATGCTGTGTTTGTGTAGCATCAGTACACAAAAAGCCAGGAGAAAGAGAGAAGATTGGAAGCAAGAAGGTGGAGGCTATCCAGAACAAGTAAAGGAGTGGAGCATCACCATTGCAACTTGTGAGACTTCTTGTTAGATGAGTTTCTGAAGCACTGACACTGTGCAGAGGGGAGGGGAGGGGGTTGAAATTCTCTGAGATCTGGCACTGAAACTTTTACAAGGCCCAGTATCAGCACAGAACAGGACAAGCTCCCCATGTGTTACATGTGCAGCAGGTAAGGTCATGCAGTTTTGGCTCTAAAAATCTCACAGAACAAGATGCTGCTAACTACCCTATGTAAGAAGGTTTTCTAGGCCATGGGAAACAAGAAAGAGGGGCTGCTTTGTCGACTAGCCCTATAATTAAGCAGGGTGAGGCACTTGTCTTAGCTATCTGGTTTTAGCTGTTATGAAAAGACAGTAAATTGATAATTACAATTAATCCCTGCTGGATTTTTAATGCCAGTGAAAGAGAGAGGTGTAACCAGGATATTTCGCCTCAGGTAGAAAATAACCAGTAAGTTGGTCTATTTGGATATTAGGCACCTTGACTTTTAGAGTGGGTGGAGAAGCATAGAGTGATCATTCATCTTGGTTTATAGAGAGGAATTTTCTGCTTGAGGTCCTACTGAATTTGAAGGGTTTTAACTCTAAAAAAGAAGCGCATGAACACTGTGCCTGGGTGACAGAGTGAATAGATGCACAGGTTTTCCCCAAAGTGGTAAATTAGCACATATTCTATGCAAACCTCTGTCTGCTTTCCCTTGTAACAAATTCCTTCTTTGTCTGAAATATGTAAGTAGCAACTCTAGCACGCCATTTGCTGCTTTGCCTCAAAGGTCTAGGACTTGGGCTGGCCTTGTGTATGCCATGATGCCATTATATGCCTTCAAATTGACTTTGACTTATGGCAACCCTATCCTAGAATTTCCCACCAATGGCACTACTTTCCATGATAGTGGGATTGTATGCTCCTGTGAGGCAAGAGGCTACGCTGATGGCAGCAGTACTGCTGGTAGGATCTCCCATGTCAGATATGCTGAGGAGCCAGATTAAATGTGCCACGCAGCTATTGGGCAGCAGCAGTAATTGGGGTACACTGGCAGAGGAACTCTTAGGGACAGCAACAAGGGCACCATGGCTAATACTTGTTAGTACTGTGCAGAAAGAGGCACAGGAAATCTCTTTGAATGATGAGATCATCCAAAATGAACAAGAGTGCCAGAAGATGCAACTCCCAGGTTGGATGGCAGTCAGCAAGCCACTGGGATACAGCAGAAGACAACTATGAGTAGTGCTGTGGCTAAAGACACAACTGGACTCAACCCAAAAGAATGTTCAGCTGTTGATGTGCTCAGAAATTAAAGGAAAGTCCAGAGCTGCATAACACATGTTATGGGAACATGGAAGATGAGCAGCATGAATCAGGGGAAGCTAGACACAGTAAAACAAGATAGGGAATGTATAAACATTACAATACTTGGGGTGACTGAGCTAAAGAAGATAGGAATCTGACATTTTGAATCAGATAATTACACAGTGTCTTATTCAGGAAATGGAAATCTAAGGAGAAATGAGATAGCATCAGTAGTAAGGAGATATGCAACAAAAGTGGTCAAAGGAGATATAACGCAAAATCTGACTGAATAATGTCAATAAGACTTCAGTGAAAACCCATAAATATAACCATAATCCAAGTTTGTGCTCCACTACAGAGGCAGGATCATAAAATCATAGAGTTGGAAGAGAACACAAGGGCTATCCAGGCCAACCCCCTGTGATGTGATGCAGGAATAAACAATCAAAACACTCCTGACAGATGGCTCCAAAGAAGGAGACTCCACCACACTCCAAGGCAGCATATTCCACTGTTGAATAGCTCCAATCATCAAAAGGGATGAAAAGTAGAGGCACAAACATCAACAATTTAAGATATGCAGATGATACCATACTTCTAGCAGAAAACAGCAAAGACTTGGGACAATTACTGAAGAAACTCAAGGCAGAAAGTACAAAGACAGTTGAATATTTAAAAAACAAAAATAACGATCATAGATGATTTACATAACTTTAAAGTAGACAATTAAGACATTTAAATAGTTGAAGGTTTCCTATACTTTGGCTCAGTCATTAACTGGAATGGAGACTGCAGTCAGGAAATCAGAAGAATATTAGGACTTGGAAGGGCAGCTATGAAGGAACTAGTCAAGATCCTGAATTGTAAAGATATATAACTGAACACTAAAGTTAAGATTGTCCATGCCATCATATTTCCAATTTCTATATAAAGTTGTGAAAGCCGGACAGTGAAGAAAGCTAACATGAAGAAAATCACCTCATCTGAAATGTGGTGCTGGAGGAGAGTTCTACAAATACCTTGGACTGCTAAAAAGACAAACAGATGGATGTTAGAACAAATGAAGCCTGAAGTCTCCCTACAGGCCAAGATGACTAAACTGAGACTGTCATACTTGGGCCATATCAAGAGAAGACATGACTCACTAGAAAAGACAATTTTACTTGGCAAAATAGAATGCAATAGGAAAAGAGGAAGACTGTATTACAGATGGCTAGACTCAAGCAAGCAAGTCACAAGACCTGAGCAAAGCTGTTGATGATAGGGTGACTCAGATGTCTCTCATTTATATCGTCATCATAAATTGAAGTCAACTTGAGGGCAGTTAACAACAGTCCTAGAATTTTGTTGGCAGGATATATTTAGATTAGGCTTGCCATCGCTTTTTTCTCAGGCTCAGAGAATATGACTTGTGTAAGATCATCTAAGGTTTTTCCATGGTTGAACCCTGGTCTCTGAGAGTTTTAGCACAACACTGAAAAACTACATCGTGCTGGTCTCTTCTGCCATAGAACTCTGTAAAGACTCTCAATGCCTTTCTCCCTAAAATGATTTAATTTTTTTAATATGTTCATGCAATTGCCTACACCCAAGATGCCGGTATACCCGTATTTGCACTACATGGTGTCTATTCTGTGATGGTGGGGGTAGCAAGTTACCTTCAGAATAACAGACATTGCAAAACAGTGTGCTGAATTTTGCAATGACTTCCTGAAAAAGAACTGAGGGGCTTTGAGCCAGTTGTAGTCTTTGGCTCACTTCCAGCCATTTTTGTGCATTTTCCAGTATGAGGGATGAGGAAATCTCGCTGACCCTCCACCCTCACTTGCTCTTGTGCTTCACCAGAACATTTCAGTTAAAGGCAATTGCAGGCACTGTGCCCAGTTCAAGGCAGTTCCATAATGCATTTGGCTTCTGTAGACTGAAATTTTGGAGAACTCTGCTCTCGGGCATACAGCAATAAACTCTATGTGTGTGTGTCTTGTCAGGCAGAATGAGGCAGCTGCTTTAGGCAGCAAATTCTGGGTATCGTGAACAGGCAGCCCATTTTTAATTATTGAATTTATAGTGACAGGGAGAGCGAAACACTGTTGTGGGGTTCTTTTTTCTTATTCTGGAAGGAACTTCTGTGTCACAGCAGCTTGATCAGTTTTGGGTGCTGTGAAGCTCAACTTCCTCTGTTGTCCCTCAGGAGGCAAAAATGTCATATGTTGGGCCTGACCGATGGGATAACATCAGGAAGGTGGAACTAGTCATAGAGAGGACAGCATGTTCCATGTCTAATTTCTGCTTTCCAGTGTCTTATCTGAGAAAACAAAATATTGATTCAGTTGAGACTGGGTGGTCCGTCTATTAGGAGGACAATAGTAACTCTCTTGTGTACCTGCCCAGGGGGTTGCGAGGAAGCTTCTTAAGCTTTTCTGCAGTGTATTCTACAAAGGACAGCTATTGAAGATGGATAGCTGTACACATGTGTGCATTATGAAGAACAAGAACTATAAGAGAAAAATCATATTCCTCCATGGCAAAGGGAATATTTTATAGGTACTTGCCCTCCAGGCTCAGTTCTGGCATCTCCAGTTCTTTCTGAGATGCTGGGCAGCTGCTTCCTTTAAATGATGCGGCATTAGTTCTTTATTAGCTTTTGAATTCACATAGTAGTGGATATTTGCTTCTTTCATGCACAGATGGATAAGTGGCTTTCTAGTTGTTCTTGGACTATGATTCCCATCAGCCCAGTCAGGAGTGACATTCCTTCCAATATTTCATTGATGAAAGCCAGGCTATGTGTAGCCAAGCAACATCAGAATGTGGTCAAGAAGTAAAAAGTTATCAGTGATGAAGAGCAGATACACTAGGAGAGGCTGCTGCAGTTTGCTTTCTCCTGGGCCTCCTGGAAAGGGCAAGATTCCAACTCT
The DNA here is from genome assembly GCA_948472985.1 of Iguana delicatissima. Classification (NCBI taxonomy): domain Eukaryota; kingdom Metazoa; phylum Chordata; class Lepidosauria; order Squamata; family Iguanidae; genus Iguana; species Iguana delicatissima. The sequence continues at coordinate 82,445 of CAOKZL010002093.1, forward strand.
TCTTCTCCTTTCCTGCTGCTAAGTTAATTGAGTGCAAATTACTTTTGCACTTTGAACTCAGTTTGCAGCAATTGAAGTAAGTTGAGGACAAAGGGAGGAAATGGGAGGAGCAGAGAGAAATTGTGGCATCTTAAAAGCAGCTGAAGATGTTGGACAATTGGAGCATATGTGGTAAGGGAGGACAGGTCTTGCAGTTCAACAGCCATGAAAGGCGACAAGTTATGCCCTTTTTAATAAAAATGATAGAGACGAACTCATCTTTTTTCTTGCCACTATTTTTGTAAATGCTAAAGTGACAGGTGTTAGAAAAGGCCTATGTGTACATTTCTCACCTGCTGCAGTGTATGCGTTCTGACATTTTAGACAGAAATCAAAAGAAGGAAGCATTTACTAAAAAGTCTCAATACTTCTTATAAATGTATAGATGGGACTTTCCTGCAACTTTTACAGTCTTCTGTTTTCCTTATTCATATTGCTTTGTCTATCATACTGGTAATATAATGGATGCTTTTTATCAAGCTTATGCCAGTAACTGCTGGACCTTGAGTGCTGCTGTTCCTGATTTCAACTACTTTATTCCATTCCCTCTTTTCCTTCCCTTTTCTATAACACCCCCCTGATGCCATCAGCCAGCATTCTTAGGCACTTAAGCATGCCATGTTCCCACTGGGCCTGTTTTTGAGGTCTCCATCTTTTTGGTTTCTTCCAGATTATTTTGTACTTTTGCAGATTAGCCAACTGAGACCTTCCTCTTTTTCTTGGGTAGCATGGCCATTTTAGCTACATAAGCAAAAGCCTAGATGCAGCGGGGGGGGGGGGAAGCACAGTGCATCACATTATGCTAATTAATTACAGGCATTTTAATCAGATATAGGCAAACATGAGAGCAGTAGCATATTTATAAACCTTCCAGTATATTGAGATGTTATGTATTAGAGGCAATGAAGTAGGCAAAAATTATGTAAAACACATAAACTTTATTAAAAACATACAACAGATAATAGAAGCACTGTTAAAATAAATTTTGCCACTTTAGAGATAATTTTGTTAATGGAGTTTAAAATAAGGGGAAACATAACAGTTCTACTCAGACAACTTGTTAAAATTGAAGCAATATATGGAGAATGGATGTCCTTGTACAGCAGAGTAAAACATACTCAACTGTTTCAGTTATGCTAGGCTGACAAGGGTGGACATGTTGAGGATAGGACAGTATTTCTCCTCTAAAAAGGGAGATATTAGAGCATTAAAATTAGCTCTGTGTTATTTATGGAACTAGAGCAGCTTAGAGGCCAAGACTTAGGGACATATGCTTCATTAGGACTCAGAGGATGAGTTCAGTGATGTAGGTTATGAGCAGAAAGTCTGACTTCTCCAGGGCATCAAGAGCGGCTCACAGCTGAACGTCTCTGTTGAAGTTCAGTCCATCCGTTACATCGCTTGTATTGCCAGATGCACAGCAGCAAATGCTACCCCCTTCCATTGCAAGTCAATATCAGCCAGGTTAATTTCTAACCCAAGGTAGAAAAACCCTTCTCTGCCATTAAAAAAAGAATGATAAATTAAATAGCAATTGCTGGTTCTTTTATGATGTCCCAAATCTGCTGCCTGGGTTAACTGCCTCAACCTGGCAGATGTTGCACTGCTACCTATATTTTTGTTCTTGTTATTTGCTATCAAGTCAACTTCAGCTTATGGCATGAATGAGGCATCTCAAATTGCTCTGATCATCCCTTGGCCTAGTCAGGTCTTGTAAACTCAGGGTCGTGGCTTCCTTGATTGAATCAATTCATCTGTGATGGGGGTCTTCCTTTTTTCCTATTGCCTCATATTTTCCTAAGCACGACTGTCTTTTGCAGCAAGTCATTTTGTCTCATGATATGTCCAAAGTATGGCAGCCTCACTTCAGTTGTCTTGGCTTCTAGTGAGAGTTCAAGCTTGATTTGCTCTAGGATCTGTTCATTTGTCTTTTTAGCAATTCATGGTATCTGTACAACTTTTATTTCTACATTGTAATTTACGTACTCTATTCCAGTTGTTTAAAGGAGTTCAGATACTAAGATAAAATAACACAAAGAGGTTCAAAGACAAAAAAAAGAAAGCAAAAAAAAATCCCCATCCCTCCCTACCCCCTGCTGCCACGTTCCATTCTATACACCTCCCTCCTGTATACACTTTAAAGAGCCTTTCAGGGACTATAGGTCACGGAAAACTGGCCTTCCACAAATTTGTGGTATTAGCTGATCCTAAGAATCTATTTCTGTGATCCTTCCAGCAGCCTTTCAAACTGGGCTGCTCTTTTTCCTTATTGAAGATGTAGGCAGGTGCTGGAAGATAATCACTGATCTGTGCAAAGATACCTGGTGAGTTCTTGTCTGAGATTTGAACATTGCGTAATTCTAGTCCTATTCGTAATGATGATGATACCAATTTTGAGCATTGTTAAGTATCCAGTTATTTAAAATGGCTTTGGTAAGTGTGGGGGAAATTGTACTTGAAATAGTACAGAGAGAAAAGTCTAAAATCCAAAGGGAGGGATAGGAGTGGACAATGAACCACCCTTGTGTGCAATTTTCTGGAAATTATTTCATAGTGAAATGACAAAACTACCTATTGTGTAGGATGCTTGTTAAAATGAGAGCCAAAAGAGAGAGGGAGAGAGAACTTGCCCAGTCAACTCACTTAGGGCTTGATAACGTTTTTGCACAAGTCCCATAGTTATCAGCCTGGTATCTTTAATTTAAAAAATAATTACTTTTTCAAGTTCTGATTCATATTCATTGAACTAGATTCCCAAGTTTGATGCCTTCCTATTGGACTACATTCTGTTCATCCACAACCAGCATGGCTTTAGATTGGAGAAGGCTTAGAAACACTTGAAACGCATACATGCAGCATACCCAAGTCTTTCTCTCTCTGTTCATAATCATGGTTTGTTTCCATGACTGAGTGTCATAGAAATTTAGAATTTTCTCCTGCTACTCTATTACTAAGCAGCATTTGACAGCTTGTTCTGAAGGACTCCTTTGGCAGTGAGAAATCTGAAAATGATTTTACTTCAGAAATGAGTCAAGCTGGAATGGGGTTATGATTTTTTTTGTAAAAAAACAGAGCTTTAAAGCAAGGCAGTGATGGACAACATGTAGCTCTACAGAAGTTGTTGAACTCCAGCTCCCATGAGTTTTTGCCAGCTTATCCTGTGATGAGGGGGGATGGGAGGATGGGATGAGGGATGATGGGAACTGTAGTCTGAAAACATATTGCAGTACATAAATTGCCACTGTTGTTATTGTTATTGCTGCTCAGCCTTTTCAGCTGCTTTTAAAATGCCCCCGTTTCTCACTCCTTCTGCCACTTTCACCCTCTGTCCTCAGCTTGTCAGTCACTACAAACTACAGTCAGCCTTCCACATTTGCAGGTTTCACTTTTGCGGATTTGATTATTCATGGACTATGTGCTGTCACTTCTGCTGCCTCTTTATGCCATTTTTAATAGGGACTGCAAACCTTGTGAGACGGAGAAACTGTGAATGAGGTTTTGTTACCCTGTAAATTGGGGGTCCCGGGAGGGGCGCCCAAATAACCAAACAACAACAAGCAAGATGGGGAAATTAGCTGGAGCACTCTCTTGGCTAACGAGAGGCAGGGCAACGCAGTGGGATCTTTTATCCTATGTATACCGGTTCAGGTCAGTGAGGAGTCAAGCAATTTCAAAATACTAACAGTTTTATTAAACAAAAATAATAAAAACACAAGCACATTCCTAACTAGAAAAGGAAAGAAAGAGAATTTGGGGAGTGGGCAATACGCCACCTGTCCGAAGTCCTGGAGACACCAATTGAAGAGGAGGAAACCTGGCGTGGAGGCCAAGGGGAGTCTGCTGGACCAAGCGGCAGCGAGGCGATGAAAAGTTCCGACGGGAGCTTCAAGTGATTTCAGCAAGTGATTCAGCGACAGTTCCAGTGGAGTTCTGCCAGGTCCAGCGAAGTCCACTGAACTACCAAAACTGGGGGTTTTTATAGGGAGAAGAATGACTGCAGGCTAGTCTGGTCTCTGGTGAGAACAATAAGTTTTGGGTTGGAGACAAAGCCTCCGAAAGGTCGGAATTTACATGATTGAATTATATGCCGAATTGACAATAGTATGGCCGGTATGTAGATGCAGCTAGCTCGGCCGTTAAGTGCCTAGCTTGTCAGGGTGTTCTCTCAGGCAGAGAGCCCTTTTGTTTTACTGTGCATTTGTAATCAAGGTGTTTGTTTCGGGAGGTCTCCCCCTGAAGCGGATCTGGCAATATCTGGTACTTTGATGAGAGCCCAAGTATCACCCATGCCTAGCTTCGCGCTTGTTCAGCGGGGCCTCACAAACAATTGCCTGGAGGCAGAAGGCCGAATTATGATATCAAAAAATGGTATCTTTGGCTCACCAAGGCCAGACCAGATCACGGTGGTAACAGTTTGTATGTCCCTATTAAAAATGGTGTGAGACAGCAGTGGGGGTGGCATTAAGCCCCACCAGCCACTCACTTTTGCCTTCTGAAGAAACCCTTGTGCCTCAAAAGAATCCATGGTGGGTTGAATATGGTGATCATACTTTTTTGTATGTTAAATATGGTTTGGGAGGGTATAAAGTTATTCATGTTTTTTTCACTTTCACAGGGGCCTTGTGCCCCTAACCCTAGCGAATGTGGAGGGATGACTGTAAATTCAAACTGCAAAAGTAGTTTGTACTCAGCTTGGGAGACAGAAGAAGGAAAGAATCTAACTCTTCTCATCATGCTCAGGCAAAAGAAAACTGCTTTACCCTCTCCAGCTTGTCTGGTCTCCCTCATTAATAACATTTGCCATGTTGACCAAATTCTGATATTTGTTGGACACATATGTCCTGGTTTTCATCTATAAATGGCTGAGTATGTACTTTTGCCAAGGTGGCAAGGGCATGGCTGTATGACATACAAGGGAAGCCAGGCTCAGATTGGTCTGTGGAATAGCTGTCTTTTCGGTGCATGGGGAAAGCTTATGATTTTGCAAGCAGGCAGAGATACTGCAATCATGCATTCCAATGGACATAGTTTGCATGGATGTTTTGTTTGCATGCATATGTACTGCTCTGCTCATGCAGCGGGTGCTCCTACCGCTGCAGCATTGCCTAGACAAAGTGAAACACTGAATATGAGGCGATAAAGGATGGAATTGAATGTGCCGCCTAGCCTGCGCCTTGTGCTACTGAAATTATCCTGTCCTCAATTGGCAGCATATTGTCCCTCTCACACTGTGGAAATAAGATTCAGCTGCCAGTCCATGGAATGGTGGTGGTGGGGCACACTGATCCTGTCCTTCACCTAGGGCAACAAAACATCTTGGGTCAGCCCAGGAAACACGCATGGAGTTCACGTGCTCAGAGCCAGACAGTAGCTCCTTTTTTTAAAAAAAAAAAAAAAAATCAATGAACACTTTCCTTCCAAAGCAAAGAGCACTTCTTTTGAATAATTTGCCCCCCAGCCTTGGAGCCAATTGTTAAGTGCCAATTGACACTTATTTTGGGAGTCAAGTTGCTAGGCACAAACATATTTTTTGGTCTCATATTGTTCTATTTTTGTTGCTGGTTTTATGTGTTGTGCTGTTTTTTCACTCTCCTGCTGCTGGCGTTATGCGCTATCCTGAAAAGTCATGATTTATACTTTCCATGTCATGCGTTTTAATTGACTGCATCTCTCCAAGAGCAATCTGGTGGTTACCGAGCAGCCTTACAATTGCAATAAATGTATTCAATAGACGACATTCACCTATATGGGTAGGAGCTATTATTGCGATGTGTATTCATCTGTCTTGAAAATCATGCTGCCGCAAGATGGGTAGAAACCTTCCAAACTGAACAAGGGATGCATTAGAGATGGCTTAAACCCAGGCTTTAGCATTACAAGCCATCTTCTCGTCGTACGAGGCTGCTCCTATCTATCTAACTAGGCCAGCTCTGCTCTTTTGAGTTTCTTCTGCCAGGATAACCTCGGCCATGTCCGCACGAGGGTGTTATAGCGCGACGATTCCACTTTCAACATCCTCTGGAATCCTGGGGTTTGCAGTTTCGGGAGGGGCCGGCCGGCCCCTCCCGAAACTGCAAACCCCAGGATTCCAGAGGATGTTGAAAGTGGAATCGTCGCGCTATAACACCCTCGTGCGGACATGGCCCTCCTCTCTCCCCTCCTCCAATTTACTTTCCAAGCAAAGTCGGACTTTGCTCCCAGATCCCTTCCAGTGAGCCCGGAGCTACAGGGAGAAGTTCACCCCGCCCTCTATGTTTAATTAACAAAAGAAGAGAAAAGACGAAACAAGCAAAACGCGCATTTCCTTGGACTAACTTCCTCCGTCCCTGTGAAGCACCAACCACCACCTCCGGCTTAATAAGTTAACAACAAACTTGGCCCTCGCTCCGCCCCCTTTGCCGCTTTTAATACGCTATTTTGCTCTCTCTCCAAAGGAGTGGGCGGGGCTTCTCCCGAAGCTGTATTCTTGTCGCTACTTCATTAGTCAGAGCGCGTGCCAGTCTCCGGATGTTGCAACCCCCCCCCAGTAAGAGTCTGTGGAACTTTCAGGGAGAACGGCTATTGGCCAGGATGGACAAAGCCAATTGAGGGGCGGACACCAACCACCAACCACCACCATCTGAGAGACTTTTCGCTCCCTTTTTGGGTGACGTATGAGGATTTCCCCGCCCACATTCCACAGCTGGAGAGCCTTAGGAACAGACTTGTCAGAATGGAGGCGGCGGCGGCCGGGGAATGTGCGTGTGGACTCTGATTGGGCGGGCGCTTTCAGGGGCCGCCTCGGTTGGCTTCTGTGATTGGCCGGAGCAGGACTGAACGAAGCGTTGGTGGGGGCTGAAGGGAAGGCTGCCGCCGGTGTCAGTCTGAGCTTGGAGACGCTGAGGGGAAGGTTGCCCTCCCCGGGAACGAAGCAGAGGCGACGTTGGTCGCCTGTTGCATCCCGAGGCGAGAGTCCTGGGCCTTTGTAGTCCGGGAAGAAGTTTTTCTTTAAATTTCTAAACTAGCTTCACGCCTCCCTCTTTTAAAAAAGTAGCCAGTACTACAGAGCGAGTACTGAGGGAAGGGCGCAGCCGTTGGTGGAAGTGGCAGCTCTGCTGTTTTTTTGCCTTATGGATCGAGCCTGTCTCTTGTGACTTGGTCCTGAGGTGTCCTCTCCCTGCCCCCGTCAGTTGTGTTGCTCTCCCTCGCTCTGTCTCCCCTTCCCGCCCTCTTTGGGTATTCGCTGTGCTTCGGGCTAGCCATGGAGGTGTTGGAAAGTGGGGAGCAGAACCTGTTGCACTGGGACCGAAAGCTGAGCGAGCTGTCAGAACCGGTGGACTCCGATGCCCTGCTCTACAACACGGTGAGGGGGGAAACACAGCTGGCATGGAGAGGGGGAGGCAGGCAGGCAGGGCAAAACGGGAGGGCTGGGGGAATTCTCCCTGCCTCTGTGGACATTTCCACACTACACCGTTATAGCGCTATTATTCCACTTTCAACATCCTGTGGAATCCTCGAGGCGCCTCCCTAAACTGCAAACCTCAGGATTCCACAGGATGTTAAAAGTGGAATAATAGCGCTATAACAGGCTAGTGTGGAAATGGCCTATGGATCTTAGGTTGTGGATTTGATCGTCTGCTCTGTTTCTTTGATTTTTTTCTTTTTTTGGAATAAAGAGTAGAGTGTTTCACGTATTCTTCCCCCCAGCACAAGTAAAGGGAGGGGACCTTTGCCTGTGGGTGGAAGAACAGCAAGTTTTGGTCAGTACACATCTGGCTTCAGAAAGTTAACCCTCCTATTAGCAGCCCATTAAGTAGGTGGGGTTTCTTTTGGGATGATGAACTGGTTTGGGTTTGGCATCTCTTTGCAGCCTGTCTTTTTCTAAAATTGCTTTGGAGACTTTAAATCTCCTTGTCCTGTCTTCTCCCCCGCCCTTAAAGCCATTTTGTCCTGTCTGATTAGCGTTAGAGGTTTAACTGACATATGGGTAGCGAGAAGTTCTCCAAACAGCTTTACAGTTTAAAAAAAAAAATGGAGGAGACGCTGGAGTTTGGAATTCCAATAGGAAGGCAGTAAGAGCTGTTGACGCAATGGGGGAAATTAGTTGAATGCTTCTCTGTTTCTCCCAAGGCCTTTGTGCATATCTAATGTCTCTCTTTTGCATCAGGGCAGCCCGGGATAATTCCTCTTTCTCCAAAAGAGGCTGTTTATGTAACATTTGATTGGAGTTTTCCTTCCTCTTTCTGAAAATTAGGAGCTTCCTGATAAATTGTCAGCAAGGAAAGAGCAGGCTCTAGGAAATATAACAACACAGTTTGGCTTCTGCTGTCCTGCCACTGGTTCACTGTCATTATGAGAGCCAGTTTGGAAGGCACCTCCAAATAATATTTATGGTTGATTCTGAAAGGATACGAATGAGAGACATGGTGAAGAAGGAAATATCAGCAGTTGCCAGTTTATACCTGATGTTTGGTTGCCCGTTTTTCCTTTGCTGAAAAGTGCATGCTGTTGGCTTTTAGCTGAACAAAGTCTTTGTGTAGAACTTTCCTCCAGTTTGTCAGCAAAAGATGAATAAGCAAAGGAAGAGCTATCTTTGAATATGCCTAGTATGAAGGGAAGAATAATTCAAACCATATGAAGAATGCTCAGTCCTGCTATAAGAAATCATGGATTATTTGTTTTAGAACAAAAAGAACTTGAGGAGAAAGTCCTCTGTAAATGTGCTGAATAGTTTTTTTCTAAGGTCCAACTTTAAACAATTTCAAGGAAGGAGAACCTACCCCAGCCATTCTCTATGAAGAGAGTTTCTTCCTATAGAGTACAGTCATACCTTCACATTTGTTAGGGTTAGGGGTACAGGACCCCCGTAAAAGTGGAAAAAAACATGAATAACTCTAGGCCCTCTCAAACCATATTTAACACAGAAAAAAAGTATGATCACCATATTCAACCCACTGTGGATTCCTTTGAGGCATCAGGGTTCCTTCATAAGGCACAAGTGGGCGGCTGGAGGGGCTTACTGCCACCCCCACTGCTGCGCACACCATTTTTAAGAGGGACTTATTAGCCTCGTTCGCAGTTTCTCAGTCTCATGAGGCTTGCAGTCCCTATTAAAAATGGCATAGGGCAATAGCAAGCTGACAGCAAATAATCCGTGAATAATCAAATCTGCTAAAGTGAAACTTGCAAATGTGGAGGGCTGACAGTATATTTATTTATCAAATGAGAACACCCTCCTCTTTTAACTGGTACCTTCTAGATATATTGGAGTACAGCCCCTATCATCCCTAACAGTGCTTACAGGAAATGATAAAAATTATAGTCAACAGTTCTGAAGGGAAGTGACTTGTATCTGCTAGTGGAAATCCACACAACACAACTCCTGTCCCTGTAAATAAATGTGCGCTAAGGAAAGAGCTGAAATACCTCCAAAGGCACCAGATCTTGGCAGCTAAGTAGGTCAGCCCTGGTTAGTACTTGGATGGGAGACTACCAATGAATACAAGGTACTGTAGGCTATATTTCAGAGGAAGGAACTGGCGAAACTGCCTTGCCTGAGAAAACTCTGTAAAATTCATGGGATTGCCATAAGCTGACAGGCAGTTTGAAGACATGTACGCACAGCACCCTGGAGTATAGATGGGGGGAGTCCAAAATATTAGTGGAATGTAATCCTTAATTAGAGAGCCAGAGTGGTGTAGTGGGAGACCAGGGTTTGAAGCCCTTCTTGGCCATGGAAACCCAATGGGTTGTCTTGGACAAGTTATACTATCTCAGCCTTAGAGAAAAGTTAGGGCAGCCTCCCCTCCTCAACAAATTCTGCCAAGAAAAAAACATGGTGGGTTTGCTTTAGAGTCATCGTAAGGCAGAAGTGACTCGAAGGCACGCAAAACAAATCCTTCATTGGCACAGTGATTTACTTTTTAGTTCTGTATGTTCAAGTAAAACCCAAAAGCTAGCATGACCTTAGACCAAATTTGGGTGTTCCCAACAGAAGATACTTAGTCTTAACTCTTGGGAACAAACAATACATCATTTTTAAAAAGTGCTGAGAATATTATCTTTGTTGCTTTTCCTCTTGCAAGTGAACTCACTACTTGAATAGTGTCCATATCAGTACCAAAATTTGTGAGCATTATTTATTTATTTCATTCATTTCATTTATGGCCAGTATGGGAGCCATACTGGCTCAGAATGCAAAATTAAAATCAGATAATGAATGTATCATTTGGGGGGCTTACACCAGTTCCAGACTTCCAAAGTCTAGTGAACACCTCCTTTGAAGAACTTCCTCACCAGTGCCAGAGCCTGGGCAAGTCACTTTTTTGCACTATAATTTTCAGAATCCCCAGCCACTAAGGTCATTGGCTTGGCTAGGTAAGTCTGGGAGCTATAATCAAAGATAGTTTTTCCAAAATCTGAAGTGGTGCATGTTCCTCGTAATAGTGTGGGTGCTTTTTGTGAAATTAATGCAAGCTGTATGTTGACTGATTCTTGATATGGTAGCCCCAGTGTGGCGTAGTAGCTTTCAGGCAATAGTTCTAGTAATTTTTACTGTGTTTGATGTAACATGAACTTTCCAAACCCAGTGTGTCATTAGTTAAGGTTCACAGCCTTACGGCAAGGGAAAACACCTGGAGTATGACTGGTTTATATTACAATCCTTCCTCTGTGCACATAATTTAATTTCTTCTTGGTTTATCACTTGAAACTCCTCCCCGTTTCAGTGCATCCTTGGCATGTATACTTGTCACTTATCAGTGTAATCAAGAATTGAATTTGGCTGGGCAGTACAGCAAGGATTTTTCTTAGTTGTCAGTGATTCCATGGAATTCTGTAGAGGAAAATAAATGAATTATAGTTTGTCATATGATGGGAAGGAGTGTGTGTGAGGAAATCCATCTCCACCCAAGATGCTAACATTATCTGTCTACAAATCTCAAGAAATTTCCTCCTTTTGATTTTTCAAATATAACTGAGTGGCCACCATTTGCTTCTGTAGAAAAATGAGAGGGCTGTCCTTTCAGACAACATTGCGGTGGGTGTAAAAGTTGTGCCTTGTTTCTGATACTGGATGCCTTCTAGTGCAGAACTGACATTCCTGAAGGAAATGCATTCACTTCTGCGATTGGTGCCCCTCCATGGGGTCTAAGATACTAGACCAGTGGTTCTCAACCTGTGGGTCCCCAGATGTTTTTGGACTTCAGCTCCCAGAAGCCCTGAGCATTGACCATAGTGGCTGGGGCTTCTGGGAGCTGAAGTCCACAAACATCTGGGGACCCACAGGTTGAGAACCACTGTACTAGACCTCTCCTTGAAGTCATATCACCTACTGAGAGTTTGGGAAAGTTACTTTTTTGGAGTACCATTCCCAGAACTTTCCAACTAGCAAGTTCATCATCTACATTGATGGCAGATTTCTTTCTTTTTTTTTTTTTTTTGGGAAATTTCAGTTAAAAGTAAAGTTTCCAGCTTCTGAGGTTTTGCTAGTTAAGAAATGCTACATGATCATGTAACTAGGACAAAGGCTCTGACTCAGAAGTAGAAGGCTTGCTTTGCATGCAGAAGGTCCCAGGTCCAATCTGTGCCATCTTGAGTTAAAAGGTGGCAGATGATAGCAAGAACATCTGCCTGATAGCTTGTGGCAGTCAGAGCATATGATACTATGACAGACAGACAAATAATTTGATCAGAGATCAGGTAGCATCCTGTGTTTTTTGTGTACAGATCAAGGATACATCCTGCAAAGAAGATGCTGTATCTTGTTGTACAGGATTCTACAGCATGTGCAAGAGAAAGTACATGCAGAAAAATACTGTTTGTTTGCTTGTTTGTTTTTTTAAAAAGAGTGCCTTAATTCAGAAGTGAGGAAGATGTAGTCTTTCAGGTATTAGACTGCATCTCCCATTACCCCTAACCAATATAACTATGGGTCAGGGAAGATGGAAGTTGCAAGACAACAACACCTGGAGGACTGTGTGTTCCCCAGCTCTATTAGTAAGCTTGTAGCCTGGCTGTACCACTTTAGACTGCAGACTAAATGCTCCTCTCCATGTAAATAGGTAGACAGACAATCCATGCATATAGAAAGTTAGAAAGGAGAGTTTCATCTGATCTTCCACCTGCCATATTAATTTAGTCCATATAAAGCAGTGGTTCTCAACCTGTGGGTCCCCAGATGTTTTTGAACTTCAGCTCCCAGAAGCCCTGAGCATTGACCATAGTGGCTGGGGCTTCTGGGATCTGAAGTCCAAAAACATCTGGGGACCCACAGGTTGAGAACCACTGATATAAAGTTTATTTTGATGTTGTTCTGACTCACAGTGTGAAGTGGTATAGTCACTTTGGAGTTAACCACCTCAGTGTTCACTCAGCCCTTTCTATCATTATTTGGATCCAGCTGTATGGAAGTTTATACCATCTTTAACTGAATTAAGTTCAGTAAAATTTCAGAGAGTGCAGTGTATGTCTGCTGGATAAATTGAAAGGAGGAGTATGATGAGCTGTGTGAGTTGGCAAGGGCTGTGCAAGGAAATTTTTATGAAGCCTTGCCTTACAGGAAAAATGGTTGAGACTGATTTCCAACATAATATTAATCCACTGGAATTCCCTCCACCCACCCTTGCATGAGACTTCAAATGCTGGAATGCAAACTCTTGCTGAATAGTTTACCAGGCCTGACCCACATGGGCAGCCATTAGTGGGAGGAACTTTTCATGTAATCCACATTAATTTTTTATGATCGCTCAGTTTTGTTTTATCCCAAACTCATATGACAATTACAATGCATAAAGAAAAACGGATAAGAATTAACACTTTTTTTGGGTAAATCCATGGAGTGCAAGCAAGTCCTGAGAACTCTTCTTTCATAGCCTTCTGTGCCGCTTAAAAAAAAAACCCCAAAAAACTATTAACAGAACTTTGACAGCTATAACCAATTTTTTTTTTAAATATTTCAAAAAAATGTTCTAGGCCTATTATACAATTTAACTTTAGTTTTCTCTTTAAGTATCACGTTTACAGTGTTTATTTTTCTTAAATTCTGCCCTTACTCAAAGGAGCTTGAAGTGGCATGCAAAAATATTCCTTCACCTGGTGTCTTCACAGTCACCAGATGAGCTATGTTAGACTGAGAGACCTGACACACAATGCTGAGTGAGGATCATGGCTGAATGGAGACTTCAGCCTGGGCCATCCCCTTCCTGGTTCTGTATTTTGACTAGCAAACTGCACATTTTCCAATTACACTCTAGAGCAACCTTCCTCAAATTGCTGCCCTTTGGTGTAAAACCGTACATCCTATAGGCTGGACAATGATGGGAGCTGAATTCACTATCATCAAGTTGTTTAAGCTTAGCTAATGTCCAAGTACTGGTGAATCTAGTATCTCCCTCTTGAAAGTGCCTTGCTTTCTTGGCAGCTGGACACGTTTGCATGCCTCTGAATGGTAGTCCTTTGCAGGTTGCAGTGAATGGCACCAGTTTTCTAATATCTCTTGGCACGTGTATCCAAATGAGGAATGAAATGGTGGGATAATATTGGTGCATACCCATGAACCTTACCTTTTTGCTGCTCCTACATTTTGAAAAAATTCCTGACAGAGTAGACGGAATCTTGCGTACAATGAAATACAGATGTTAACAACTGTTTCATAAGAGGTACTGGTCCTGAACCAGCAAAAATGGGTCATGAAGACAGTCTAGTTACAGCAAATACGACTTGAGTCATTATTAACCAGAGCTGAGAAAAATGACCAAGTTGGCTCAGGATTCTGGGAATCATAGCCCAAGGATGTAACTTTTCCAAGCTCTGCTAGTAATTATAACTGCATTGAGACCAGTGTTTCTTGACAAGTAAAATTTGAAACTATGTTATTATGAGCAATGAAATCAGCGTAATCAGCACAGGAATTCTCCACCCTTACCTACCGTACGCAACAGAATGACAGATATTTTGCTGTACTAAATGAGAATCCAAACTTGATAATATTTGGAATAGTATGGAGCAGGTCTAGAGGCTGTATGAGAGTAGGTCTCTAGCACATGATAGTGGTGTGCTACATCTGTGCATTTACGGACTGGTTTTTGTAGACAAGAACAATGCAACTATTTGTAATGGGTTTTGGACCTGTGTTTGTGTGTGTTCTGAAACATCATCCCTGATGATGCTAATTTTAAACAAGGAAGATTTCAGAACCATTTTCTGGTAGGACATTATGTAGAGTTCCTTGAACTCAGCAGATTTAGCTAGATGCTAACCTGCTCATTAAAAGGGGCGACGGGGGGGGGGGCAAGAGAGGGAATATGTATTGTGGAATGTTTCACTCTTGTGAAGTACAAACACACTTGCTGGACAGTGGAAACAAAGACTTCACCTTGTTCATCAGAAGGTCCAAGTTTAGTTTCTGCGCCCTGTTTTTTTTCCCCCCTTTCCCTTGGAATAGCAGCTGAAGTCAGCAGGATAAAGAGCTCTTTATGTTAGCTGGAGTCACTGCTACCACAGAGAGGCCCTGTAGTCCCTGAAGGAGATGAATCCAGGTGCAGAAAGTTAGGACGCCACTTAGGAGAAGGAGGGGGTGGGCAGACAGTTTTCAAGAAAAAGCACATAGCCTTTAATAATGCAAGTTTTCATTTCTCAGGGAGTTGAACAATTTTGTATTTTCTATTAGTATGCCAGTATATGTGAGAAGCATTGTATATTAGAAATATGAGACATTTTATTTTAAAAACAGAACCTTATACAAAATTGAAAAACACAACACAAAATGGTTTTTACACAAAACTGTAAATGGTTTCATTGTATTTTTAAAATTCCTTTTTGTTGTAAAGTCTAAGGCTTTCACGGCCGGAATCCATAGGTTGTTGTGGGTTTTCTGGACTTTGAGGCCTTGTTCTATTAGTATTTTCTCCTGATGTTTCTCCTGCATCTGTGGCTGGCATCTTCAGAGGATCCTGTGAAGATGCCAGCCACAAATGCAGGCGAAACGTCAGGCGAAAATACTAATAGAACACGGCCTCAAAACCCAGAAAACCCACAACAATTTCTTTTTGTGTTTTTGACTAATATGTGTTTTTGTCAGTATTAATGTTTGTAAGTTGTTTTAAATAACAGTTCTGGGAGAAAGGTGAAAAATTAATAATAGTTGTAATAATTGTATTAATGATTATTTGAGAGCTAGCATGGTGTAGTTGGTAGACTACGAACTGGGAGACCAGGGTTCAATTCCCTGCTCAGCCATGGAAAAACACTGTGATTTTGAGTGTCACACACTCTCAGCCTTAGAAAACCCTGTGATAGGTTTGCTTATGGTTGCCACAAGTTGGAAATGACTTGAAGGCATGCAACAAACAAATAATTGTTGTTAGAAGTAATAGCACTGAGCCAGCGTGGTGTAGTGTTTCGAATGTTGGACTACAACTCTGGAGAGCAGAGTTCAGATATGGAAACCCCTGGGTAACCATAGGCAAGTCACACACTATCAGGTTCAGAAGAAGGCAAAGACAGATCCTCCCCAACAAATCTTGCCATGAAAACCTCATGATAGATTTGCATTAGAGTCACAATAAAACAAAAATGACTTGAAGACATACAGTTATAACAGGACTATATGTAGTTCTTCAGATGAAAATCCCATGAACCTTTCTTTTAGGTGTGGGGGTATATGCAGTATGAGCGCACAATTTGGGCTTGCTCATGGCCCCTGGCCACTCTCCATGCTGCTCCTGAGGCCAATGTTAATCCAGCCACTTTTGCCTGTAAAGCTGGGTTGTTTCAAACAGGCAAATACTGTTCATTGCATTCTAAAACTGGAGGAGCAGGGGAGGCAAATATGAAGGTAATGGGTTTTCTGCTCTCATATGCATGTTTGACATCATTTTGCCCCCTCCAGCTTATATCTCATGCAGTTGTATTTGTTAAAAATGTTGCCAAAAATCTACTGTCCATCCATCCATCCATCCATCCATCCATCCATCCATCCATCCATCCATCGTACGCTCTTGATGCGTGGGGGCAAATTCTTAATGTTGTTATCTTGCTTTTAAAAAAAATCACTGAAAGTCTTGTCTTTGATGGCTTGTCTGTACACTTCATATACTAGTTCATTTTTGAGGGGAGGGAGCTATCTTCAAATATCTCAGTATCACCTTATTCTCCTCTGATATAATAGAGTGGACTCTCCATATAGGTGACCTCGGGATCTGCAAATTTAAGTGACTGCAGAATGTCAGATCCGTTACCAAAAATGGTGGGGACATGTGTGCAGATACCCTGAAGCATCCATGTGCACATGGGATGTGAACATTTGATATTTTCCCCATTTTCAAGGGATTCTGGAATGTAACCCTCACAGATACAGAGGGTCCACTGTATCTGGTGCAACACACTTGGCTTTAGGCCATTGTTCTGGGTGCAGATGATGTGGGTCTTATAGGTCTTGTGAAATGATATATTTCACAAACCCAAAGTGTTGGCATAATAATTTACAATGTTGCAAAGCGTATTATTTTGATGCTGCAGGTATTGGAACTTTATGGCAAAGCAGAGATGTACTTCTGTGTATATATTTTAGATGACAGTATTTAATCCCAGGAAAACTGGTAGAGCTGATGGGGTGACATCTTTTGACCATCTCGTGGTGGCATAACTTTCTCCGTGGTCTGTCAGAATTTCTAAACAGTCAGCTGATACTGACCTTCTGCTGTCACCTTCCCATCACCTTGTAGGCATGAAGACTAACAGCATAATTTATAAATTACAAATCCCTTATGGCAATAGTATAACTGTCACAGTGAAATGTATTAACGTCTATTTTTGTAATGACTAATCCTTTTGTTACTTTCCCTTTGCTAACTATTCATTGCGTCTGTGACCTGATCTAATTTCACAGTCAGCCGCTTTAAAGCATTGCTTGTGAATCTGGTAAATCTTCATGGTTGACATGTAGGTGAGCGTCCTCCAAGGAAGCGTTTGTGCCTTTATTTAAACTTTCCCACTTTAATACTGAATAGGCAGCCTAGGATTTCACTTTTCTTTTTTGGAAAAATATATTTTACTTGAGTTCCTTTTAAAAAAAACTTGTAACTACACTTCCTAGGGATCCATTTTATATGAAACGTCCTGTATTTGGAGGCTTGAAGTCTAGTTTTATGATGGGGCCATAGAGGATCCCCCAAACTTGTATTTCCCAACTTGTTGGGCACTGGCTATGTTCACAACAGATGAACCCAGGAGCATTAGGTACACAGCAAAATAGTCTCACATGTGGGGGAGGGGGGTCCATTTGGTATGAATGCAGCTGGAACCTTCCATTTCTGCTCTCATCTCTATAGGCCACTGAGAGGGTTTCAAGTGAGTAGGTCTGTATTAACCCTACCTCCAGTCTTGTGAGAGGAGATCTCATGTGAACTCTGAACACCTGCAAGAGGTCCTCTTCCTGTGAGACTTTAAATGGGCTTTATACAGGTCTGGCTTGTGTACACTAGCCAGTCTTGAGTTGGCTGAGCAACTGAGAGAGTCATCTCAAATTGGTGTCTGAAAAATGTGGTTGCCCCACCTAAAACATTTAAGAACTGGATTTTTAATCTCCGCTTTAGTTATGGCATACCTTCCAACTACCCCAATGCGGCAGAGATAGTCTTGATTAATCCTGTCATCCTACTTTTTCAGCTGCTTTTAAATGCCCCAGTTTCTCTCTCCTCCTCCCACTTTTCGTCATTGTCCTCAGCTTGCTTCAGTTGGTGCAAACTGAGTTCAAAGTGCAAAGATTTTTTGTACTCGGGGAGAAGAGAGAATCTTGCCCTTGCCAGTAGTTTCAGGTGAAAGCAAAGTGCTGTGATCTCTCTTAGCAGAAGTTTGTACTTCTGTCATTTTGACCACATTCTGATGTTTGACCACATGTTGTCTGATTTTCATCTGTGGAATATTAGAGGATATGCTGTAGTTTTCCCCCATTGTTTCTCTGTGCTGTGTATTAACCAGCTGATGAAAGGGAGGCTTATAACAGGTGGCAGCCATCCTTTGAATAGATGTGTATTTAAATTGCTTCATATTCAATAGTGTTTTAATAATACAATTTGTTTAATTGTTGGTGTTTTAATATTAAACTTTTATATATTTTTATCTATATCTTTTAACAATCTGTTAGCGAGCTTCCTTGAGTCTCAGTTTTGGGAGAAAAGTGAGATATAAATCAAATAATAAGCAAACAAATGCAAGGGTTCTCTGCAACCTAAATCGGCATGGGAATAACAATGATAATTCTAAATTAGCTGTACCATACAGTGCTCAGTTTTACCCACTGATTTCAAAGAATATGTTCCAAGTCTCATTACCATAGCTGGCTAATTACATTCTTTGCTGTGCTGTGTGTGCATTGGTGATGAAGTGAAACAGCAACTGCACTTCAGGTAATAACTTCCCTTCATCTAACCTGCCAACTTGCTTAAGTTTTGTGTAGAACTTTTTGGGCTAAAACTGCAAGAATCCCCCAGGCATTGACCATCCAGGCTGGGGGTTTTTGGAGTCCTGAGGTGTACCTTTCCCAATCTTTATTAGTTTTTTATCAGTGGAGTAGGGAATTTTGAAAATTGCTGTATTTGGTTTTACACCAGATAAGTAAGAATTGTAATTTCGTTATGGTACAGTTCTGTTGAGAACTAGCATAGAATCATAGAATCATAGAAATGTAGAGTTGGAAGAGACCACACGGGCCATCCAGTCCAACCCCCTGCTATGCAGGAACACCCTCATAGAATCATAGAATCATAGAAATGTAGAGTTGGAAGAGACCACAAGGGCCATCCAGTCCAACCCCCTGCCATGCAGGAAAACCCTCAAAGCACTCCCGACAAGTAGCCATCCAGCCTCCGCTTAAAAACCTCCAATGAAGGAGACTCCACCACACTCTGTGGCAGCACATTCTACTGCCGGACAGCCCTGACTGTCAGGAAATTCCTCCTGAGATTCAGGCGGAATCTCCCCTCCTGCAACTTGCATCCATTGCGCCTTGTCCTGGTCTCAAGAGCAGGAGAAAACAAGCACACTCCCTCCTCGACATGACATCCCTTCAAATATTTAAACATGGCTATCATGTCCCCTCTCAACCTTCTCTTCTGCAGACTAAACATACCCAGCTCTCTAAGTCTGTCCTCATAGGGCATGGCTTCCAGGCCCCTCACCATTTTGGTTGCCCTCCTCTGGACCTGCTCCAGCTTATCCATATCCTTCTTGAATTGGACGCAGTATTCAAGATGAGGTCTAACTAATGCAGAGTAAAGTGGTACCAATACCTCCCTCGATCTAGACACCATACTCCTATTGATGCAACCGAGAATTGCGTTGGCTTTCTTGGCATGGTGTAATGGTTTGTACACTGCACTACAACTCTGGAGATCAGGGGTCATAGTACCGCGCAGCATAGAAACTTAATGGGTTACTTCAGGCAAGTCATAATCTCTCAGTTTCAGAGAATGGCAAAAGCAAACTCCTGTTACATGTTTGCCTTAGGATCACCATCAATCAGAAATGACTTAAAGGCATAAAACAACAACAGTTCCGTTAGAGATTCTTAGCTCCCTTTCCCTCTCCAAAGAGCTAAACTTTTTAAGGTTCACTGAGGAAAAGGAAGACTGTTTAAACCAGATTTAAAGTTCCCGATGCAGATACGTGATCTGGAGTGGCAAAACTGGCCAGTAACTGAGGTCCTTCTCTTTCAAATAATACTGTAATAATAATTCTTCTTATGTAAGTAAAATAAAGGATCAACACACCTTTAAATTCTTTTACAGTGTTGATCTTGTGCCGGCCAACCAGTGTCAACATATTGATACGGATGGGAAACTCTGGTTTTCTATTGCTTTAAGGCAACAGGAAGGTCAGGTTCCTTGTAACCAGGAACTTGTAAATGTCAAAGGATTACCTGGGTATTTGAGTCAAATCTCTTCCTCATGGTGTGGTTTTTAAAAATTAAATCTCATTTTTTAAAGCACAGCTTCCGTACTTCAGTTTCCTTTTGTATAAATGCACTGATGATATGCAGAATGCACACACACACACACACACACACACACAAAAAAGTGGGATAGTGAAATTGGAGGCAGCATTTGGCATATTAATGAAAGTGTGTGTGTCTGTGTATCTGTCAGCCCTGCCACTAGGCAAAGTGGGGCAGGTTATCCGTAATGTTCTGCAAGGGATGCAAATAGTTAATTAATTCATTGCTACTCCTACTTAAAGTAGACAGACTGAAATGAATGAGACTTGTTAGTAGGGATGGGTCAACCGAATCCTTAAATCCTGGGTAAGGATTTGAGATTCCCGAATTCAAATCCCTGTGCCAAAATAGGCAAACCCTTTCGAATCTGCCAACTAAATACATTGTTGGAGACCGGGACACCTGAAAACCAGGGAGACCAGGATGCCTGAAAACCTGGGCGACCGTATATACAAGGGAACATAGTAAGTAGGTGAGGTTTTCCCTTGGAGTAATAATGGCCTTTGCTAACAATTTCACAAGTTATGGCTGGGCTTGTATTCTAAGATATTTAAATTGAATATTTCATATTTAAGTTCAGCACTTGACTGGAAGCTACAGGCTTGAGATTTCAAGGACAGCTGAAACATTCCTTTGCATAACTCTCTTGCAAACCTCTTTCAGACACAGTTATGGGGTTTGGAGTTTTACAAGGGGTTACAGCCTTCTCTGACAAAGTGTACTGGTGCATCATCAAACTACAGACCCCAGCATGCCAGAAGGAGCTATGCAAAGAAAAGCCAGTTTTGACCTGGATTATCTCTCTACTGTAGTATGTGGCCCTGTTTATGCAGGCAGGAAAAGGCAGGATTAATCCACATTTTTCTGCCTGTGTAGAAAGGGCCTTCATGTCATTTTCAATCTGGGGAGATCCTGAGGCAAAACTATGACAACTGTCTTGGCCACATTTCTTCAGAGGGAGATTTGCCTTTGCCTAGGCTTTTGCTAAGGCTGAGAGAGTGTGTCTTGCCCAAGATTATCCTTCTTTCCCTTGCTTTTTAAACTCTTTTTTAAAAAAGGATTCGAAAGATACAAGATTCGTGGATTCCCAGAACCTTCCAAGGATTTGGATCCAGATTCGGATCCAGATAATTCTGGATTCGTCCTATCCCTACTTGTTAGTCACAACTATGCCTCATTGACATCAATGGATCTACTCTAAGTCAGAGCAATGTTGGAGTTAGTAACTACTGCATTTTTACTACCAGGTAGAGGGAGAGGGATTTATGGCATTTTCTGTCTCAGGTGCCAAAAACCACAGCTGGTCTGGGGTATTATTATTTATCACCTTTTCCCCAGCCCTGGGACTAAAGGAGTTTACAAAAATTAAAACAGATCCAGATAAAAACTAGAAACATACAGAAGTTAAAATATAATTAGAATTAGAATTCTAATATAATTAGTCATTAGAATTAAAAGCAATTTTAAAACATATCTGTTAGTGCAGCACATTGTTAAAAGTCCTTTTTGCATTCAGTTAACTCAGCAGGTAGAAGAGGAGGCAGAACTTGCCCTTCCCAGTAGGCTCAAGGCAAAAGCAAATTGCCACACTCTCTCCTAGCTTGTGTATTATTTCTCATTTGCCATCATGATCATCCTCTGATGGCCATATGTGTCCCAGTTTTTCTCTGTGAAATGTTAGAGTATACAATCACGGGTCTGTTTTCAAGTTGTCTAGTTGCTCTATAAGAGAAGGAATTACAAATAGGAAGTCACAGAATATTCCTTGAATGCAAGATATGTCTGTGGGATGGGAGAGAAAGAGAAACTGTTTGGGAGGACATTTGGGGGTCTCATTTTTGTGTTCGTAATGCTGACATAAGCCATTTTTGAAACAGTCTTATAGGATTGCTATGAGAAAGTAGATCTAAGTATTTCATAACCCTGAGCTACTTGAAGGAAAGGTGGCCTACAACGATTTCTGAAAGACCATCTCATTCCATTTGAGCCTTTCTTTAGGTTCAGCCATCTTCAGAGACTCATCTTTATTATACCACTACCAAAAGAAGTTCAGAGACTGGTGCAAGTTAGAGCCATTTCTGCACAGGCATACTAATTTATATTTCCACTGACCTTCAGTGAAGCTTAATTATGCATTACAGTTTTAACTTCTCATCTTTTTCTGCCTAGTTAATCTCAGTTTTTAATTCTTATTCTAATATCATTCTAGTAATTTTTATTGGTTTAGATTATTGTAAATAACCTTAGGGACTTTTATTAATCCTGAAAATTGCTTTACAAATGTTTCCACTATCAACTAATTCAAGTGTGGTTTAGGAGCTGTGTTCCATGGAAGGAAGACCACGAACTCACACAAGGTACATCTGCCCAGTTTTGGGAGATCTTCATATCCTGAACTTGGCAAAGTAAATACTGTTTTGATGGGAAAAAAACCACACCTATAGTCAGTATGCTCACTGGGATTACTGGGGGATTCTGAGGGTTTTAAGTCTAAAACAATATTTTTTCCAGTTTCTGTTCCAACCATAGCTCACTCCATTCAGCTTGGGCCTTTTGAACCTTTGTATAACATTTTCAGTCAGTTGGAGGGATTCCTGTAGGGAGGAGGGAGGAGGAAGTCAACTTCTGCCAGCTCAGTTGCACATATCTGGATCCTAAACTCTGTATTTTGGACGCAGGGACATGCGTGGTTAGGATGCACGTGACAAAGAGTCCATGGTTCAGCTTCCAGCAGACCTTGTAGCTTTCTTGTCATTAAGTGTTGGGCATCTAATTTACAGAGCAGAGAGATTGTTCTTTGAGATGAGCTGGGGAAACTTTGAGCCCTCCTTATCTCTACAGATAAACTACTCAGTAAGATTAGCTAAACTTAGGCACCAACTTGCAGTGCCTTGATTTCCTGTTTTTCTCATGAATACGCTGAGCCATTCTTCAGATAAGGTCTGTCAAGGGTAGGAGGCCATTAGATTTCCAGCTGTTTTGGGTCTACCACTCCCATCAGCCCCTCTGAACCTGGAGAAGGAAGGAATGGGAGAAGTTTATGAAGATAACATCTGGAGAGCCAAATATTCTCCATTTATGGCTTCTCTGAATAGGGTGCCTTCTGAGTGGATTTCCTTTCTTTTTCCCTTCAGCTTTTTGAAAATGCTGTTTAGAATCATGTGTGATTTTTTTTCTCCATTAAGCAGAAAGCTCAGTTTTCATAGATACAGCACACTTAACTCTCCCTGCAAAACAAATACAAGGTCCAGTAGATTTGATTTAAATATTTTAATTCTATAAGTTAATTGTGTTTTAACTATAATTTTAGTTGTTTTTATTTATATCTTTGTAATTTTTTTGTCTCTGTATAGTTGGCCCTCTATATCTACAGATTCGTATTCCACAGATTCAACCAACCACAGCCTGAAAATATTTTTAAAAAATCCCAAAAGCAAACCATTTTGTCATTTTGTGTAAGGGAAAGCATTATACTACACTATTGTACCATAATGGGACCTCAGCATCACAAATTTTGGTATCCACAGGGGTCCTGGAACCAAACTCTAGCAGATGCCTAGGGCCCACTGTATTTGTTTTCATTTTTGTAAGCCACTTTGAGTCCCAGTTCTGGGGAAAAGGCAGGATATAAATGAAGAAAAATCGTTATCTCATGTTGTCTTACATTTAGGGCTTTGAGAATGGGGCAATAATTATACTGCTTTGTATGGAATTCTTTTGAGATATTTCCATGTGTTCTGTCTTAACTGTTGAGCATATTTTTTTCTAGCTATCTGTGCCACTTTCCCAAATAATGCTAATTGTGCAGTGATGTTTCTTTGAGGTAAGGCCTACTGTTAGGATGGTTATATGTCTTGTATTATAGATGTCAATTGTCTGAAAAGCTGTCCAGTATAAATTTGGTTTAAAGCCAGAAAATCCTAAGAAGGGAGCCAAGGCTTAGAATTTGCCTGCACCCAGGCAGCAGAATGAACAAGCACATAGCTCATCATAGTCTTTCTTGCTATGAGGATATGTATTGTATTTTTGTTTAAATCACAAGATTTTCTTTCTAAACATGTGTTTACACACCGAAATTAGTGTATGAAAATCTGGACCCTGTGGCTGTGTGTATCAGAAAGTGTGTGTGTGAATGTGAGTGTTGTTTCCTAAGAGGCTAGTGCTGTTCTTTTCCAACCATGTTGCCACCCGATGGCAGTGTGATATCATTGTGTTCAGTGGGAATAAAGAAGTTATCCCACACTGCAGGGAGAAGAGAAACCAAATCCAAATACCAATGCATTATTTTTATCTCAAAAATGTTATTACCCCATTTGGCTCTTCCAGAAGCTGTTCTTTATTGCAGCGCGTACTCCGGGTGACTGACATGCTTGTTACTTTCAGAACTGCTCAGATATGACTCAGGAAAGAAAATAAGTTAAAGTAGCTTCAGGAGGCATTGAATTCCGGGTGGTTTCCCTTATGCAGTCCTTTTCTTTTCCCACACAGAAGCAGGCAAGGGTTTCAGAAGTTCTAAAATTGACTTAGTTTTATTTCCACCTTCCTTATTGAGTTTAGGTGGTTTCCTGGCTGAAAGCATTGTATACCTTTGCTCTGTTGTGTCAGGTCCACCATAGTTTAGAACATGGATAAGGGATATGTCTGCCTCCAGGTACTGAACTACTGTTCACATCATCCCTCACTATAGGCTATTCTGGCTAGGGCTGAAGAGAGAGGACAGCCTACTAATATCTGGAAGACCTTCCATTTCCCAGGCTGGTTTTAGCACAAAGGAGAGGTAAGAGTGCTGAAATAAATTACAATTTCTTTTTTCCAAAAAAAAAAAAGAAGAAATATCTACTTTTGCTTATTTTTTTTCTCACAAAAGTGAGGCCAGGAGAGGGGAAAAGCAATGTCCTGCTTATATTAATTCACCTTTTTTATTACTAAAGCAGTGACAGGTTTCCCAAGGAACATCTGTTCCTCTCATCTTGGGGTAATTCTATCTGACTAGGTCAGTTACCTGTATCAGTTGTGTTTCTCTCTCTGGTTTCTTATAGCTAAAGTTTCCTTTCTCCCTAATGAACTGTGTGGTTTGTCATCTTACAGTTTTCCTCACAGCTGTGTTTGTGATTTAAACTGTTTGCATTCATTCTTTGTGTGTGTGTGTGTGTGTGTGTGTGTGGCAGACTAACATGTTTTCTGGCTCTAAAATTGAGAACTATATGCCATATGTCTCCTTATCTTCGTCTTGCCCCAATGCTACTTTTTATGGAAAGTTGAAAAGGTGAAGAAGAGCAAAGACAAAGATATAAATGTGTATTTTGAGTATATTTCTATATGTCTCTCTTATTTAATGGAAGGCAGACTCTTTAGTTACCCATGAAGATGAATTTGCCTCTTAAATTAACTTCTCAAACCCTTCCTGTATAAACCCTTCCTCATACCCTTCCTGTATAAAAGCAAAGACCACCACCAGATATAGAAAATGCTTCATTCATGTGTTATATTTGTCAAGTAACAAAAGGCCTTTTCACTGAGCAAGCAGGAGCAAGCAACTTGGCGCCTGCTGGCCCTCCAGATGTGAGATTCCATTGTAAGCTAACGCCAGATTCTGGCCTTCCCTTGCTAGCTTTCTCTGCCACCAGCTGGAAAGTTTTACTCACTTGTAACTCCCTAAAGGCATGCATGCATGCACACATACACACTCCAAAAATCCGCAGCAGAAAAATTAGCTGAGTTGCTTTGGTGGAATAAATGCTCTCATGTGAGCAAATATGTTGTGACTAGGTGAGGCCTGGGCAGGCCCAGAACCAAGAATGCTGTGGTGAGAATTGCTGGTGGGGAGGTACAGCTAGAATATAAAAAACAGGCAATTGAATCATTCAGATTTAGCTAAGTCTTAGTACTACTCGGTGAGGAATTTGTCAGAATATTTCCTGCAAATTGATTGTCCCCCTCCCCAGGATAAAAGGTGTATCTGCATTATACAAGCTTTGTTCAGAGGTCTGGCAGGCTGCATACTTCACATGTGAGAATAGATCATTGCATTCTGCCTTTGCCCCTTCTTGTGTCACTCTTCTTACACAAGAGAACCTGTTGGATTTGTGGAGGCTATCTGTGTCAGAACATGAAGAAATGAGTAGCTCGTCAAGAACTTCCAGGAGTACACCAGATTCTCCAGACATGTTGTTTTTGTTGAAGGAAAGAAATAATAACGTGGATGGCTTTCCAAATCCCTGAGTAGGGCTATAGTTATATTGATTTGATGCCACTTTGGTTATCATAGCTCCACCTTGTGGAATTCTCAGGTTTGTAATTTAATAAGGTATTCAAGATTCTATACTAGAAAGCATTGTTGCAATCCCTTGAACTGCAGTTCCCAAGGGTGGCAGAAGCAGCAGCAGCTGCTGTTGTTGTTGTGTGCCTTCAAGTTGTTTCTGACTCATGGAGACACTAAGGTGAGCCTGTCATGGGGTTTTCTGGGACTGAGAGTGTGTGACACACCCAAGGTCACCCAGTGCATTTCCATGGCCAAGCAGGGAATTAAATCCTGGTCTCCAGGGTTGTGGCCCAGCTCTTGGTTCCCAAGGTAAACTGATTTAACCCTTAATCCTTCTTTACACAGTATTTTGTGTACTGTAGTTTGGGAAAGTGCACTGGAATTTTCTCTTAGAGAGAGTTCTAAGTATCTCATTAAACCATGAATCCCAGAATTCCACTGGATGAAACAATGGCAATCCAAGTGATATCAAACTGTTAGAGTGTGTAGTGCAAGTACACCTGCAGGAAAGAGAGATTGTAGTCATATGGGGGCAGGACTCATGGGCAGAATGTGGTTATAGCTCTGGGCCTAGAATTTACTATGGTTTGACTTCAGGGCAAATTATTCTGGCTACATTGGCATGTAATGTTCAACCATGGTTTAACAATAGTATGAATTATCATGCATTCTTTCTCCTCCTTCAGTATAGTTGCCGAGAAATGTTTGGTAGTTGTTGTCTTCATTTTTAGATTTAATGCATTGCCTAGCCTAGGTCTCTTGGAAGAAGGCAGAGTTGTCTAATCTTTGTTCTTGTTTTGTTTTCTGTAACACAGAGGGGTCACTGTTTGAGTGTCTTTAACTGTCAAGCCTCGTAATTCTTAGAAATGAACTGCATACCAACTGAATGTTCTTCTCTGTAACTATGTGTGTTTGTTAACAATGGAATGTGGAAGAAAAATGCAAACATACTTCAGTACACGCATTGCTTTTCAGGGCAAAAGGATGGGAAACACAGGCAAACAATGCAAAATTATACTGCTGAACCAGGTGGTGGTAGGAAAATGAATAGGTACAGAAAACGAACTTGGAAAACAGCATCGTTGAAAGAAATGCAGTGCTGATCATGGAAGGCATGTAACATTCCATAAGAGGAAAATATTTTTTAAGAAGGTGACACAG
Source organism: Iguana delicatissima (assembly GCA_948472985.1). Classification (NCBI taxonomy): domain Eukaryota; kingdom Metazoa; phylum Chordata; class Lepidosauria; order Squamata; family Iguanidae; genus Iguana; species Iguana delicatissima. The sequence goes on from CAOKZL010002093.1 coordinate 109,879, forward strand.
AGAACTGACACAGACATTTGAATCCTTGGTTCTGTCAAAAGGTAACAGCTGTGTTTACTTCCAGGCTGCAACAACTCTGTATCTCACCAATCCATAATGCTTGCAGCAGTTATGATTTCAGATTATTAGGCTATTTGTGGAAATCAGATGTTGTGAAGCTGTTGTAGATGGTGGCTACTCTCAGTTTATTTGAGGAAGTTTTGTGTAGTGATTCATGTTTAGGAAAGCCATATAGATACGTTTGGAGGATTATGACAAACCTTCAGTAATGTTACTTTCAGTGGACTGTGAAGGTGGCAAGTTAGATTTCTGTGATGAAATTATCAAAGTCCTAAAGCAGTGTCCTTAAAATTAGAAGAGGCAATGTCTCTTTGTACCATAACATTTTCCATGACTATAGAATGAAATGTAATGTTCAGGGCATATTTCTTTGTTCTGAATTTGAATTACACTTTAAGAGGAAAAATAATGAGTTAACTGTTTTATTCAGAACAGCTTCCCTTTATATTGTCTCCCTTTGTTTTTGTCCATTGGACTGAGAGACAACCTGTTGCAAGTCTGTGTGTAGTGTCCTCATGATATAACCCTCCTTTGAATAATTAAATTGCCAGTACCAGGAAGGAGTCTTGAAGTGGATGTTAAGGTGCAGAATAAATTATAACATTGTATCTTCTTTTACCATTGAGTGGATGCACTGAAATTTGAATATGAAATAAGGCCTCTGAAACTTTTTCTGGTACTAGTTACTTTTTAGCCCTATTCATGTGTTCAGTAACAACTTGATGAGGACAGAACCAGAGCGCACACTGGATTCATCCCTGCCTTCCATCTCCATTGTTGCTCTCACCATATTGAAGTCAGACATCTGATGTACTTTTGTGTTATTTGAACACTTGAATAGGACATTTGTAATCTGGCTATTTAAATTTGTGAACATTTTCCACTAGAGATGTAGGTCTCCCAGGGTCAAAGTGGCAGGATCTTGAATTTATTATCTACCATCACTTTGCAGCTTCCCCTTTCTGTCTCCCAGTATCGGACAAGGCCATGAATTTCCTATTAGGAACTTACTCCTGTTGTTATGTAGAGTGTTGTGGATTAGCTCCATTATGAATGGTGTTTTTAGACTTTCAGCATTACAGAAGATGTGTTCTTTGTCACAAATGCTACTTGGTTTCTATCTTGGCAGTTAGACTTTGGTTTTGTTTATTTGCAAGCAACTGAATTTGAGGGCCAAAGTGTCCTTTGGCAAATTAGTTTGCTAATGAAATAAATAAAAAAGAGTGATTTCTAACAGTGGCAATATCAATTACTAGAGCTGGTTGTTGTTACGGATCAATACAGTTGGCTGCAATTTTGGACTCGCCTTGCAGGGATGGCTATATGGTCTGACCTGATAAGTGCCTATACTTGAAAGTTTGCTGCCGCACCACTGTGCTCTACCTAAACATGAGAAGACTAGTAGATATTATTTAATTTTTTGAAGATGGAAAGTCTTATCTGTAGAATTCTCCTGAAATTTTTGGAAGGCATGTGCTGTATATGAGGCTATAGATCTGTGGGTGCTTGCTTGAGTGAAAGTTCAATTAAACTCAGTAGAGCTTGCTTTTGAGTAGTTGTTGCTGTTGTGTGCCTTCAGGTTGCTTCCAACTTATGGTGACCCTAAGGTTACCCTATCAGGGGATTTTCCTGGCAAGATTTGTTCAGAGGAGATTTGCCTTTGCCTTTGCCTTCCTCTGAGGCTGAGAGAATGTGACTTGCCTGTGCTCACTCAGTGGATTACCATCGTTGAGTGGAGATTCAGATCCTGGTTTCCAGAATCATAGTCCAGTGCTTGAACCACAATGCTGCACTGCCTGACCTGCATACAACTGTGAATTGCACGTTTGTCCATGCCTGTCATAAGTATTAAGTTTCTAAAAATTGTTCTTATTATCTTTAAGATTTTTGAGTTATGCTTGTGTCTTTGAAGTTGTGACACTTGACCTTTTGCAAATGGACTTATTTGGAAGACAGTTAAAATGCTGTTGTAGTGTCTGAGTTGCAAGGGAGATCCTAAATCTGCATTGGTCTGGCATGTGTTCGTAAACTGATCTTCATATATACATTTATATATCAATAAAAGTGTGTTGCACTGATGGTGGTTGAAGAAGGGACGTGGGAGGGAGCGAGCCTTCTTAGATGAGAAACTCAAAGGTGTGTTTCAGTTTCAAGTTCTTGTTAATTATATAATCTGAGATTTTCGGTGTTGATGACAGAACTAACCAGAATATCTTTTTTCATTCTCCTGACATTACAAAAATAGTCAGTGACAATTATGGCCTAATACTCACTGTGGTGTGCTCTAGCAGTCTGTGGCCTGTACCACTTCAGACAGTAGAGGAGGCTCTCCTCATGAGGTGCTTTACAAGAAAGACTTGCAAATTGAAAACCAGTAAGTTATGGGAGAAAGATTCTCACCTAATCTTCCCCCGGTAAACTCACTTTCTGTGTGTAGGGTTGCTTAGTGAGATGCATTCCATCAAGTGTACCCTGCAGTGGAAAGACTCAAAGATAGGTTCATCACCTTGTTGAGATCGAGACTGAGTGCAGCAAAGACTATGGTAGGAAATAGTATTTGTCATTCCCTCCAATTTCTTCAAATGCAGGGGTGGGCAACTTATGGCCTTCCTGATGTTCTTGAACTGCAGCTTCCATTGCTGTGTCCAACTTAGCCGGTTATAAAGGATGATGGGAGCTACAGCCATAGCTTGGTAGTAAGCATTTACAAACAACTAGTTATTTCTGGTTAGTTACTTCTTCTAGTAATGAAAGTATAACTACATTACATTACAGTTGTAAAGGTGAGATAACTACACTTTTTTTTAGTGTAATTGGAACTTTTAACTTACATTTATGGCTGTGGGGATCATGACTCAGTAATGATGGAGGAGGTGTTATTGCCATTACCATCCCGCTTTTGGAAATAACGTTAGATATCATTTTGATATCAATAATTTGGCTTTCTTCTACCACCGCTCTCCACGTGTCTGCGAGGCCACTGGACGAGCTCGCAAGACAGGCACGGCCGATAATCGCTGTAATATTCCACACAATACAGGCTGGCTAGAAATAGCCATCCCAACACTTCAGGAGACCTCAAGGGCAAGTGCGCAATTATGTATGCATGCAACTCACAAAAGAACTCCCTGCCCCGAGCAGGCAGCTTGATTAGAAGTGTCCTCACCTGTCAAGCACTCTACGTTTGCATACTGTCCATTCCATTGTCAATTCAGACTTAATTCAATCATGCTAAATTCTGACCTTTTTGAGGCTTTGTCTCTAGCCCGAAACTCCTTGTTTTTCCCAAATGCGGAATGGCCTGTGGTCACATTTCTCCCTATAAAAACCCCTGATTTGGTGAGCTTCTTCGGATCACTCCCGATTTCCATCCCGCCTTGCTGCTGCTGTGCCTGGCGAGCTGTCCCCTCAGTCCCATGTACTGAGACTACGTACCTTCGAACTTTCGCAGTGATCTACCTGGGCTTCAGGACAGGTGTAGTATCACCCAAATCAACAATCTCTCTTAAAATTCCCTCTGTCCCACTCAAAGCTTTATTTTCTCTAGTTCTTGGTGTGATTGTGTTGCGTACACTGTTTGTCTGTATTTTAATAAAGATCACAATTATTCTTATAACCTGGTGTGCTTCTTGGCTTGGCCTGACCCCGTAGACATTGGGTAAAAGATTCCACTGCGTTGCCCTGCCTTTCGTATTGCTAGCTTGTGCTCTTGGCCAATTTCCCCAACTTGTCTAATTGAGAGCGCATTTGGGTGTCCCTCCCGGGACCCCCAGAAAACAGGGTAACAGAGGAATATCACATGGTTCATGTACTGGCTCTTGCTGAGCCTAATGGTCGATTGTGGGTCTTGAGGTGATAAACAAGTAGATGGAGGGAGAATTTCTGCACCAGAGGTCAGCAGCTTGTAGGACTCAGATTTTTAAAAATTGTCTTAATTTTGAAAGATGGGAAATTAGTTTTTTTTAAAAAAAAATTAGCCGCAACCATTTTTGAGGAGCTTGAAAATGTAATGATGACTACATTTAGAAATAATTATCTGACCTTGGTCTGCTGTCCATCAACATTAGGAGTGCCACAGTTTGCCCAGCCCTGTCTTAATGTAAGACAATCGACTGAATTTATCATGTGGCTGATATTTTAATGCTGACATGGGTTGCCCCAGGATTCAACTTCGCTCTAAAAGTCTTTATCTAGCTCACTGAAAAAAGGCAGCTTTTAACTTCAGACAGACTTTATTTAGATGATTGTTGCTGGCATTGTTTCAGAACTGAGGTTTCCTTGTGGAACAAACATGAAGCACTGACTCATAGCATTAAAATAAAAAAACAGGTAACTTAAAACAGGAGCTGCTTGACTGATACATCCCACTTCCAACACCCCTGCCAATCAGAATTGGTTTTCTGTGGAATTCGTGCTATCTCTAAGCACATCCTGTTCTGCAGATCTGAGGAGCAAAGCATTTCACCTTTTCCAGAATGTGGTTCTGCCAGTTAAAAGTTAAAATACAGTCTCCTCTCTCTCTGTCACAGAACTGTTTCCTGGCTTTTTCTGTTGGAGGAGAAAAAACATGGGAATATACTTTTTGTCCTAGAGTTTTCTTAGACATTAGTGCAGCTTGCTGAGAATTAATGATGTGATTTTCCCAGGAGGAAAGGGACAAATTAGACAGGAAAAAAAGGCTGGGAAGTGTGTCTTTTTCTAGTGATGTCATTGTGTATTGGAGAATATTGTATTTTGTAGCCTTTAGTTTGTTTTTAAAATAAAAACTTCAGGTTGAGTTGATTTAAAATCATGGTTCTCTCAAGTGTGAAGCCCACTTTCTGTGAAGAGGTGCAGCTGATTAAGGCAAGTGTGGGTATTACCTTGTTTTATCCACTGAACAAGGTAGGTTAAAGAAGAGAGTGACATGCTCAAGGGCATCTAGTGGGCAGGAATTTGAACGCCAAGATAAGAATCTTCTTGATAGTAACCTCATAGCTAAGGGAATGGCCAAAGAAAGCCCATGCAATTGCAGGCTGCATAGTAGTGACTTCTACTTGTCCCACCTCTGTCATCTCTTGTGATAACCCCCTTGTGGTTATCAAAGCTGCTCTCACTGCAGATACCACTGTGGTTGGTTTTATAAGTAATTTAATCTCAGGTTAATGACCTCAAAAGGCATGTGGGTATAAACAGAATGATTTATTTAACCTAAGAAGGTAATGGTTCACAATTACTTGTTTGAACACATGTGATCACAGTATAGGATTCAGGTTTAGTTCCTACTGTTATGTTACTCTGTGAATTGGGGGTCCTGGGAGGGGCGCCCAAATAACCAAACAAACCTAGGAAGATGGGGAAAATTAGCTGGAGCACTCTCTTGGCTAACGAGAGGCAGGGTAACGCAGCAGGATCTTTTACCCTATGTCTACAGCGTCAGGTCAGTGAGGAGGCAAATAGTTCAAACAACAATTAGATTCATTAAACAGTTATTAAAGAAAAGCACAAACACACTCCTAACTAGAAAAGGAAGATAGAGTTTCAGGGGAATGGGTGATACACCACCTGTTCTGCAGTCCTGGAGAAGCCAATTGTAGAAGAGGAAACCCGGCATGGCGGCCGAGGGGAATCTGCTGAACCGAGCGGCAGCAAGGCAGAATGAAGTCCAAGCGATCTGGTGAGAGTTCTGAAGAGCTCTCAGAGTGGGGGATTTTTATAGGGGAAAGAACAACCACAGGCTAGTCTGGTCTCGGGTGAAAACAATAAGTTTTGGGTTGGAGACAAAGCCTCCGAAAGGTCAGAATTTGCATGATTGAGTTAAAGTCCAAATTGACAATGGTATGGCCGGTATGTAGATGTGGCTAGCTCGGCAGTTAAGTACCTAGCTCGCCAGGTTGTCCTCTCAGGGCAGAGGATCTCTTTGTGGTAGCGTGCATTTGTAATGAAGGTGTTTGTTTCGGGAGGTCCCCTAAAGCAGATCTGGCAATATCTGGCTTGGTTTGGTGGGAACAGCAAGTAGTAGGCATGCCTAGCTTTGCGCTTGTTTGGCGGGCCTCACAAACACTTGGCTGGTGGCAGAGTAGGGCCGAATTGCGATATCAAAATGATATCTTTGGTTCACCAAAGGCTAGGCCAGGACACGGTGGTAACAGTTAGTAATGTGCTGCTTATAGTTATTCTAATTAATTTTTTTCAAACACACCTCAAGATTTTACTCTCTATACTCATCAGCTGACTCCAGATAGTTTTGCTCCTGCTCTAACTCTTCTCTAGTCAACTCTAACTACTGGACCCTAATTGATATCTCTAGCTGATCATCCATCACATCTGTCTCTTTCTTCAAAGAATCCCAGTTAAACCCTCAACCAGTCATCCCTCCATATTCTCATCTGCTCCCAATAGACCACTTACCTTATTTAATATTATACAATACATAACTGTATTTAATAATGGATTGTCTTATTTTATATAATATGAGCACAGCACCATTTTTACAGAAGTCCAGAACATCACATGCATCAGCTGAACTATGATGTAGTTCACCTGGAGTACTGTGGAAAGTTCTGGGCACTGTAGGATATCAACAAATTAGAACAAGTCCAGAGAAAGGCAACAGAGATGGTAAAAAGTTTAGAAACTAAGGACGTTTCTGCACTACACTGTTATACTGCTATTATTCTACTTACAACATCCTATGGAATCCTGGGGTTTGCAGTTTAGGGAGAGGCATTAAGAATTCTCAGCCAAAGAGCTCTTTGGCCTCAGGAAACTACAAACCCCAGAATTCCCCGGATGTTGAAAGTGGAATCATAGCACTATAACAGTGTAGGGCGGAAATGCCCTAAGTCTGTGAGGAATGATTGAGGGAGCTGGCAATGTTTAGTTTCGAGATGAGAACAGTGAGAGACGATATGATAGCTATCCTGAAATACCTGGAGGACTGTGACTGAAAATGGAGCAAACTGGTTTTCTGCTGCTCTGGAGTGTACCACCCAAATCAATGGATTCAAATGACAAAAAAAGGAGATTCTACCTAAACATTATGAAGAACTTCCTCATGGTTAGAGCTCATCAGCAGTAGCATAGGCTACTTAAAAGGGTGTGGGAGCCTCTCTTCTTGGATGTTTTCAAACAGAAATTAGCTGCCTCTCCTTAGAGGTAGTCTGGATTCCTTTACTGGTGGGAAATTCTTGTGGTACCTTCTACTCTATGATTCTGTATAATCTCTTCCATAATATTATGACTTCTTTTATATTTCTGTAGGCAGACATTAAAGACTTCTATTTCAGGGTGCTTTACCAAGACCAAAACTTGATTTTAATGATTTAATATATTTAGACTAGGAAAATATTGGTACAATGATGCTTTTATTATTTTTTGTTGGCAGTTTTTATTTCTTACACCTTTGGGCTGATTTCTGTAATTTTGTAGTATTACGTAAATTTTTAAATGTTTCTTTTATTCTGAAGTATAGTTATATTTTAGCTCTCTATTGATGTTGCTAATTGTTCCAGAAGGCATCTTACAAATGTTTTAATTTAAATAAGCCCAGGTCTCCCTAGTACAGTTGCCACTTCAACTCGGATTTTAGCAATTGCATGAAACACAGAATTTGCTGAGTGAAGTTGTAACTTCGGCCACTGGATTTATGTATGTCACAGAACAATCTTTTGCCAGTGGTTTGAGATTAATAGGAGAAACAGCATTTAGATACTATTGCGGGAGGGGATGGGCAGAAGAGTAGGTATGATGCCTCTTTGTGGTGCATCTTCTTCTGAGAACCAAATGCTATAACTGCATTTCCTTTCTTTGATCTGCCCACTCTGGCACAGGCTGAGAGGGAGCCTCATCGCTGAAGGAGCTATAGATAGACAGATGTTTAACCATAGCAAGAAGTGGATGTTTCAGTCTTCATCTATAGAGGCCATGACCCAGTTTGACAAGAATTGCTTTTAAAGTACTACTTTTTCTTGATGTTTTCACTTGGAAGAGTAAATCATGAAAATAAGGTGGATCTTTACTGAACATTGTAATAAGCAGCAGAATATTTTTCTTCTTTTTTAGGAGATTAAGATGGAATATTAAAACAAATACATAGTATTTGATGAAAGAAAGTAGACACTCATTTTACCTGGCAGATGTTGTTTGTGCCAGACATGGACTGCATTCCAGGGTAATAACAACTGTAATCTGTGATTTAGGCTTACATGACTGAACTTCAGTTTCTTGAACTTCTTCCTCTCTTCCCTTTTCCTTTGGTATTAGTAGGGGACTTTGATGTAACTGGGATGTCCTTTGGGTTTTAGTCTGACCTTAAAGGAGCTGTTTATGTTTCTGATGGTTCAGCATCTCACTTAGTTCATCTAAAGTCTAGGTTCACCATCCCACTTATACTGGGTCTACCAGTATCTCCTTTTCTGCTGTAGCTATCTGGAGGAAATAGGAAGCTTTTTCTTCCATTTTTAACTAACAATAGTATACCATTATGTGTGCACATCTAAAGTGGAGGTGAGGAACTGCCAGTTTTGGAACCCCAACTGGCTACATTGACACAGTTTTGTGAAACCAAAAGTGACTAGAAGTCAATCGTCATTTTAATTACATTATTTTTAGCTGTTTTTCCCCAGGTTATAGGAGTATGGGTTGTAAACTAGGTCAAAATGTCATGCGTTGTTTGCTTTAATGGCATTTCTGGCCATTCTCAGGTGTATCTTCATCTGATTTTCAAATCTGGGGAATGTCTTATCAGGGAAGGGAGTTGGAGGGTTGATTTCATCCTCAGACCACACTTTGTCTACCCTTGCAGAGAGAGTAATTAAAGGGAAGCTAACTCTTAACCATCAGCTATTTAAACAGGTTATCTTCATAAACCAAATCTGAACTTAGCATGTTTCAGTAAACTATAGTTAGGACTAACCAGAGTTTGCCTGAGTTAAGATGTAGACTTGCACTGTAATTCACTAAATGGAAGTACATGCTTCCAGTCTCCTCTCCATGGCTGTGCCACAGAAAGAAAAGGGAGAATGGAATGCGCAACCATACACCATGGTTTACTTAGTCTAAATGCAGCCATTAAGTGAAAATGAGAAAACAGCATCATAGTCAACACTTGATCACTCATTTTACTATTTTCAGGCTTCTTGGAACATTGTAAGATAGGAGGGGGTAGGCTGTGAGCTGGCCATAAGCCACTTGGAATTTAGTTGTGTAGAGAAGGAGAGACATGGCCTCTTTCCAGGGTGTGGTGGCAGGGCTTGCTTAAGACGTTTTGATGTCTGAGCTTCAGGAAGAACATTTACAAGATGGATTGAATTAGTTGCACGTATATATGGCCCTATCCCTTATAAAGGCTTTCCAGTCTGATTGTATGACAGTGAAGCTATCCTGTTCTGTTATCATCGTGAGATAGGGGTTTTTTTTTTTTTTAAAAAAAATTGCTTTAAGAAGCTTGCAGTGATTCGGGTGAGATTGTCCCCTCATCCAGGTTACGTTTATAATGCCAAATTTTCGGGCGTTCATCCACTGAGCCATCTGCCTTTAAACTATTTTCTGACATAACTCCTATTCATCCTGAAGAAAGTCCCACTGTTTTTGAATGGATTTTTCTCCTCAGTTTGGGATTGCACTGTCTAGAGAATTTACTCATTCTTTGGGGATGGTGGCTGTTTGTAGCATGATTTTTTTTCTTTTTTTGAGAGGGTATGATTCAGTTCCTCTCTGGCAAATGATGGAGCTTGCCATCATCCAAACACTGTTGTTGCTTACTGCTGACATACTGAATATTTCACCAATGGAACAGGAGGGAGAAATGGAGTCAGCAGGTAATTGGTATCCTACGTGCCAGAGAAAATAAAGGGCAGCAAGAGCCCATCTAGAATAATGAACTTGTACATTAGTCCCATTCCATTGTGTGTCTTTAGAGAATGGGTTGAGACTTTGTTCTGAACTTGCACTGACCCTATACCTCCCCAAGTATTTAATCTATCACTTTTTGGTCTTTCAGTAAAGATTGGATTTGTTATTGTTAACATGCCTTTGATGACCTATGTAGATCTGTTCATAGGGTTTTCTTGGCAGCATTGATTCAGAAAAGGTTTGCCATTGCCTTCCTCTTAGGCTGTGAGAATGTGACTTGCTCGAAGGGCGCTATCACAATAAATAATTATGAAACTTTGATACCATTTTATGATTCTGGTTGCATCCTGTGGAATTCTGGGTTTTGTAATTTGGTGAATCATTAGAGCTCTCTGGCTGAGAATTCTAAATACCCACCCCTAAATTCTAAATCCCAGAATTCCATAGATGGAACAATGGCAGTTAAAATGGAACCATAGTGCTATTACTGTGTAGTGTAAAAAGGGCCAAGGGCACCCAACAGCTTTCCATGGCTGAGCTTGGATTCAGACCCTGGTCTCCTGGACTCCTCATTCACCACTCAAACTGCAACGCCACACTGGCTCTCCGAGACTGGTTTAAAGAGTGTGGTTTCAGCAGAACTGGCCCTATGATTAGGCAAAGTGATGTGTTTACCTCAGACAGCAGATTTTAAGTGTCCTCAAAGGACAACAATTGGTTTGGAGGCCTTTTTTTTTTTAACTTAACTAATTTTACTGTGAGGAATAAGGAGAGCCATTTATGAAATGTTCTACTTCAGGCTTCAAAATAACTTGACTGACCTAAAAGCACCATGCAGCTTGCTTTGTTTTAGGGATTAGCATTTATTGGTGACTGCAAGCATTGAAAGATCTTGGGCTAACCCTGCATTTCTGAAAGCATGGCTTATGAGTTGAACTGGTACAAAGAGGACAAAGTGTGAGGTACTGTTTTTTTATTCCCCTTCTCCACAGAGTACTTAATGGGCTAAACTTTTAGTTTAGACTTGTTCATCCAGTTACTCTTCTTGCTAAAAATCTGCCCTAGGCAAAATTGGTCCAAAAAATTTAATAGATAAAAGGGAGAGGAATGAGCACCATTTCCACCTTTGTCTGGCAGTTGAATGAGTAACCTGCTTTGATTTAGAAGTCTTTTTCCAGGGGTTCAGGAATGATCTGCATCCTTCATGGGCTAGATATGCAAACTGAAGAATGATCTGAAGAAGCATGTTCAGTCCTCCAGTATTTAGCACTCTAAATGCATCTGGATGCTGAAAGTCAGTGATGGAATGTATTGAAATTCCATCAAATGCAAATAAGGCAAATACATGTACATTTAGAGACGTATAATATTTATAGAGGTTCAGGAATGTTTCCTTCAGAACTGAGAATAGTTTGAGGATGATTTCTATTCAGAATTAGTCTTGCCTCTGACCTGGTTTATGGTAACTGCCATCCCCACCCCCATCTGCATGTGTCATCAGAGAACTGTTATTTTTTTGGACTGCAGTTTCCAGAATCCCCAAAAGTAACTTTTATGAGCTCTGTTGTCTTGAAGCAGAACAAAGATCAGAGATGCCAAGAAAGGGAAGAGGAGATTGTTCTGCAGTGAAAGGGAGACCTTACCTGAGGTTGCCAGCCTAATCCATCTTTGTGTACAGTCTCTTTCCTATATCAGTTCCTTTCAGCCCAGTGGCTTCTCAGGAAGCAAGGTCTCTATAGCCAGGATATTTTTTCTTGTCACCTGCCACCTGATCCCTTTTAACTGGGAGAGTTAAGGACAGATTTTGAGATCTTGTATTGAGATAGATCTAGCATTAAGAGCTTGTGCCACAAAGTTGCGGTCAGCCTTCAGCCATTACAGCTTGGGACTTCGGATGGAGTTGTGTCTTCTTCCCTATAGCTGCCTTGTTTAGGAAAGACATTTTCTTAATACAGCTTCATTTCTTCTTGAACACTGTTCTAGTTCTGTTTCTGTCTGCATAATCACCTGACAACTGGTGTATGTGGGCGAACCTTAGGGGTCACTTGAAATGTCTGTTTCTGAATATTGTAGATGGCTAGTGCTTAACATTTTGTACTATATATAGCATGGCTCCCCTGTCTTCCTAAGTTGTGGAAGTGAGAAGCCTCCTGGCACTAAAGGAGGGCAAACAGGAAAGCTGCAAAGATGTTTACTTCTCCAGTGATCTACCAGCATTTCCTACAGCAATGGAATATTTGCCATAGCTGTTTTTTTTAAATAGCTGTGGAATACAACATCAACCGTAATTGCATGTAAAACTCGTTGGTACCATGTGCGTGCTTTCCAACATTTTGCAGAGGAAAACTGAGATATACATAGTTAAGAAACATTAGAGTGTGGTCTAGATGGTAAAATTTAGTGATGAAGAACACACCCATTTTAGGAGATGCTGCAGCAGTTTGCTTTTGCTTGAGCCTACTGGGAAGGTCAAGATTCTGTTCCTCCTTTCCTCCCCACTGAGTCAACTGAGTACAAACTACTTTTGCACTTTGAACTCAGCTTGCAGCAATTTAAATAAGCTGAGGACAAAGGGGGAGAAACTGGGAAACTTTTAAAAGAAGCTGAAAAGGTAAAATGAAAGAGGATTAATTGGGACCATCCGTGACGAATCAAGATACTTGGACGGTACTCACTTGTTCCATGGAAGTAAACACACACACACACACACACACACACACAACACCCCCCCCCCAAAAAAAACACTGCAGCAAGGACTGTGGAGGATGGAGCACCGTAGGACAGAGAAGAATGGGACCTTTTATCATGCTTCTCTCTGATTTACTTATGATTTTCTGCCATCACTTTTCTGTTCAGCCTAGAACTGAAACAAAGAGAACCCTGAGACTGGTAGGATAATTCCTGGGGTAGTTTGGCAACTGTTAGCACTCTTTGCTAAGAGTGGATGCTGCACAGATGTCCATCAGATATCTTCTCTTTTCTTTTGGCCGAAACATGGGAACAACGACATGGTATATCTGAGAAATGGTTCTTTAGTTAACAAAGCGTACCATCAGATCGTGTCCCAAATAATAAGCTTTATTGGGATAAAAGAAGGAAAATAGATAATGACATATGGAAGATAAATTTTAAAAAAAACAACTAGCTTACTTGCTAAATGTCTGGCTGCTGTTCCAATGATAGATTTCCAAGCTGATCTGTGCCTATGGAACTTGTCCAATAGGGATCACTCATTTGTAATTAGATAACAAAGAGATATCTAAAAAAGTGGCAATAAAATCATAGGCCAAAATGTTCATTTTTATATCTTTTTGAAGAGGAGGGAGCCGAGGCAGGAGGGATGAGTATTGACTAACTGGGAGTGACCAGTGTCCTGTCCTGTTTTCATATGGCACAGTTAAATATACTTTGATGCCATTTTAACTGCCATGGCTGCTTTGTCGTTTGGTGAGCCAACAGAGCTTTTTGGAAGAGAAATATAAATACCTTATGAAATTACAAACCCCAGGATTCTGCTGGGTGGAACACAGGGCAATTAAAGTGGTATCAAAGTGCAATAACTTTGTAGGGTGAAAGGAGCCTTACTGGTAATAAACTTTCATAGAATGCACTTTTGACAGGAGAGACAGATGATTACACATCCTGGGAAAGGGAAATAAAGTTTGAATGGAAGAAGATCAGTAGTTCATGTTTTTAACTGTTTTTAATTTTTCCATCAGTTACTGACTTTCACATGCTGTGAATTTTTTAGCTGTGTTTTTTTTTTTTGACCATTGTAAGCTACCTTGACTCCTGAACTGGGAAAGAGGTAGCATGATGATGATGATGATGATGATGATGATGATGATGTCAATGGTGATAATGATAAAAAGTGTCCTTTCTCCTTTCTTCTTGCCAGGCAGAAACTATTTGGGAAATCCTCATAGAATGTCTGGATATTTGAGGGCAGCGTGAACTATGTGTTCAGACACTTTCCTTGTAGAGTAAGATTCTAGTCATTAAGGCGGAGACAGGTTGCCTACTGTCACCATAGGCTTTTGCTGGTGGTACTTGACTGAAGGCAAATGCCTCTGCCCCCACCCTGCTCTGTACAGTTTGAATGTACATAAATTCATACTAATTTTCATAAGGTAGACTTGTATTGTACCCCATCTTGCATTCACCATCACATTTGATGTTGTGAATTCACTCATATGGTCGTCAGTGCAGTTGGTGTTAACAACTTGCGACCCAAATTTTTATTGGCTATATCTGTACTGTGAGTCTTGAGGCTGGTGCCAGATTTTATTTTATTTTTATCTTGTATTATTTTGTATTTTCTATTATCTCTATTTTAGATCTTGTGTTTAATTATCATGAGAGTTCTATTGGAAGGTAGGACATAAATAACCTAAATAAATGAAGCAGTTTTAGGTTGGCATTCTATTTAGCAGTTTGTGGAATCTCTATAAATGACTGGGAATTCTGTGCAGGTGGGTGAGAGGCAATGTTAGATTTACAAACTAACTGAAGAAGCTACAGTTTAGGGGTTCAGATTATGAGGAGTCTCTGAATGCAAATTCTTTTTACTGTATTTCAAGGTTTATGCAACTGTTAGAACAGTACACATCTTGAGTAATCCTGTAAGTCTTCTTAAACTTGACTTAACATTAGCTAAGGCCTCAGCATTTCTGAATCGGTTCTCGTGAGTGGGCTGGTGAAGGATGGACAGATTATGCGGTGTCTTCTGTATGCCACTCTCTTTATGCTGGTTTTGTAGGAAGGCCCTTTTCTCTTTAATCAGCTTGGAAACCAAGTGAGCTAGTTGAGGAGGTACACTTCATAGATCGCTCTGTTCTTTCTCTGTCAGTCCACTAGATAGAAAGTAACTTGTGGACATATTGTGAGAAGACATGACTCAGTAGAAAAGACAATATGTGATAAGTGAAAGGCAGTCAGAAAAGAGGAAGACTGCTTTACAGATGAGTAGACCCAATTGAGGAAGCCATGGCTGCCCTGAGTTTGCAAGACCTGAGGAGGACTGTTGGCAGGATGACCTGTCTTTCATTTGTAGAGTCAGCGTAAGTTGAAGTTGGCTTGACAGCAGTTAACAACAAAATCTTTCTAAAAATTACCTTCATATTGTCTTATAATCTTTGCTGGCTATTAAAAAAAGTGACTTCTTTTCCTCCAGAGCTAATGTAGAAATATGGGCTGCTAGATTCTTGTAAGATATTGTACTAGCTAGTAACATTTGTGGACTTTTGTATAAGGTTGCATTCAATGAATGCTGCCACTTTATATTAAAAGTACAGTGGCAGTATTCTTTTAATGTTACTTCCTGTTGTTCCTTCATTTTCCTCTCTTATTACTCTTAAGATCCTGACTCAAAAATAAAGTCTAGAGTCTTTATAGATCTAATTTCATTTGCAAGACAGCATAATTAGAATGTTTTAAAAAATGTACTATATGTATGTCAGGGTATTCAAAGTTCCTTGGTCATCTGTTCTAGGCTCAGATGCAGATTAAAGAGCCATAAAAATTCTGTAGTTGTTCGGGAATATTCACAATAATAATAATGCAAGCAAGCTGAACTATTGGAAAGGAAATATATACTGTAATGAAGAAACATGTGTGTACAACAAGGCATTACTTTTTGCTGAAGGATGCAAGATTCATGTTAAATTTTGTCCCGGAGCCTGGCCAGTAGTCCATCTCTGTTGAATGTCTTCTGTCTAGTTTAACAGACTAATGATAGGAGGAGCAGCCAGAAACAAGTGGTCATACTGCACATTTCTAGCATTATGATTCTATTTTAATTGCTGTGGCTACATCCTATGAAATTCTAGGGGTTGTAATTTGATGAGGCACTGGAGTTCTCCAACTGAGAATTCTAAATGCTCCTCCCTACACTGTAAATTTTAGAATTCCATGCAATTGAAGCAAGCAGTTATAAAGTGGAATCATAGTGCTATAGTTGTGTAGTGTGAAAGGGCCTTGGGAGTTCTGTTGCATTTTTAATTTCCCTGCTAGGGAACTTTTTTTCTTCTTGGATGCCTGGTTTTTATTGTCTCTGTTTTCCCCTTTAAGGGGTCTGAAAATATGTTCATTGTTGGCTTGTGCTGAATGTGTGGACATGCCGGTTTTGATGGGACCATGTAGCCTAAGTGTGTACAGAATTCAAGGCTTGTATGATCTACTTTGTCTCTTTAGTTTTTCTTTGATGCCTGGAGAGTCACTAGGTGGAGTCAGGTGATAGAGACATGCACTTAGTACTAGAAGTATTCTGAGCCCGGGTATTTGCTTTGAATGTCAGTACTAAGCAAAAATCTCCTTCTATTTACCTAAGTTTTAGTTTGTTACAGTGGTATAAACATGTCTCCGTTTGTTATTCCCTGTGGCTAAACAGCTGGAAGTTAGGAAATCCTTGCTATCTATTGCAGATTACCCAGAGAATTACCAGTAAATCCAGATCTACATTTTGTTCAACCCCAGTCTATTCCAACATTTAGAGAGTAGCTCCCCATAATATCAGGCAGAGGTCTTTCTCAGTCCTGAAGACTGCCTGGCTAGAGATTCCAGAGGTAAATGTGTATCTTTTTCCATACATTAAATGTGCCAGAGATGGGATTCATATGGCTCTCCAGATCTTATTGGACTGTAACTCCCAGCATTCCTCACCATTGGGTATGCAGGTTAGGACTTATGTGAGTTGCAGTTCAACAACATGTATTGGAGGGCTGCACAATTCCAGCCCTTGGCATATGCTCTGTGATAGTGTTATCACACTTAATTTACCTGGCGTAAATTCAAATGAGCTGACGTCATAAAGCTAACTTTTTAAAAATATATATCCAAAAATATATATCCAAATTTTTCATAGAAAAATTTTAATTTTTTTTATAAGCCATAAACTGATTCATTTTTTTCCACACTGTCTGACGTAGTCACTCCTGATAATAAAAGTTATATGCATGTTTCACCTTCAGAAAATTGGTGCTGATCCATAGTACTTTGCCCCAGACAACCTTGAAGTCACTGCTCCTGCTGTTTACCAGGGTTATTGTTGGTTACCTCCATTTTCCCTCCCCCTCGTCCCTATCATTTGAAACTGGAGGTAGAAGATCAAGAAATCTTTTAATTACAGAGCAAAATTGTATGTGTGTTTCCTGCAAAGAATACAGAGTTCCTTTTTCATGCTGGCGTGTGTGGGGTATTTTTAAAGTAAATGTTGCAGTAGTTGCAGTTTTAATGTGAGAGAGGGAAGAGAAACTTGCTAGGAGCCTAGAATCAATCTAGCGTTTAGAATGGCTGAGTGTGCTTCTGTGGTTATCCAGTCTGCTGTAGTCTCAAATTAGCCATTGTACCATCGTGGCCTTTTTTCCTACTGCACAGTGGTTTGAGCAACTTGCAATGACTTGAATGGAAGAACCAAGAGGGAGAGAGTTGGAGAAGTCTGTTCTCTTTCCAGCATGCATGACTAATCATGATATCACACTCCTTCTAGTACATATATACTCCAGTGCTTTTTCCTCCATAAAGCCAGCTGCATTTGCAATCTGAAGATAAATCTGAAGTTTCTTCCAGTGATGTAATAGAAAGGGGGAGACTTGTTTGTCTAGCTGTCTGAAGGGGGAAGATAGGGAGAACATGAGAGATGTTGTTGGGCTCATTAATCAAGAGATGTCTGCATCTATTTTCTAACACATTTAAAGCAGGTTTTGAAATACCTTCTGGGCTTTTCTTTCTCTTTTGAAAGTCTTACTTGCCTTTCACCTTTAACAAGTAAGCAGAGCCAGCTACAAGAAAGTTTTAAAAATGTAGTTTCTTACACTTTTGGAGCCCAATGACTAATACAGGTTGAGCTTCCCTATCTGGAAATCTGAAATTTGCAAACCCTTCAAAACCTGAAACTATTTGCTGCCAGCCACCTGCTTCTGCCTTTGAGATGTGGTTGTGGTATCCTGCTCAAGTGGGTGGGTGATTGGCAGGCTCCCAGGAGAGAATAGAGAGGCTGAAGAGAGAGACAGGGGATGTGAGGATCTGAAATGTTGGGAGGCGTGGATTCCTACCATTTCCCAGATCCTCAGTCTCTCTCCAGACTTGCATCTCACATACAACACAAGTAGCGAATGAAGGAGACATGAAGCTGAGGCTGGAAAGAGACAGCAGCCTGAGAAAGAGCACAGGGACACTTAAAAGGATTATTCATTGCCCATCCTCTCCTCTGGCTCTGTTCTTTATCCTTATTTAGCCAAAATGAGAGTCCTGGTGGAGGGTCGAAGGGGGGAAAAATCAGTATTTAAGAGAAGGGGAAGGAAGAGGGGAAAAATCAGTCTTTTATCCCAACATATCTCATTATGTACATATATCCAGATACAGGTATTCCAAAATCTGAAAAGATCCGAAATGCGGAGCACTTCTGGTCCTAAGTGTTTCAGATAAGGGAGTCACAACCTGTAGAAGTATCTATGTTATGGACAAGTGAGGTGGTAGAAGTGTGTCAACAATGTCTCCCCGTCTTTGAGATCATAGTGGTACGATGATGATTATATGTATATGTATATGTATGTGTGTGTGTCCTGCCTTTTCTCCAGTCTAGGACTCAGGATGACTTACAACAGTTCAAAGAGTATAACTAAAAATTCTCCAAATACAAAAGTTAGAAATGTCATTGAACTATGGATAAAGTTAAAACCAGTTAAAAACTAGCTATTGAAAACAACATGCAAACCGAACACAGATAGATAATACAGCACAGTTCTGCAAAGGCCTGATGAAATTAAAGAAAACAACAACCAAAAACTTACTCTGCCTGCAGAATGATATCTATGAGAGTGCCAGTTTAACCCTTCTAGGAAGGGAGTTTCAGAGTGTGAGAGCAGACGCCAGGAATGCCCTCTCCTGTGTTTGTACCAGATGTACCAATGAGGGTAGTGGGACAGAGGTAAAGCCCTCTGCAGAGGATTGTGAAGGGAGGGATGCTCAGCTCAGCCTTCTGGTATCCTTTCAGTTATTTGGGGATATAAATTATCTAAGTTAAAGGGTAGATAGTGCATCTCTTTTCAACCAGTTAAGTCAAGAAACCCAGTGCTGCAACAGTACCTATACTGTTCGCAGAGTTTAGTCAAACATCTGGGCTCTCCTTAGCACTGTTCATATAAGGTGGCCAAATGATAGTGCAGCTTTTAGAGTTGTCCTCAAGTTCCACATTTTTCCTCATGGGTTCAGGTTCCCTCCTTCCTGATACAGAAAAATTATATTTTACCTAGTAATAATGCAATAGCAAACTGTGGCACAATGGTCTTCTTCCAAGCTTCTTCCAAGAATCTGAAACTCCTTCAAACCATAATTCTGATTCTTGTGCAAGAGGCAGATTATTGTTTGGGCGAACCGTCATTTCCCAGATCTGGATATGTGTGGGTATGTGTGTGTGTTTTTTTAAACTGTGGTTTTCTGAAAGAAAGTGAAGGCAGGGTTGGGAGGTATAGGACTGCGGGCCGCTGTTCCAACAGTCCAGATTTAAGTTTTCCTGTATTTATTGTGCATGAATCAACCCTGGGGTCCATGGTGTGACATTCTGATGGGGTGGTGAAGAGATATAATATTTTTATGAAGTTGGATGCAGTCCAGAGTGAGTCATATGAGGACTTGGGATATATTTCAAATATTTAGGCACTATTTCCAAATTGTTGTGACAAAATTCTAAATGGTACATAGCTATTTATACCCCCCACACACATAGGCACTATAGAGAAAATGTTCCTTATTCACAACTGTTTTCTTGCATATTTACTTTACCCCAGATTTTGTTACAGAGAAACACATGCTGATTGTCTTGCCATCCTTAGCAGGATTAAGAAATATCAAGCTACAAGTAGCAATCTATCTATAACATTATTTTTAGAATAATGAGGACATAACATCCATCCTTCCTTCCTTCCTTCCTTCCTTCCTTCCTTCCTTCCTTCCTTCCTTCCTTCTTTCCTTCCTTTCTGTTTTTAAGAAAAAATTAGCAATGTCACATTTTGGGAATAAAAATGGCTTTTGCATTACCTTTTCTTCTTACTTTTGGGAGGTTAAACTGCAGTCTTAGATCATTTTCAAGAGTTTTTCTCAATGTAGTCTATTTTCTAATTTTTTTAAATGGATTTTCTTTTCAGAAAAAGTAATAAAAAACAACAAGTAATGTAGCAAGTTACTGAAACATTTTTGGGCCAGCAACAGTTTCAGTTTCTTCTGGAGGCTTGCATAAGTTATACACCAAATCATTTCTTTTAAAGAATAACTTTCCTAGTGCTGTCCTTTAGTGAGGAAGTGAAGGTTTTCCTGTTTTGCTCCTCAACAGTCAGGTGTATATGTGGACTGCATGCAAACTTTAAAAGGTACATTGTATTCCTTCTGACTCTCTGTAGTTATTTGAAAAATAATTCTGGCAATAATGTCATCTTCATATTTGTTTGTGTCTCTCTTCCTTGGATTTTGTCCTATTGTAGTGTACAGTTTGTCTGACTGGTGGTACTTTTATGGATCACTCATGGATTACGCATGCACATCTCTGCTTCATAATAAACAGTTTTCAGGCCACAGGCTGCTATAATATCTGGAATACTCCACATTTCTTTTTTGTCCTTTGCCTTTCTAGATGGTATGGCACATGCTTGCTGCAGCTCTGCTCTGTTCGTGAATATATACACAAGGAGGCAAAAATTATCCTAGTTTTAAATTTGAAAGATAAAGACTAACCACCCAGGATATAACAAGAGGTCTAAAATATGGGCTGTGAGAATTAGCCACAGTCAGCTGCTCTCCCTGCTTTTCTTTTCCTACTGATGCTGTGGCCTTTGCTTGAGGCCTGTTCTGGGAATTGGGGAGAGAGAGAAAAGATCTGACAGTTGCTAAGCAACAGATGTGTGTTCACCTGGCCTGAGAAGGCCAACAGCACTGCTGCTCAGACTGTCTGATGTAGGGGGCTGGCAGTTTTCCCCCTAAAGTGTAAGGGACCAGTACTATATCTGTGCCCTTTGGCAGTCGTTGTGGACTGGCACTGTTCCATGGACCACCACCTTGAGTAGCACTGGCCTAGATCATCCTAGTACATAGCAAAAGCTTTGTTAGATAAGATGAGTGCTAATCTTGAAGTGAAGATGCTTGTGCCTTGCCACCCTCTTTTTAAAATTATTCTTCGTCTTCTTCTTTCTTTCTTTCTTTCTTTCTTTCTTTCTTTCTTTCTTTCTTTCTTTCTTTCTTTCTGTATTTCTCTCTCTCTCTCTCTTTCTTTCTCTCTCTCTCTCTCTCCTTTCCTTCTTCCTTCCTTCCTTCCTTCCTTCCTTCCTTCCTTCCTTCCTTCCTTCCTTCCTTCCTTCTAATTTGTAAGGCCTGCTTCAGTTTATCTTTACTGTCCTTGTATCTTTAATAAGCAACCTGAAACATGAAAACTTAGCAAAAAGATTTCCCTTATCATCATCATTCTACCTGTAAAATTCTTGTATATGAAATGTGTATCGTGTCCTTATGCTTGCATTTGAAAAAGGCGTGGGAGGAAGTTTTAAATATATAGTTTATCTTTAACTAAAGATATAGTTTAGTGGGTGCTAATATGACAACAGTGCTGTCTTAGCCAATCATTTAGATGTCATCCACTGGTTATACCTGTCAGTAAAGTAGGATATACACACTTGTCTAAATGGACTGGAGAGGGGAAAAAATCCTGTCAAAATGCATCCTGCTAGGCTTTCTCAGAATTCAAAAATGAATGCCTTCTATCTTCATAGAACTTTTTATATGTGCTGGGATTTGAAACTAGGATAAGGATGCCATTGTGGTGTAGAAGACAGAATATTGGAATTAGGACAAATGTTCTCTCATAACATTGAACAATAAAATTATGATCAAACCCAATAAACCAGTATTAGAAACAACAAAATTGTAGGTGTGACTTGTTCTTTTTCATCTTCATGAAATGCAAACATAGCTGGTCAGGAGCAGCATGCATTTTTTTAACACTATAGCTGCGACCAAACAGTCTGCTGTGTGCCACAACTTGATGCATTAGATGTGTGTGGATGTGCCAATGAATTGTGTGAGCTGCTCCACAGACAGTAGTAAAGTCTTTCTTAGATCCTCTACACATGACCAAGAGTTGTCAACGCCTGGTCATACCACACCATGTTTTTGATTTAAGAGGTGTAATAACATATGTCTTCTTCTTGCCGCTCAGTACTGATGAATCCTGATGACATGAAGGCATGGTCTTAATCTGTACTATTCAAGTACAAATTACATTTCTGCAATGGTTGCACAATTAAATAGGGGACAGAGAACTTGTTCCTTGAGATAAGCCCAGTGAGTACATTATCCACATTACTCTTTGGAGTAATGAACTAACTGAACTGGCTGAGGAGGTCTTCCCAATGCCAAGAGCTGACATTCTCAAAAAGCTACTGACAGTGAACTTGTCCTGAAGCTTTAGGAACAATGACAACTTTCTCAACTTCTTTTAGGTCTTAAAATTTTCTCTATGTTTTTAGAATGACTCTGATAGTTGACTGCAGGAGTTTGGCTGTTGGGGTATGTTGGAATGAGATGAGGTAGCAACTGGGAAGAGTCGAAGAGACTAGAGATAAAATAGAATGAAAGAAACAATTCTCTCCTGGGCTTCAACATATCTCTCTAACCTAGCCACAGTGCTGAGCACCACTTAGCTGTCAAACAACATGAATTGCTTGGTCACATGCTTTCTCAGAATGTATAGGAGCAATAAAAAGCAAGCAAGGTGCATTTTTTTCTCTCTCCTTCACTACAAGTTCAAGTACACAATTATAATCATCAAGAATCTACTGTGTTGGTACTTGCTAGGAAGACAGTTTTGAGCAAGAAGCTGTCCTTTCCATTTTGTTAAAGGAAACCAAGGTTAATATCACAGTTAGCTGGTTGGTAGGCAGGACTAATATGTTGTGTTGGTGAAAGTTGATGATTCTTAGCAGTTTGGGCTAGAGGAAATATGAAGGCGAGATATTGCATATGCTACTGCTAAAAGGATTCACCTATATAGAAACAGGCTGTCTTTTCTGGTGTGGAAGTAACTTGCTTCCGCTGACAGGTTGTTAATGTAATTCCAAGCTGCGGGCTCCCAGCTGACTGCAGTGCGAAAACCAGAATTGGAACAGTAAGTACCTCAGAGAAGAGGTGGCACAAAACTTTGCATTTTTGTGGCAGTTATGAACCAACTTTATGGTTGTGTTTTTACAACCTTGTAAGTTAGTTCAGTATTATTCAGGGAGACATTTGCTGGGTTTTTCGTTGCTGTAAAAATAACTTGTTACATTACTCATTATTGATATGTTACTAATGCACTGCCATTTAATTGTTTTTAAAGAAAGGACCAAAAGTTCTTCCATTGCTCCCCCAAAGTCATGTTTTCAGAACAATCAGGAAACATTATACTAAAAACATAATTTGCTACCTGTTATGTTATTTTTTTATAAGTAACATCATTCTGACTTGTTACTCTCTCCAAAGTAACTTGTTAATAGTAAAAACAATTGTTTTTAACTAATAATTTCCAGACTCTGATTCCTCATGCTTAGGGTAAATGTAGCTATTCGTGCATTTTGGTCATATGATTTGAATCAGGCACACACCTAGTCCTGAAGCCAGAAAGCCTTAAGAAGTGAATGTCAGGTCTGGTTTGCCTCTGAGTGATTTTTTTTCTTGAAGGATTGTGAACACAGAGTTTGAGTTTTAATTTAAAGGTACATTGAGGATGATGTGTACTTTGGTAGTGTATTTTTGCTAAACAGAAACATGTTCCGTAAGTTAAGAAGCATCTTTACCTACAATCTTGTCAGTGGTCCTGTGAACAACGCTGTTATCAACTACAGCTTCTAAGATCAGTGATTGTAATCACCCTTCTTCTTCCTCCTTTCCACTGGTAGTTTCACTGGCCAGTGGAATTTGTGGAAATAATAGGATAATTTGACATAGAAAATGTCCCAGGCAAATAATGGTTAAACATAAAATAGACGTTGCATATAGGCAGAGGCAAACTTTAGCTTGGGGCATGCTGTGCAGAGTCTTTTTTTTCTATTTAGCAATCTAATTAACCCTAAATTAAACCTATCACTGTAACTAATTTTGGAAGGTGGAATAATATGAGATATAATAGGCTCTGGGGATGGGGTACACTATTATATCTCATTTTATTCCATTTTCCAAAATTGTAATCTTTGTGGAGGTGTTACACCTTCCTCTTTTGCTAACACCTTTTCCACAAATATCTTTCCTATTACATCAAAATCACTCCCTTTCGTTATTCCTTTTTTAACCTTAATTCCCCATGTTAACTTGTCATTAATTGCAATTGGCCATACTTCTTTATACCAACCCTCTGTTTGAAGACCCCTTGAATTTCCCATTTTCTTGCTATAATTAACCTTGCTGCAGTTAGTAAATTTGTAATTAAATCCTTCATAGCCTGAGTGCAATTGACCTTATCTATATGATAAGGATGCTATACTTGGGCATGTTTCTAAATCAATTTCTGTTATCTCTTTTATCTCTTTAAAATACCACTTGCCAAAATTTCTGTACACATCTACAACTCCACCACATATGAATATAAGTATCAATTTCTTGGCAGCCCCTCCAACACAACCTCAAATAATTCTTATCTGTATGGTTTAACCTTACTGGTGTTAGGTACCATCTCCAAACCAGTTTATAATAATTCTCTTTTATCAGTACCGAAGAATTTTTTAAATGACACTGATTCCAGTTTTTCCCCAGTCCTGAATATCTATTTTTTGTGCTAATTATTCCTTCCATATTTTTCTAAAATATTCCTCTTACTTTTTACGTTTTGACAGCATTTTATATATTTTGCTTGTGGTACCCTTCAAAATTCCATTGTCCTCCATACTTTCTCTTTGACTAATAATTTGTTTAAATTTAGTATATTCTCTAAGATCTTTATTATTCCTTTTCCAATTCCTTGTCCGCTGCTCTAACTGAATACAGTTAAGCCATGATATCTTTGTACCCTGCAATCTCTCCTTTATTTATCTTTATTCCTTATTATATTCATCTACTCTTTTAACATGTATTCTCTGTTCCCTTAATTCCTTCTCTAATTCACCCCTCAAATTCACCAGAAATTTTTCCATCATCACTACTCTGAAGTTAATGGTGAAGTAGTGGGCATTAACTTTTTCCTATGTATTTTGTGCAGAGTCTATCTGCAAGCAAAACTGGCTCTAGGTTGATTTGTCGTAGCCAAATTAGGAAATCACACAGTCCTTTCATTTTATCTAATGTACACTGTTCTTAGTTGTTCTGTAGAAAAATATGTTGATATAAGTGGTTAAGAATTTTGTCTTGGAGTTCCATAAATAGCATACATAGTCTCTGTGTCTTTTCAAATAACCAAGTAGAAAATGATCAACTTAATATATATGGTGAATTCATGATTTCCCAGTAGCCCTCTTATGATGACCTGCTATCTTGCCATGTTAAAGATTCAGTGCTGTACATATCTTGAAGTAAATCCCATTGACACTGGTGTTACTTCCTTCTGATGAAACATGCATAGGATTTCACAGCTTTAAATAGGGAAGCTCTGTGGGAAGGGAGAGAATCCCCCAAAGGGATTGAGTTCATCCCGCTCCTTTTTGTGAAGCTCGGTTCTGTATGACTCATTCCCCTCATGCCTTTGGCTCTTGTGGGAAGAAGGTGCGTGGTGCCTGGAATTCTGTCAAAATGAAACCATAGATGATATTCGCTAGCTAGTTAGCAAAGCAGTGAATGTAACACTATTAGAAACCTCGGTGTCTGGGGCATAGATATAAAAATGAAGGCGATTCTGAACTGCAGCTTACCAACAAACCAGGATTAGAAACTTGGACCTGCTGTAGGGGAGAACAGGGGATTGTCCCTGATCTTGGATGGATGGGCCAAAGGGCCTGGTTTTGGCCAAAAGTCTGGGCTTTAAGACTGCTAAAGATTGTGAACTTCTGACCGAGACATTCCAATCCAGCAGAAAGGAACTGAGTTCAGCATTTGAGTGAATAGCTTGCTACGGCTGGAATGTGAAATTAATGTTGCTGTATCTAAATCTTAAAATTAGGAGTGCAGGTTCAGAAAATGAGAAGCTGATAGCTTGCTACAGCTGAAATGTGGAAATAATGCTGCTTTGCTCAAATTCAAAAATTAAGAGTGGTGTTAAGAGTGCAGGATCAGAAGATGAGAGGCTGATACACATAGGCTGTTGTGAAGAGTGCAAATGTTTTTGAGTA
The DNA here is from genome assembly GCA_948472985.1 of Iguana delicatissima. Taxonomy (NCBI): domain Eukaryota; kingdom Metazoa; phylum Chordata; class Lepidosauria; order Squamata; family Iguanidae; genus Iguana; species Iguana delicatissima. The sequence continues at coordinate 136,044 of CAOKZL010002093.1, forward strand.
GTGGTGCCAATTTGTGTGACAGGCAGGGTGCCCATAGACATCCTCTATCTGAAATATATTCTACTGCAAATCTTATTCACTATAGAAAACCCGAAGAAGGAAAAGCAGGAGACTTAAAGCTGCACATCAACAGTTAGCATCTAGACACCAGAGTGAGCATCAAGCTCACAGATCACCAGGGTTCAGTCCTTACTTTCCCTATGTTTCTTTCTATTTAATGTTTCTGGTATTTCTAGATACGAGAAATAGTATTTTGTATGTAATATGTAGATACATATTTTGTATGTATCTACATATAAAATCGTATACAGGCAGACCTCACTTAACAAAGCCTCTGACAAAGAAGCTCCTTTTTACAAAGTCTTTTTATGGTCACCCAACTCCCCTTTTGCTCTGTCCTACTTGAATTTTTTTAGCAGCATTGGCACTGGGAGGATGACGATGGAGGGCTGGAGACACTAACAGACTTCCAGTGTCAATTTGCAGTAGTGTATCTGCAGTAAGCAATGCAGTCAAGCTTCAGTTGAGGGTGAGTGGGATTCTGCTTTAGCTGATCCTGCTGAAGCCAGGTGTGCCTGTCAACAAAAGGCGGGGTAAGCAGCAGTTGCTTCCAGAATCCCTTACTGAACATACATGAGCAGCAAAACAGAGGGAAAAGAGGAGAACAGATAAGCCTGATTCACTAGCTACTCCCAGCGTGTTAAACGAAAATAGATCTGTAAGTTTTGCCACTAAAATGTAACATATAAGAAAAGCGGAGACTGATGAGCCAAAAAGTCATTTCTGGATGCATTTGGGAAGAAGTTTTCAAGGGGTTTCTAGAAGATTCAAAGTGTTTTTGAAGGTTTGCTTGCCTTGATTGTTTCATTTCACACGTGCATATTGTTGGTTTTGGATAGAAAGTCTGCTCAAACAGGTTTGAATTGTTCTTCTTTTTGTGGTTCATGAACCCCTCCCTGTTCTTTCTGTGTTATTTCTGCCTCTGGTACTAAATTTTCTGTTAAAGAAATCCTGCTCAGAAACACATTTACATTGCTAACTGAAGCATATCTGTATGAAAATATTGGACGAACCTGTGTCTTGTTTTGTCCTCTTTTGGGTGATGCTAGTCAGAGGTACTGCAGGTGGCAGGGATTTGTGGTAGTATAACTTGGTACGGAACCTCTGCCACGCAGGCAGAAATGGCTACATGACGATCAGCTAAAGGAGAATCCCCCTCTTTTTCAGCTTAAGCTTGATTGCAGACAAACTACTGCAAATTGACACTGAAAGTCTTGTGTTTTCTCCAGTCCTCCATCATCATCTTGCGAATGCTGATGCTGCTAAAAAACCTCTAGCTGGACAGAGGACAAGGAAGAAAAGGGGAGCTGGGTGACCATAAAAAGGTTTTGCAGAAAGGCACTTCTTCATCAGAATATTTGTTACACTCTTGTATAGTCTGCTTCTCAATAAGTTGAGACAAAATGCACCAAGGCAGAAAGGTCCACCCTTATACAGTTGTCCGTGCATATTCACAGGGATTACAGTCTCAGGAAAGTGGAAGATCTGTGAATATCTATAGGCCATAGTGGGGAGCACATCAGCTGCCTGATTTTGTCTTCAAGACAGATGAGTTTCTTTGCGGGGCAAAAATGGCTGGCTGGTGGGGCTTGCTGACGCCTCTGCTGTTGTTGCCCTATGCTATTTTTAAACCTTGCCTTGTTCTCAATGTCTTGCAATCCCTCTGTCTTGCAAGGCTGGCAGAGAGACTGCAAATATGAGGCAAGAGTTATAAGTCCCTACTAAAAATGGTGTAGGGGTGCAGCAGAGGCAGTGGCAAATAATCTGTGAATAATTAAATCCACAAATATTAAACCTCTGGAGATGTAGGGCCAACTGTATTACACATCGTTCAAGACCAGCATTTGTTAGTAATAACCAGAGCTTAGAAACATTAGTAAAAATGGCCAACACTAATATTTTGCCTAATTTTACAATATGTTAATATTAGTAATGGTTGAAGATGGTAACACATTTTTATTTAAAAAAAACTTTAATAGAAAAATGCCCAAAATCTATCCAAATGCCTGCTAAACATTCTTGAAATGGCAACTTTTTTTTGTTTTGTCAAAATTCTCAATGTCTCCGTAAGCATCAAGATGCCAAAAACACCATCTTAACTTCATTATCAGAAAAAGTGATGTGCAGCAGTACAGCGGCGCCTCCACTTTCATGAGAGTTTGGGGCTCAGAACCCTCGTGAAAGTGGAAAAACCATGAACAACTCGCCCACCTCCCCTCCCATTCCCTTCTAGGACTCTTCACTCCCATTCCCTTGCATTTTGCTTGGGCATGCCTGCCTGCATTCTCTGTGCCTGTACAAAAGGCAAGAGAATTGGGGGGGCATGCATATGCTTTCCTTCTCCACACATGGTGCTTCCCCTCCTATTCCCTCACCTTTTGCCCAGATGTCGAGAACGTCTACTGGAGCAAAAGGCAAGAGAATGGGAGGGGAGAAGGCACATGCCGCTTCCTGCATTCCTTTGCCTTTTGCCTGGGTGAGGAGAAGGAAGACACACGTGGTCTAGGCAAAAGGCAAGGGAATGGGAACAGGAGAATATGGATGAGGCACGTGTGCCTTGCAAATAATCAAATTCACAAAGGTCAAAGCCATGAATGTGGAAGGAGGACTGTAATATCATGTATAACAGAAGTAACAGTGGCACATCATTTGTAATATCCTTGCAAATAAAGTTGGCCCCACTGGCCAAAGAATTTGTCTCAAATATCTGCAGGGAAACTTTTTTAATTGTAGAGAACAGTGTCATTACTAACTGTACGCTGTGTTTTACATTGCTCCGTAAATAGCCCATAATGATTTTGGACCTTGTAATTAGTACTTTTCCTTAGGCAGGATAAAATGGGTGAGATTTATTTCAGGTCCTCCACCCTCTCACTTCCATTGGATACTTCACAATACCAGGCAGACTTCCCATTGTTGCTGCTGTAGTACTAGCTTTCTTTTTGTTATAAAATGGCTTATGGGGGCACAGAACTGCTCTGGGGCCTTCATGTGGTAAAGTCAAGAGTAGAGGGTTAACTAAAGTGTAAGCCCTAGTCTGCTCCATGGGGATACTTGCAATCAGACATAAATAAATTTTTATGCCAGAGGCAGGCTCAAAGAAAGGAATGTTTTGTCTGAAAGGCACGGTATGTGGTATGTGGCTGGTCAGACAGAGCTGTTGCTGGAAGCTCCAGCTGGTAGGCAGCCAAGGTGTACTTTCTAAGCTCCATTTTTCCTTCCTTGCTGTTCCAGGGGTTGGAATTCCTTTTTCTGCATAATTGTAAATCAATGAGATTGGCATATGGGTTTATGAGAGGCAGAGCCCAATCTGTTCTATAAAGTCTTCTAACTGTATCTAAATAAGAGAAGCATCATTTATTTATTTTCACAATGTGTATCAAAGCTGGTACTTTCTATTACATTGCCAGTTTTGGGAATAGTAGTCCTACACATCTGGAGACCATCAGTTCAGGGCAGGCAGTTTCTAATACATACTTATTTGAATGGCAAAATTAAGATTTGTGCCTTCCCTTTTGCTTGTGTCGTGGTTTATCCCTTCCTTTCACTTCTTCCCAGGGGTTTTATGTCCTGCCCCATGCCCCTATAGAGATGGATTAGCACAGACGGAGACCCTTTTGCTTGCTGTGATATCAGAGCAGCTCAGCCAATCTCTGACGGAAGCATCACCATCAGATTCTGTTTCACATTGGCATTATAGATTGGATTCTCCTTCTTCAGGATTTTTGGAGTTGACAGTTCTAGGTTAGACTGACCTGGACTTTTAACTCTGACTTTCTGTAAATAATGGCTTGAGGTGATCAAGACCTCTGTCTTAAGGCATTAACTGACAGTCACGTTTGCTTTAGTGTTACAAGCTCTAACACACTTTCAAGCTTGAGATATCGTGCATTTAGTGCTCTCTTAATGTATTTTATGAACAACCTATATCTAGCTAGCCTTGTTAACTCATTTAAGTCACTGACATCTCTCTCTCCCCCCCCATATATATACACACACATACATATATATATATCCTGTTCCCTAGAATACTGTAGTGGTGTTCCCTACCCCAACTACAATCTCTTTCTCAGACATCCTCCCATACTCACTAAACATGTTAGAAAAGAGCTAAGGAGCCACTGCTCTAATGTATCCAGTAGCTACACCTCATGCTAGTGTGAAAAGGGCCTGTGCAGGTAAATTGTTGCATCACCATGGGGGTTTAGTGGTCAGCAGGAATTTCAATATTGTAGGGGGCACAGCTAGTGAGCACGATCAGGTGCCACCTTCATACAATTCAGTAACACGTGAATGGTATTTGTATGTGCGAACAATTCTACCAATGTCTAAATCTCTCCTTGCTTAGGTTTGCTAGTGGAACCTGCATTGACAGACAAGCAAACAACTCACAGTGAACGCAGTGTCTTTGTTGTTAACTAATAGTTGAGAGGAGATTTTAATGTCTGGAACACTATGAGAACAATGTCTTCCCTTTCCATTCTGTGCCACCTTATTTTTTGTCCCTTTTTTTTTTAAAGGTGCTCTTACAGAGTGCTAGAGAGCATTTCTACCACCTAATAAGGTCTTTATTACCACAGTCTTTCAATTAGAACTTGTACATTAATTTATCTGAATAAATTAGAATTAACAAGATATCACAGGCTGGGAATAGACAAGTGTTTGTCTTTTAAATTCTTCTGCAACGTAAGCACTGGGAGAGGGATCCAGTGCAGATGATTTATTAAGCTGAAAGCATAATGACTATTTGTTTTTGTCCTGACTTGTGCCCATGTGTTTCACTCTCGTATCGTTTCTTTTCTCCTTCCATCTTGGTGCATTGTAATTGAAGACTTCCTGGTTTAGTTAACTTCAGTTTCCTGCTATGACTAAACTGTCAAGCTATGGTTACCAGGATAAGAAGCCAGGATCTAAAACAATAGTTTGAAGTTGGAATGGCAGGCATATATTTTGACTCTGAGCTGTTATAATGCTGCTAAATCCCTGTGAATGCAAATAAAGGAAATTGCAGATGCAAATAAGGGAAACTGAAAAGTGATAATGGAGAGAGTTGTGGTAAAGCTGGGAATATAATGCATGATAGATCTTCAGGTACTTGAATTCTGTTCATGTGCAAATGCTGTTACTCTGGGCCTATGGAGAGGCATTTGTAGCAAATGTTACAAATACATTTCTTCAAGGAGTTATGGGAGAGACTGTGGAGAAGTCTCAAGCTGCAGAGCCTGTTTTCTTGTCCTGTGGCTGGTGCCTTCCACTTTTCCATTGCATTCTTCCTACTGCCCTCTTCTATTTGGATCTGTTATTGGTAGCTTTCTCCAGACCACTGCATGCCTCTCTTTCTGATTGTTACTACAGTTGGCCCTCCACATTTGTGGATTTAACTTTGATTTGATTGTTTGCAAGTTCCTCCAGCCCCTGCCCCCTGCACCTCGAGTGCTTCTTTTCTGGGGGAACCTTCCCTTTAGGCAGCTCCTATCAGGCCATGCAGCCCTTTAAAAACCTACTTCTGGTCCTCCTCCTCCTCCTCCACCAACTGCTGACTGGCCAGCTAAGGAAGGATCACAGCCCAATTTCTTAGTACCACAAACCTTCTCACAATGCCCCTCATGCACGCAAGGAAGGGAGATGGGTGAGAGAAAAGGTATGGGGCTACCATGCTCCACACCCTTTTCCTCTCCTTTCCTTGATCTGGTATGGACTCCGAGTGCTTGCTCTCGCCACCCAGCTTTGGCTCCCTTCACACACACACACACACACACATTTTGATATTTGTAGTTTTTCCATTTTTACAGGGATCCTGTGCCCCTAATCCTAGCAAATGTAGAGGGCGAACTGTATATGGTTGTCACTGCAAATCTTGTTTGCTTATTTTCACCTTAGTTTTCTGATGAAATACAGGAATGGACAAATCCATTGAGTGTACTTTGGCCAGTTAACCAATTTTCTACAGTTAAATTTAAGTCTCATTTCCATGGATTTAGGAGCATTTTTTGAAGTTTGAATGAAAGCATATTTTCACGTACATTTCTTTGTATGTGCTTTTGTATATCATTTGCCAAACATGCCCATTTTCGTGCCCTTTTTAAAGAATGTTCACATTCTCCCTTTTGTACCAAAACAATTTTGTGTATGTCTTTTCATAAATGCTCATTTTATGTTTATTTTTGCTGAATATGGATTTCTGTGCATATTCTGTAATTGACAGACTGGACTACAACATTCAAAGAAGCACAATTTTTGGATCACAGCTGTATTCTTATCTGTGGTATGTTTTAGTGAATGTGAGCTAATTAGGTTTTGATCAAAATGGTTTAGATGAATTAGGTTTGCAAAAGTTCTTTTCTGTAAATGCTTTAACATCTCTCCCTACTTGTTACTGTCTATGTGCCACATCTCTGTTGGCTTCTTGAATCTCACTTTAACTCGGTGAACTCAATGATCAATTTATAAATTAAGCAAAAAGCAAAGAGTTCTGTTTGTACTTAAGTAATGATACTTGAGACAATAAAAGAATAAACAATAGCAAAAACCCCACAATGATGGTTTCCTACTGCAAGGATTTAGCAAATCAGTAATTCAAGAAAGCAAGTGACAACACAGTCTGAGACAACAGATAGAAGGACAGACAAAGAGAACTGGGGAACATTATACATAAGTATAGTTATGTATCATGAGGCTTGTAGGAACAAGGACTTGATTACCGGTATGGAAAATGGTGACACTTTGTTATTATATATTGTCTTAATAGTTACTTATATATATATGCCCATTTTGCTTGCTTTCATTATAAAGTAAGCTGGCCCCAAGCTATTGTGGTAAATATATTCTCATTTTGGAACATGTGGGTAAGGAAAAAACTGGAAAAACATGTTCCTTTTGGAGCTAAAGTTTTAAATGTCTGCTCTTCTGCTTCTTAGAGACCACAGATCCTATGATACATATTGCATATGTGGAGATTTTGGTGTTTTGATAGCATATCCTGTAATATTTTGTGTTGCTTGGTTGGATCCTTCATTCATGTTGACTCTCCTCAGACAACTTTGGCAACATCAAAATTTGTTTCATAATTTTACTGCTGACCTTACTACTTTTGTGTGTGTGCTTTTGGCATGAATTTGGCCATGAGCTGTTTCTCTTCACCTTTGCAGTTCATGCATTTGAAACAAGGCTTAATTTTTTAAATTTATCATGGAATCATAGGATTTACTAGTAACTTAGAAGGAATCTTGGAGAGCATTAGCCCAATCCCATGTTGATTGCAAGTATTTTGTAACTACCACACCGTTGATGTTAATCTCTGTATACATGCCTTCAAGTTACCTGTCCACTTACGGTCACCCCATGAATGTCACAGAGTTTTGTTAGGCAAGAAATATGCAGAGGTGATTTGCCATTGTCTTCCTCTATAGCACCTAGTATTCCTTGGTGGTTTTCCTTCCAAGTATTACTCAGTCTAGATTCTGCTTAAAAACCTTCTATTAAGGAACAGTCAGTTCTACTCTCCAAAGTCTTTTGCTTGTCAGAAGGGTTCTAAGGTTTTGCTAAAAATGGCTTTCCTGCTCTTTCTACCCACTGTTGTCTTATCCTTTCTGCTAAACAGCAGAAAACAAGTCTGTTCCTCTTCTTCTACATAAGATGTGAAAGGTTAGGTCAGTGTATGCTCAATGAGTTTTTGGTAAATAAACTTAACCAAATACTGGAATGTGTACTTTTCTAGTAAGGTTACTGAAACCCAAGGGCAAACTCTTGTGGGGGGGGGGGTAGGAAAGACAGATTTGCAAGCAACTGTGTACAGTGTGCAGCATGGCCACAGAATTCCCACACGTATATTTCAGTGACAGTTAACACATGATCCAACCCACCACTTAGACTGCAGCCATAGAATGTTAAACCTGTGGAAAATCTGAAACATGCCATAGTGAGGTTCAGAGAACCACAACCTCTTTATGCATATGTGAAACAGCCCAGCATATGCAGGTTAAAAGTACTAGCAGTCCAGCACGTAATACTGCTGGTATGCATGCTTCTGTTGTGCAAGTTAATCTATATTTACTGTACCTTTTCAACCTACACAAAGTAAATTGAAAATGCACAGTGTCTCTGCCAGTGCTACGTAGTACTTTGGCTCACCCAGGCAAGCAGACTTTAGCTTGACATGGCAAAATGAGCTATTTTGTACAGTAACTAACTCAGGATTGAGCAATTATATTTCTGTAGATGTATGACAGCAGCTCCCGTAATCTTTCATCACTGGTTATACAGACAATGACTAATGGGAGTTGTAGGTGAAAAACATCTGGAGTGCCAGAAGTTACTAGACACGTATGGTAGTCGGTCACTGGCCATAAGGTACCATATATTGTATGTATGGGGGACACAGGAGAAAGTTTCCTGGTCTATATTCTTTTGGTTTAAACTGTCAACAGAGACCGTGTGCATGTATGAACTATATTTGTTACCAAAGCTCTGCAACATGGGAGAAGCATGGATCACACTTGATAAGTCTTTAATTAAACAATTAGCATGCTTATAGGTCAGGATTAGGGCCTGCTGCCATGTATGTACTTTGAAGAAGAAAGCAGTAAGAGAGTAAGTTTAGTAATACAGAGAACTTGGAAAGGCTAGGTTTTTTTTGCACTACAGCTCCCAGAATCTCCCAGTCAGCTGTAGTTATGATCTCCTTGTTGCAATCCAAAAGGCAACTTTTCCAATCACTATTTGTTCTAAGCATCTATGTAAATCAGGAATTGAAGCAATATGCCTCCAATATTTATTTGTGTAGTATTACACTTGTAATCTGTCTGTCCTCAAACTCAAGCCTGTGTGTATTATGAATCTCTTCCCAATCCTTTCTCTGCCCGTTTTATCCTCAGACCCACCCTGTGGGTAGGTTGGTCACTCAGTGAGCTTCGTAGTGGTTCACCAAATGATGGGGATATTTATGTTTAACTGTGAACTTTCCCAATGAGTGGGGATTCTGATCCTTCAAAGTAGTTCTTATCTTCTTAAACAGGTTGAGGTGAGAGAAGTTACAGCTAACTATGTCAGTGGGGTGGTGAACTTGCTCTGGGTTTTAGTCCAAACTTTAAAGGATGAACCTTGGTCCCAAATAGGTTCAGCACCCTGGAATAGTTCCTTTAAAGTCTGGACTGAAACCTGGGTGGATTTACCATGTCAGAAGCCACCATCAGCTCCTGGTTGAAAAGCTGAGCACATAATGCGGTACTTAAAGCTGCTTCATCATTTCCAAATGAACAGAAGTATATCTTCCATATCCCAGTTTGGTTGTGTGAGTGGGACAACCACTACCTGTAAAAGCTATATATAAAATGGCCGCCCAAGGTTTGGTACCAAAAAAACCTGGAATCAAAAGGCCTATGGTAATGACTTCATATTTCTCTGTTGCTTTGGCACTGATTTTCTTTGTATCATGTTGGAGCACTTTGTCAGATTCTTTTTCTTTTTCATTCTTTTCACAGCATTTCACAGAGCTCCTGGATGACTTTTCCCAGGATGTTTTGGGGCAGCTCCTGAATGACCCTTTCCTGTCTGACAAAAATGAGATGATGGAAGTAGAGCTGTCTCCAGCTTCTCCAGCTCCCCTCATTCAGGCCGAACACAGCTACTCTCTTTGTGGTGACTCTCGACCCCAGTCCCCGCTCACCCACATTTCAACTGATGACAATTTCAATGAAGGTAAAAGTATAATTAGTTTTGCGAGCAGATGTGTGTGAATAGGGCTATTACTGTGAGTTCTCTCAAGATGACACCTGGCCAAAGTCTTCTACTTGGCTAAAGGAGTGCTAATAGCCGGGATATTGTGGTAATACGTTTCCGTGGGAGCTAATTGCCAGATACTGTTCTTCTACCACTGACAGTGAGGAATTATGTGATTTATTTGTCGGTCTGTGATGGGTTACAATAGAAACCACAGTCTGAATCACAAAAAGTGGCTTTTTGAGTAAAGCTGAGGCTGAGCACAACAGGAAATGCATTCTGTAAGTTAACAGTATTTTGAGATATTAACCGACTCTCAGGAGATCTGATCTCTGGCTGCGAATTGGCTTGTGTATTGGAATATTTAAGATTTGCCTGTGCTCCACCTGTATATTTGGAAATAAGTACTGAATAATGTCATAAGCCTCCAATGATGTTTACCCGAAGGAAGCTAAGCCCTTGTAAGTAATGAACCTCTGGAACTTCACATCACACAGAGAAGTGGGGTGTATGTAAGGAGGATGGACACAGAATTGAGGAGCATCATATAAAGAATTGCACATTTTGAAGTGTCACCTTCTTGCCCTGGAGAAGGACAGCTTTTTCTGAGAAACAGGCAAATTGGCCAGACGTTTCTTGGTTCAAAGGCTAGAGGTCAGATTTATTGAATACAAAAATACAAAAAATTCTGTTATAACGGGGTGCCGATAGAGTGTCGGAACCCGGAACAAAAGCTGGGCCAAGCTTTTATAATCTGGGATCCAGGTGATCAGGGTACACACCCACTGCAGCATTTTTCACCAATCACAGTATTCAGGTAAACAGCAGACACGCCTATTACAGTATTTTTCCACTAACCCCAGACCACCTGACCCCTTCCATTCAGATAATGTCCAGGAGCTTCCAGAAGGGCCCAGAAGGGCGGGTAACCTGAGATTCCTTCCAATCACAAACTTCCTTCCAAATAAGGCAATGGTCAGGTGAGGTAGTAATATTCATGAGTCAGCCGACGGGAGGGGCTAGGGACTCCTGTGTATGTGACCACCTCTTAGCTCGTAATGGAGATCCTCCTCTTTTTAATGCATATTGAATTCATGAGGTATCCGTTTTTTTGAAGATTTTAAAAGCACCATTCTCTCTGTGTGTGCTAGTTCCTAACCTGTACCTGTATCATGGATCTTCACTGCAAAGTGTTGTATGGGAGGAAGCTGCACAAATTCACATTCAGTGAATTTTAAGGCCGGAGTTAAGATTGTGGGAAGGATCAAGTTGATGAACTGCGTAAGAGAAGAAATGAAAACGTCATCAGGAAGAAGGATGAAGAGAATTTTTTGGGTGATCTCCTGCAGTTCTGTGGTCCTTGTGGGCACCTGTAAATTTGTTTGCAAGTGAGAAATGAGCCATATGTGCTGCTAAAAAGTAGTTCAGTGCAGTTTTATATAACAAGACATTTATTTTAAAAAGTACACACATTCCTAATGTGAACTATCAGTTTAGAAATATAGGGTTCCAAAATTATCTTTACAATTTCAATTTTATATACAGTTGAAATTGTAAAGATAATTTTCAGACACACTGTATTGTATTCAGATACGCTGTATTGTATTAAGACACACTGTATTGTATTCATAATGGTGTAAGATAGTAATTATAAGCCCTGTTGAATCAGACCAAAAGCATTCCTAGTTGAGCATTGTCTTCTGACAGTGTCCAGCTAGATACTTTTGGAAGGCAAAGTTCAGGTCTTGAACTGATCTCACTTCTTTTTATTAGAACAATGCTTCTCAGGCTATCAGATGGGAGAGAAGGGCACTTCCCCCCTCAAATGTGTCAGGGCCAGTACTATATTTATAACCATTGGCTATGGGGTTTTTTTGGGTAGGCGGGGGAAGCTCTCCAGAAACCAGCAGCCAGTAGATTGAGTGTCAGCACTGGTCCAGGGACACCCACTTTGAGCAACACTTCCCTAGACAATGGTATTGGATAGACTATCAGAGACCATCTTTTCCTGCTTCCATTTATGTAGTCAACTTTAAACTTAGTGTGTTTTAAATTATGCAGCCATTAGATAACTTTGATACTTAATCTTCAGTTACCATTAACATGTTTCTAGCTGGCATATGCTTACATGGGCTCAGTTCACTTTACTAGATGCAGAAGTGGACTGAGTCCATGAAAGCTTATACTAGAAATTTCTTCTTCTCTGTCTCAGACTAACTGCTACGAGATTTCTTTATGTCTTTTTATGGTAAAGCAGACTAACAAGGCTATCTCTTTGAATACATTTACATTTTTTTTTCTTCTAGAAGTGGGCAGTTTTTCACTCCATCCACATTCTCCCTCCCACCCAAGCTTTACAGTGAGTCATACGTATGGTGAATCATTAAACTTTTTTTGCCACTCTGGGAGAACATGCTTGTGTTCCAAGCCTGCTGAGGTTGGGAGTTGTCTGTGGGTTTAAAGTACTGATACTGCAACTCAGTTGTTATCTCTCTTCTCTGCCTCATACTCTCTTGGATTCAATTTCTCCTAAAGGAAAATATTTCCTTTTTTGAAAAGTAAAACGGGAAACTGATTCCTGTTGTAATAGGGAATCTCGCTGATCTTTTCACAGAGAAATTCGTTTGTGATATAGAATGGATGAAGGTGAAATGTTAAATCCAGGCTGGGATTTTCTCAAAGCCTTCTAAGGTCACTCCAACTACAGTGGGGTGAGGGTTTCTTTTTTTTTCCCCTCCCCTCGCATCTACATGGATATGTCTGCTTCTGATGGTTTTTAATGGAGTAGGGGTAGAATACATGATACTCCCAGGTATTTTGGACAAAACTTGGAAAAGTTACTTTTTTGGAGTGATACCCCCTACACACATGGCCATTGCCCATATCTGCTAGGCTCTCTGGAAGTTATATTTTCAAGCTCTGGTGTGGACTACATCACAACTAAGTATAAGCTGTACTGCCCAGACTAGTGGGAATTGTTGTCCAAAACAACTGGAGAGGCTGTGTTTTCTATGCTTTGGATCTCACATTGGGAAAAAGCTGGATATACAAACAAAAATGAGTTAAGCGATAAGTTTAAGAATAAGTTAACACAGAGACGTATTTTATTTTTTTGTTTATCATAAAAGATTGTGGTGTATAAACAACCATACAGAGAGGAGACTTGATCCTGCACCCCTCATGCCACTTCTGTGCAAAAGTTGGCAATGTTAGGATAGGCATTTGTATGTGGTGCGTGATGTTAATAAGCAATACTGTGTCCATGCATATTGGTTTTCTGAGACAGTGGTGTCGTTAGGGTGTGTCAGTCAGTTCAGTAACTCATGGTGTCTCTCTTCCCATGGACCTACTCCCTTACCAGACCATGCCATAATATTGTAGCTAAAATCCCAGAAAATTTGACATAATAAGTGACTATAACAAACAATCAGCAAAGAAAACAGCACATGCGTGTAGAATGTGCATATGAAACCTTGTGATTTGAAGCATCATTGTAGTTGGGTAATAATGGCAGCTCAGACTGGAGGGCATGGACATTAGAAGGTTCAAAAAGTAAATTAGCATAGAATTTTAAGCCTTGTAGGTATATTGACACAGTACGTGTAAGTTAGATTTTTTTTTTAAAGTTTTGGTGTATATCTAACTGCACAAAAATTTTCTAGACAGTCCTTTTAGTGTCACCTCCTCTGATAGTGTTATCCAGTGACACCACTGTTCTGAGAACAAACATTGACATTTTGAAGTGCCCCTAGCTTGTTATGACCTGGACTAGCTATGCTCCATGCCCAAGGTGTTCTGCTCTTCTCATAGGACACAGGAAGAACTCTATTAGCATCAGCAGAGTATAATGGCTTGAGTGTTGGACTAGAACTTTAGGAGACCATAGTTTGAATTTCCACTCAGCCATGGATATCCACTGAGTGACCTTAGGAATGTTAATACTCTCTAAGTCTTCAAGGAAAATAAAGAAAAACCTTCTTTTAATACATCTTTCCCAGAAACAAAGAACCCCACTGGATTAAACCAAAGGTCTAACCCAGATACTTCTTGAAAAGCGGGCAACAATTGCTCACCTTGCATCATAACAACTTGTGTTATTTAGTTAGTACATTTATTATCCCTCTTTTGTCCCCTTATAGAACACAAGGCAGAATATACATAAGGTTACCAGGTGGTTTCCCCTCCAGATGCTCATCAGACCTGAATCTGCTTTAGTTGTATGATAATACTGTGCATCCTTGGATCATGCTACTGAACATTTAACTGTTGTAGTAAAGTGGTAAATACATTCTGGCCCTCTTTTTAGAGACAATTGAACCACAATGACTATTGCATCATTCTGCAGCTGGGAGTTCCATAAATAAATCCTCTCATAATTAGAGGGCTTTATGTGTGATTTTGACCCAAAATCGCCCCCCAAATTTTACTTTTTTTTTTTTAAGAGAAAAGGTGTTTGTGGTTGGTGGGATTTGAGAGACTGGCGGGAGGCTTCAGGGGCCAAAAAAGTGGGATTCAGGGGCTGTGAGTAGCCTGCAGACTTCACTATCACCACTCGTGCTCTGATGCAATGTACTCTTTTCTTCCAGGGCCAACACAAGGTTATGCTGTACCTTCAGTATTACAAAAGTTCACTGCTTCCCTTATCAAGTCAGTTTCAAGGCTAAATCAATGGTCTGGGTTTCAAATTTTAAGTGCTCTTATAGCAGCTTGGGTTTCTAAATTACTGCCCCCCAGCTCTCAGCAGGAGCCTCTCTTGTACTCTGCCATGTCAGAAACAGAGTCTGCTCCCCAACTGTTGTTCCCATCCTCCAATTTGTGGAGCACTCTCCACAAAAAGACTCATGAGACCAATTCATTTGAAAAGATTTATATGTCATGTTTAAACAATGCTTCTAGGGCAGTTTACAAAAAGAAACTAACTAATAAAATATAATACAGTAGTTTATAGCCAATTAAAAACAATGCCTGGGAAGATAAAAGAATTTCTTTGCCAGACATTAAAAGGAGAGAGTGTTGGTGCTAAGCAAAGGCACTTCTACTTTCTCAGGCATTTGAACAAATTGTTATTATTAATAATGTCATGATCTATTATATTTTATTTTGATATCTGTATTTTATCCTGCTTTTGGAATTCCATGGATTCTTTTCTTGAATGCAATAGAACCATTGCTTGGTTGTTGTTGGGTCTTTCAGTTGGGTTATAAACTGTTACTCCCACCTCTTACATTTCCTTAGCTTCTAGCCTGGCCTCCAGAAGTGGGCAAGCAATACCAGAGTGCAGTCAAGAAGGCAAAAGTGATTTAGGAAGAAAAACACACAAGTTAAAGCTGTTTGCTTTTATGTGAGCCTTCAGGAAAGGGCAGGATTCATCCTCTCCTCTCCTCCCCCACCATTGAGATAATTCAGTGCAAACTACTTTTGTACTTTGAACTCCGTTTGCAGTAATTGCAGTAAGCAAAGGACAAAGAGGGAAAGTGGGAGGAGAGAGAAACTGGGACATTTTAAAAGCAGGTGAGAAAACGAGACAATAGAGCATTAATTGGTACTGCCTCTGCCAAATAGACACAGTTGGATGGTATGCATTCCTTTCATCTCATGATTTTTGTTTTATTTTTAAATGCTTTTTATTGATAAATACTTTTGGAAACTTGTGGATCAGAAAGCAGAGATGGGGGGCAATAAATAAAAACTACATAATACAGTTAGTGTCCAGTTAGTTGCACAAGTGTGTGTTATGTGTTATCCTAATAGTACTAATAGAAAGCAGTAAGCAGGAGAGTCTATGTGTAGGTCAGTTGTAACATACACATTTTAACTTTAAACATAGAAGGTTTTAAGTTCAGTCTGCAGTATCTCCAGGTAGGCCTGGATAAACTTTCTGGCCAAAACTCTGTGGAGTTGTTGACATTCTTTTTAAACAGGGTCTGGTGTCCTATTGGCAACTGTGTGGGTGTAGCAATGGAGTTGGAGGGAAAAAAGGTACAGGCACAATGACTGTAAAGGGAGTGAAACAATCTAGAGACAGTTTGCGCAGAGCCTCCAGAGTCTGCCCATCTTCACTGACCGTCACTGCAGGATTCTGGAAAAGCTGCCACTACTAGCCTGGTGTACCAAGAGAATTCTGTCCAATATGGGCTAGTTGGTCTTCCTGTGTCCATATGTAACCTGAAGATTGCCAGGGCTAACAAAACTTTTGGTGAGTTAATTCCTACCCCACCTGCTGTTCCTAGTAATCTTAGAAATAAAAGTAATTAACCACTGCTAATGATAAAAAATGAGGAGCCTTTAATCATTATGTGTAGGTTTCTTTGCTGTGCCCTCATGAGCATACAGAACTATATAGGCAATTTCTAGAAGTGTGAAGAAAAATGAAATATGTGCTATTGTGCACTCTTTTCTGCTACTTATTTTGAGATGCTGGATCTATGATGGTAGCAAGGGAATGTCAAACTTGACATTAATTTGTCCAGCTGCTAGTCAGTTTAAGAAGTGAGACAGGTATAGGCCTGCAGGATGGATTGATTTACTTTGGGTGAGAGACAGCATCATTTCCAAGGATGTCAAGGAAATAGCTTTCTAAGGCACTTGTTTTTATTATAGTTTGTGGCGTGCTGGGCCAAGTGGCTGTACATCCCCCATCCCACCACCAGTATACCTATAGTAATGGGTTTGTGGTTTACCTTGATCAACACTTGCTGCCTTTTGTTGCTGATGTGTTTTTAAATCTTAAAACAGTAGAAAGGCTTGACATAGCTTGTCTTGTAAGTAATCTCTCCTGAATGCTGGCAGGTAATATACTAATCTTTTGTTTCTGTATGCTTGAATGCAAGATACTTATTTAGTTTTAAGCAAGTTTAGATAAGGCTTAGACAGTGCCATAGGCTTTGGCCAAGGAGAGCTTTATTTTTTTTATATAATTTTATTAAAGTTCCAACATATAAAATAAACATAGATAATTGCACATTTCTTTGAATTATTTCTACTGTTCTTCCTCTCCTCTCTAGATTTCAATTTCTTCTATATATTCAGCATGCTAAAATTACCTGTACTGCACATATATATGACAATATTTCGTGATAGTTCCTGCAATACATAAGTACTATATATTTTATCGTAATATTTCTGATTACATCCATTTGATATATCAACTGTATTTATACTTGAACATTGTCATCTGATAGTACCCAGCAATTACCTGACACAATTTCCCATTCTTTTTTAATCTCATCATCTGATTTTCCCTTTAATCTCTGAGAGACTATGTCTGCATTTCTATTTTCAATCAGAGTTGCCCACCACTGATCAATTGTAGGTATTTGATAGGTTTTCCATAGTCTTGCAAATTCTATGCTAGCTGTTGTGACCATGTACAATATTATTCACCAATATTTCTTTTGAACAGTACCATCAAACATATGCGTCATATTCAGCAAATACATTTCTGGTGTTTTATCAAATTGTACATTCAGTATTGTACATATCCTATTATGTATTTCTCCCCAATATTTCTTTGCTTTGTTACACGTCCACCATATATGAAATGCCAAGGAGAGCTTTAGACTATGAGCCTGCTTAAAACCTCTCTTCCCCCAGATTCTGTATCCCTAAACCAGGAAAAGCCAACTAGTGGGCCTATGTGGTAAAGGTATTACCCCAAATCTTGCCAAAGTTGAATCATGCTTGCCATGATTCTCAACTTGTAAGAAAAAGAAAATCTTCAAAAGAGAGTAAGAGATTGTAAGAGGGACTTTTGACTTTGTGTGGAATTTTACAGTGGCAGTTAGTTACAGTGGCAATGTCAACAGAGTAGTGAATCCATTCCCAAGTTTTTTAGTCTAGACGTTAAAGGAGCTATCCAAGATATTGAACAATTTTAAAGTTTTAAAGATGCTGAACCTTTAAAGTTATGGAACTCCCTTCCCTAGGAAGTCTGGTTGGCCCTCTACCTGCTGTCTTTACACTGATAGATAAAGACCTTTTTATTTCAGGAAACTTTTGGTTTTTAATATGTTGCAGCCAATGGAGCTTTTAATGGGGGATATAGTGTTTTTATTTTCTCATGTTTTCAGTGTGTTTTTAATTTGCTTTTAATGCTGTTTATAACTTGCTTTTAACTTGTGTTTCTTGAATAAAAATTGGGTTCAATTGTGTTTTAATTTTTTTTATTAAGAGTTTTGTAATTGTATTCTTTTATTGTACACCAGCTTGGATCCTGTACTGGGAGAAAGGTGGGATATAAATACAATAAAGTTTGGATGACAACATGCAGCAGGTGCTCTGGTCCAGTGACATTGAAACCATTGGTTTCCACTGAGCAATGATAGGACTGAAGATTGAAGAGTCGGAAAGTATTGTAAATTATCGAGCCAAAGCACTTGCAAGGCAGCCCAGGTAAATAAAAGGGAGTGCAGCAAAAACAGCCACCACCAATTTGCTGAGGACAGTATGTCTCCTGCTCATTCTTTCTCTAACCAACAAAGAGATACAAAGCCCTGCCAAAGGCCTTTATTTTTGATCAGATAGGGAAAGCCACAATCCATGCATTCCTTGAACGGAAGAAACAGAAACGAGATCATGGGACAGTGAAGCCAGCCATGACTGTGAAGGCAGGGTGGCATAATGCAATAATTGCAGCACAGGATACCTTCTCTGATTAAACGAGCTGCATATTTCCACACAGCCTTGGAATCAAATATCTCTAGTGCATAGATTTCTAAAAAGAGAGGTACATAACCTCCAACTGTTCCAGTTTGTCAGGGACAGTCTTGATTAAGCTTCTGTTGTCCCACTTTTCCAGTTGCTTTTAAAATGTCCCAGTTTTGCTCTCTGCCTCCCGCTTTCCCCATCATTCTCAGCTTACTCCCACTTTCAAGTTTACTGCAAGCTGAGTTCAAAATGCAAAAGTAGTTTGCATTCAGTTAACTCAGTGCAAGCAGAAGAGAGAATTGGATTTCACCCTTCCCATTAAACAGGCAAAAGCGAACTGCTGCAACCTCTTCTAGGTTGTATGTTTTTTCACATTAGTATCTTTTGACATCTTGATCACACTGTTACCTCACTTGGCCACAGTGTCCCAGTTTTCATCTGTGAAACACTGAAGGGTACAGAGGTAGATTCCAAGCCTCCAGTGTCTTTAGAACTTTGACCCTCAGCCTTAGAAGCATGCTGTGTGGAAATGAAGAGAAAGGTACTGTGCATGTGTTCAGAAGCTCTTCACACATGTGAAGCTTGTAAGTCCTAATGTGGAAAGCAAGTTTTAAGGTTGGGACCTTGCAAACGCTAAGCTCTGGGCTTGCTAGTCGAGTTAGTGACTGTCCTTTAAAACAAAGAGAGCTTTTAAAAGTGGCTGTTTCAGTCATACTCTTACACTCACCCTCTCCATACCCCCCTTTCTGTTTAATCATTCCACACTGATGGTCTAAAAAGGTTTCACTGTTTGGTTGCTGCACAGTCGTTCCTTTGTCGGGAGCAAGCCAACAGTTTGCCTTTCATTATCTGTGGTAGTCGCCAGAGTTGAAAGAGGGGAAGGGTTGGGTGGAGAGGTACCCCTGTCTCTGGACAACAGTTAATTTCTTTATAGATGAATGCTGCCTCTCACCTGGTGGGACTGAGCTGTGAGGCTAGCATTGCAGATAGAGTAAAAAGATGTTTTATCTCTGCTTTGGCACATCATGTGAAGACTTTGGTCCTGGCACACAGAGCAAAAGCAGTATGTTTCAAGGAGAAGAAAGCTATAGCTAAGGACAGGATAAGTTATTTATTCCTTAGGTAACTAACAAGACCGAGCAAAAGCAGGATGTTGTTTTCTGGTTATCAGCTTGTTATTATTATTATTTTAAAGTGACATACTGCCCTTTCTGGCTAATGAGATTTATTACTGTTTCCATTGCTAAGCACTTAAAAGATTTGGGGTGCAGGCCCTAGGACGTAAATCTGTATAAAATTGGCGTATGCCAAGCCAATGTATGCCTACATTATACGTGGGGTTATGTGTGTGTCTGTGTGACTTCAAGGTGCCTGCTGACTTATGGCAAACTCATAGATTTCATTGGGTCCCTTTCACACTAAACATTTACAGCACAATGAGTCCATTTAACTCCCACGGCTCTATCCTATGGAATATTAGGCTTTGTAGTCAGAATACCCAACCAGAGAGAACAAACTACTAACCTCAATATTCCATAAGATGCTGTCACAGCAATTCAAGTGGAATCATAGCGCTATAATTGGGTAGTGTGAAAAGGCCAGTGATTCCATCCTATGGAATCCTAGGATATTCAGTTTAGGGGGATTTTAGAACTGTTTGCCAGAGAGATTGGTCACTCAACAGTCTGAAAAATCCAGGATTCCATGGGATGCTGCCGTTGCAGTTAAGGCTTAGTTATAGTGCTGTAATTGTGTAGCATGAAAAGAATTCTGGACCATGCAGACTGACATTCTGACTTGATATACGACAACTCCTTAATAAAGCAACATGCACATGGAATCAAAAAAATGGGGCATCTGTGATTTAACTTACGGACAAGGACTGCTGGTAAGGGGAGGGGAGGCTAATAGCAAATGAGAAAAGTTCATAGTGTTCACTGTCATGTGTTTGACTTACAGAAAGGTTGGCAATTCTAAGAAATTTGTCTGTTTATATATATTTTTAAAGAGTCAAGAATCTCTTGAACGTACTGGCTATACTAAAAGAAATTATAGTTATCGTTTGTTATATGGTTATCCTTCTTGGCAGATCTTGGATTACTGTTTTGAAGTGTTTGATTACAGGATGTGTACATATTTATTTTTGCTCATAATCTTTTTGGCTTGGCCCATCGTTATTCAAATTACATCTTCCGTTGCCAGCAGGGAAGGTTAAGATTACACCACAAAGTAATTACTAGCATCAGATATACAGAAGTCCCCCTCCCTGTTGCTCAATTGAAGGCTACAGGCACAGGAGGCTGGGGATGGGGTGCACAGTGATTATTTTGCTCTTGATTTTAGTTTCCCTGCTGCCTTTGAAGCTAAAGCTTTGTGTAATTGCATTCTGCTGCAATAAATGTCTCTCCTGGAGTTGGGCGAGGGTATTCATCATTTTATGTGTATTATGTTCCTGCTGAAGTGAAGTTGTTGGCTGCGAAAGTGACAAACATACTGCCCTGATATGGCTTTTCAGTGATATATTTTGACAAAAATCTTGGAGAAGAGGGCATTCAGTGGCTGTGGGCTTTGAACAGCACAAATGAGCTTCCACCTTCAGGTGCAATTTATCTCCATCTAATGTGCTAGGGATCTATAGTGATGAAGGGGGCTGTGGCATTCATTTCCTGCTTTTGAGCATCCTGGAAGAAAAAAGATATTGTAGAGTTGGAAAAGATGCAGAAAAAAAGGGCAAGGGGAAATGATCAAGGGAGTAGAGCAGCTCCCTTGTGAGCAAAATCTACACAGATTTGAGCTGCTTAGCTATCTGCCTATCGCCATCTCTGTACAAAGCACTGTACAGCTTAGAAAAACAAGTGAGACATAATAGAGGTGTAGACAATTAAGCGTACTATGAAGAAAGTGGATGCATGGGCAGAGATTTTACTTATAGGACTTTGGGATCAATAAACTGAAGCTGAAAGGTGAAAGTTTCAGGACAGAGTAAAGGAAGCATCTCTTCTGTCAGCAGAGTTAAAATGTAGAATTCACTGCCACAAGATATAGTGAAGCTGCCAACACAGCTCTCGAAGGGGATTGGATGAATGTATGGGGGGAACTGGACCACAGGATGGTTGTGAAAGTCACTTCTGGTAAAGGAGGCAATATGAGATGGAGCAGGGAGTTGTACTTCTGTTTGGCTCTTGGGCTTCCCACAGGTAACTGGTTGGTTGCTGGGTGAATAGAATTCTGGTCTAGATTGGCCATCAGTCAGGTTTAACTGGGGTTGCCTTACATTTTACTCGGCTGCCATTGGGAAAAAAGAGCCTGTTGGAAACAGCTTCCCACAAGTTGGCACCTTTCCTATGTATTGGACTACAGCTCCCACCATCCTTTACCATTAGCCATGCTAGCTACACCTGGTGGATGTTGTTGTCCCAAAACAGCTGGAGGGTACCCAGTTGAAGGAGGTTATAGCACACTGAATTTTATGTAGTTTTTGTAAAAAGAGTGAATCAATAACAATGTAGAAAGTTGGGGAGATCTCAGGAGTTATGATAGTATTCATTTGCTGATGAATGAAGTGAGTTAAAGAACCAGCCTGATTTTCAGAGACCAGAATTGTTTTGCTTCTTAAGTAATTTTCACTTAAATATTGGAAGTAATGTGAAGGCACTGAGCCAGCAACAGAAATTATGAAACAAGCTGTGTACTCTGTTAGTATATAGGCTTGTGTGGACCCCCGGCTGCTTTGTCTAATGTCTTGTTTAGTCTTGTTCGCAGCTTTTGCTAGCAGCTTTCAGTAATTACCTTGTTTTCTGTCCTCAGCCAATCCACCTTAACCCCAGGGCTATGTTTAGGCTGCAGTTTAAAGCCCCAGGTTTCTCTGAGAAGTAATAGCCTGGGAGGGGAGATAGAAAGCTTTGCTTAATGAGTTAAATGGTGTCTCCCCAGGTTTCTTGTCCTTGGCTAAGATTGCTTTTGTTCGTGCTCCCTCCACACCTCCTCCCTGTTTCTGTGAAAGTCTGTGTATTCTAGCTGCTGATTCCTCATATATGTGTTTGCTCACCTTCTAGGTGACCTGGAAAATGAAGGCTGGTGCCTGGGTTCAGACCTTACTTCAGCCACTGTAAAGACAGAACCATCTGTGGGAGAAGCACCAGGTCTTGCTCCTTCAGTCAGCCTCACTGCAACCCCCACTCCCACAACTCTGGAAGGAGAAGGCCCCCAGATACAGGATAATGGCATGGTACTGTGTATTTTGATAGTCAGTCATTTAATTGGGCATGGTGGTGATGTCATTAAATGATGATGAACCTAAGGAAGTACTTCATCCTAGGACAGAGGGCTTCTCCTTCTGCGCCAGGGTTTGTCTGTTCTGGCGGTGACTGTCCAGTGTTTCAAACAGATGTCATTCCAGTCAGTTTCTTAATGTTGTTGTTGCTGTGTGCTTTTAAGTTACATATGGTGATTCTAAGACAAACCTATCATGGGGAGATTTATTCAGAGGAAGTTTGGTATTGCCTTCCTCTTAGGCTGAGATATTGTGACTTGCCCAGGGTTATCCAGTGAGTTTCCATGGCATAGTGGGGATTTGACTGCTGGTGTCCTGGAGTCCAATCCAGTGCTCACACTGGCTCTCAATCACCTTCCACCTGACCCTTTTAACTGGAGATGCCAGGGGTTGGATCTGGGAATTTTTTTGCATGGAAAACATGTGTGCTATCACCAAGTAATAGTAGTAGTCCTTCCCCTTGATAAAATTCCTGAAGATGTCAGTCTCTGTAAATGTCCCTAGCATCAGTTGATGGCTTCCACATTAGTAAGACATTGAAGCCAGTCTAGGTCTTAGTCTGAACTTCGAAGGAGATATCCAGCATGCCGAACCCATTTTGGCAATAGGGTTCAACACGCCAGATAACTCCATTAATTCTGGAGGAAATTCATTGCTTCATTAACGTGGAAGCTATGAGCTTCCATTGACCAGAACAATTTCATTTTCATGTTTTTGAAGAGTCAGGGTTAGGCTGTCTTGCACTTCAAGCAATGTCTATGGCCATTGTTACAAGTTATGAGGAAAAGTGAGAGGAAGCCTCTCATGGCCATTCCCAGATCCTTGAAGCATCTCTCTTTACCATATGTAAACCTTAATAAAGTGAGAATTATTATTTCTTCCCTCTTTATCAGGGAAGAGGACTCCTAACCTGCAGACCTAATCTGACCTGCATAAAGTCCGATGCTGTTTCTCAAAATCCCTGTCCTTAGGAAGATTTCCTTTTTTTTGTTGCTAATTTTCATAGCTGGGATGGCAAGCACAGTGTGGGACAATCCCATCATTCTCCATGATCACTGATCTGAAATATCAAAGGAATTCCATCATCTGCATTGAGAAGGCTGATGCTGGAGGGAGTTTATGTTGTCCCTAGCCATGACAAGTAACTCTTCAGAAAAACCTGACTTAACTTTAGAAGATAAAATTTAGGAACAAGAGTTCCACAGGACAGGACAGTAATTTTTCCAGACCATCGCATTCTTGCTAATTCTGCTCTCTATATAGCCTAGTCCATTTGCCACTTTGATCAGTTCTGCAATTTTGGAGGAGGGGAAAAAAATGGGACTGCTCTCATCTCATGATTTCTATATACAATAGGAGATGAGAAACTTGTGGTCTTCCAGATGTTACTGGGCTGCATCTCACTTCATCACATAACTATGCAGGATAGGGCTGATGGCAGTTGTACTCCAACAACATGGATAGATCACAAGATGCCCACCTCTGATTTTCCAAGTTTTTAAGAGAAGTGATGTTGCAGATGTTTCCATTATGGTTATCAAGTTTATTGGGTTAACAAAGTGACAAAATAGAAACCAGACGGATTCTTTCTTAATGGCTAGAAGTGTTTTTAAGACTGAATTTTAGAATATTATACTAAATAAAAGTGGACCCTTTTGTATCTGCATATGCCAAGCACACCAATTAATACATCAACAGAAAAATAAGATTGGTATGGATTTAATTCTTACTCAAACCTCATATCATCATATTGATTGATAGAATTTACTAATCACATCAAATTTGTAATGAGACATCCCCACAAAATATACAAATTAATTGTCACTTTTCACACTGCAGGTACAACTATTCTTCTCTGTATTTATCTGAGACTGTAATATTTGTGTATTTACCATTGACATATTAAATAAAAGGATACCAACTTAAATAAAAGGAAAATGTCTTAGCTTTTCCTTTATGCAGCAAAATAGTGTGAGACAGATCTTTTAATACTGTATAGATAGTGAATTGAGAGCCAGCATGGTGTAGTGGCTTGAGTATTGGAGGACTATGACTCTAGAGACCAGGGTTCGAATCTCCAACTCAGCCATGGAAACCCACTGGGTGACCTTAAGTAACTCCCCTCTCTCTCTCTCAGCCTCAGAGGAAGGCAAAGAGAAACCCCCTCTGAACAAGAAAACCCCATTATAGGTTCTCTTTAGGGTTGTTACAAGTCGGAAAAGATGCAACAGCAAGGATAGTGAATAATTTTTCTACCCTTAGGCTACTGCTAGTCAGATTACTACAATATAAAACCTCACTAAATTTTTATATGAGATAGTGTAGTTAATCTCCTTCAAAGAGGCATAATAGACGCAGTTTGTGATCAGTATCAGCTTCTTCCAAATAATGGGAAACCTGAATTACCAGCTCCCAAAAAGAGCTAATAACTGAGCATTCCTGGCACATATACCAGTGGCAGACAAAAATCTCTCCAACATACTGAAGTGGTATACACCATTTAAGGAATAATGTTAATGTGTTTTTTCTAGTATGAGGTGAGAAACACTTTTGGGACAACATTTTGGCCCAAGTAATGTTAAATACCTGAAAGTCAGGTGGCTCATTTTGAGTCTTTTGTATTAGTTGTTTGGCACTCATCTTGGAAGATATCAAGAGAACATGGGTTTGGAAAGAAGTCATGTACAGACAGAAAGAACCAGCATGGTATGGTGGTTTGAGTATTGAACTAGGAGACGAGTGTTTGAATCCCTGCTTAGCCATTGAAACTCACTGAGTGAGCTTGGGCAAGCCACCTTCTCTTAGTTTGAAAGAAAGGCAATGTCAAACCTCTTCTGAATAAATCTTCCCCCAAAAAACCTATGTTGGGGTCAATCTGGAAGTACGTAACAAAAATGGACAAAAAACTGAACTGATGTGGCTGTTCAAAAAACAACCCTGCAATCTCTGCTGGATCTACAGTGGAAGCCTGGCAGATATGTCAGTGGGAAATATCTTCAGCTGTATAACATTACTGATGGCTGTTAAGGTATCTTCCAGCACTCTCTGGTTTCTGTAGATCAGTTGATTGGACAGTATGGAAAAAGGACATTTATACATTCTGAGGGATTCCTACCCTTCAGGTAAAACCTATATCCTTAGAACAGTTACAGTAGCTTTTGCACCCGCATGGTGAGGGGCGGGGCACAATCTTACCTTTTTTCCTAAATTAAAAGCTTTCTGGGACAAGCACAAGCAAGCCAGATAGACACGTTTTAAAAAATGACAGATCTGGATGGATAGGCTCCGGATATGGCTGATAACCCCCAGGAACTGATACCTAAGCTGTATGACCTTTTCCTTAATAAAACAACTCATGCCTAGAGGTTTGATTTGTCTTTCAATTCTTTATCCTTCAGGCTAAACCGCTGAGTCACAAAGCTCTTCCCGAGATCAAATTGGAGCCTCATGAAGTGGATCAGTTCCTCAACCTTTCTTCTAAGGAAGGTTTGTCATTTATCATCAGTTTCCTGACATATTATGGACAACAAATGAGAGCACTTCTGTCTAAAGGGGGATGTGTTGGGATTTATAATTACCATTTATATATAGGCACTGGGAAAGCTGCACTTGAAAAGAAGCTGGTATAAATTTAGTTGTAAATTGCTGGTGATCAGGAGGAGTGCTGGCTGTAGGCTGTAGGCATGTCATTGTCAAGAATGTGTCTTTGCTGTATGAGTTCTGTCCTTTCGGCCCAAAGTGCTCAGCGGCCCACAGGGAGTGTATATGGTAATTGGAAGGTTTGATGGCTTCTCCTCCTTGCCAGGACCAGATTAAGGGTGTAGCGGGGGGGGGGCAAAATGATGACCCTGCCCCCAGTAAGAATTCTGCCCCCTTAGTTAAATTTTTCTTCATTCCCCACATTTCTAGCATTTGCAGGAACTTAAAGCTCCAGTTTAGCATTAAGAAATATAGTCTAGACATCCAAAGGAAAAGGGCAGAAAACATAAGAGGACTAGGTGTGAATAATATTCAGTGTCTCACTCTTTGCAGTGCTCAAAATTTGGGGACTGAAGGAAAATTTCAGGGGGAAGAGAATTCTTATTTGGAGGGGCAATGTTCTCTTTTCTTTACCGTCTCTCTGTAGCTACATCCCTGAGCCAGGCTAAGATGTTCTGTTGCTTCAGGAGGAAGACAAAACAGCATTCACCACCATTTCATCTATAGAAAAGGTGGGGAAAGTGTGGCCCTCATGCTGTCCTCAAGGCCCTTTGTGGCCCCCAAAGCTTCTGTGCCATCATTTTGGGAACCACAAAAAGGCCCCCAAGAGGTCCTGGAGACCTCAAGAATTAAAATCTTCCACCTTCCGCAATGCCTGGAAAAATGCAGAAGCTGCAACTTGAAATAACTACAAGTCATCTGAAAATTGGGGCGGGGTAGCTCACGCCTGTTGTATTAGGTGAATATTAGCCTCCAAACCGTCTGCAACTAACCCCTCCCCCTGGATCTGCAGAAATTGATCAACCACAACTTGAGTGGCCCTCCCACACTGCTGAAGAAACAGCATCTTTCATTTCATCTGAGGGCTGTTGTCTGATATAGGAAGTTGAGGGCAAGGTGTTTGGAATATACAGTTTTTTTCCTTCAATGGAGGGCAATGATTTGGGGATGCTGAACCCTCTGTACCAGCTGTTACCTGAGGCAGCTGTCCCATCTTGCCTAGCAATGAGGTTGTTTATTTTTGTAATTGCCCATCTGCATGGGGAAGATGTATAAAGAGGACCCCAGGGAGTCAACTGTGCGTTCTTTTCTTGGGTACACACTAGAGCTTGGAAAGGTACTTTTTCAGAGGTCTTGTGCCCCTAACCCTAGTGAATGTGGAAGTACTTTTTCAGATTACAATTCCCAGAATCCTCCAGGCAGCATGACTGTGGTACCGCTCTTGTTTGGATTGGTCCATGTGCCATGGAGAAGTGATTCTTCCGCACTCAGCAGTTTCAGTTCAGAAGTCCTTGCTCCTTTGTAATGGAGACCCAAATAAGTATCTTAGTACTGACAAGCAAAAGTTGGATACTAAGCCATGATCAGGGCAGGATAACCTGTGGTGTTCTGCTTTTCTTGTTAAGTTTCTCTGAGAAGATAAGATTCATTGATATGCCCGTTCTTACATCTATAGCTGCTGTCTTGCTATGTTTTCTGTGGCCGCTAGTACAAAGAAGGATGTGCTTTTAATTGCATTATTAAACTGTACCTTTCCTTGTTAGGATGATTTTAAATCAACAAAGAATTCCCTGACACATTCATAAAACATTTTTTATATAAGTCTCTGCTAAACAATACAGTGAATTCATAAAACTGTGGTTGCCGGGCTTTCTGGGAGGGTACAGGGAAGCTGTGATAATGACAATGGTTTAATTGTTTTACTTGTGGGTATGCCCTCAGTGCTCTAGCTTCTATTGTGTGTGCAAGCAATGTGTATTTGAAATATTGGATGGTTGTGGGCCATGTATATTCTTTATCTGCTTTTTGAATGTTTGAAACTCTTTGGCTTTTTATTAAAGTTGACACACTCCGGCCTAGTTCTAGTGTAACCACGTCATCTCTTCCCTTCTTCCTTCATACGCTTGACCTTGAGAAAAATGTTGTAGTTTGTTAAACTGATTTTTTTTCATTTCCAAACAGAGAAACTGTGTTTAGATGTGCTAGTAGTGCTCCTAGTTCCCTGGTTCAGTTCTCACAGGGAAACTGTAATTGTACAAACCACAGTGTTTTCTTCCAAGACCATGCCTGTGATAGGACTGACAAGTGAGCAAGCTTGGGAGTTTTACTTTTTTGGTAGTTTCCAGAATCTTTCAGTCAGTGGCTATGCTGGCTAGGGAATTCTGGAAGCAGTAGTCCATTTTCCCCCCAAGCTCTGGGAGGGAGACTAGGCAGATGAGACACATTTTTTATCTAATGAGATAATGAGAACAAGGTTGCTAATCTCTGAACTAAGCTGGTATTTTTGCTAAAGTTTAAGACAAACTTTCTATTGTTGTTTTTTATCCCTGTTTGTCTCTCTTTCAGTGGTGGATACCCTGCACATGCCTCCAACCCCTCCCAGCAGCCATGGCAGTGATTCAGAGGGTGGACAGAGTCCAGCCAGGTCCCTCCCGCCATCAAGTCCCACACAGTTGCAAGCCACTGTCAAAGTGACATCACGCACAGCTTCGGCACTCACCAATTCCCCTCTCTTAACAGCACCACATGTAGGGGACAATGGTTTCTTTTTTTCCTCTCTCTTCTCAGTAAATTCAGTATCTTTGATTTTTCACACACCTTGGGTGATAACAGAAACCTCCCACAGTAAAAATACAGTTAAAGTTCCTTCTGTTCTGAAAGCTAGCTTTTTTTTTAGCAGAGTAAATGTGAAACTCTAATGGAAAGCAGTTATTTTCAAGAATGCAAAAATCCAAGCACTGAGTAGTCACTGGGATCTAAAAGATCTGAGCCTGGCAACTGGCACCTGAGACTTAAAAAAAAGTTCTTCCTTCTTGATAACTTGCATTTGCAACATATTTTGCACACTTGGGTATTTGCATAGTTCAACAGATGAATATTTCCAGCTGAGGGAGACTTTGTATTTGATCTCTTTTGAACCTGTGCTTACACGGAGCTGTTGTCCATGCACCTGATTCTTGCAGTTTATATCAATCCAGGAGTTTAACCAACAGTGGTGCCCATCTGTTTGCAGGGCAGATGGACAATAAAACAGGATCAGCAATGTTCATTCTGCCTTCCTATGCTAGCCATGTAGTTTTCCAGATACTTTGAGCCTCAATTCCCAGCATCTCCAGGCAGCATGCAAGGGTAGGTTGCAGTGTAATATTACTTGAGGCTGAGAGAGTTGGCCTTCCACATTCACTGGGGTTAGGAATGCAGGAACCTTGCAGAAGTGGAAAAATCGCAATATCAAAATGTGTGTGTGTTACTGAGAGGGCTGAGGCATGGGGGGAGAATGGGCACCCAGGATGCAAAGCAGGTTGGGGAAAGGTGAGGGAAAGGGGTGGGTTAGCATGATGGCCCTGTGCTTTCTCTATATCACCCATCTCCTTCCTTGTGTATGGGGGTGCATTGGGAGAGAGTTTGTGGAGGTGCTGAAAGATCAGACTGTGAGCTGTCCTTAGCTGGCCCAGCAGGAGAAGGATATATGAAAGTCAAACTCAAAAATGTGGAGGGCTGACTATACAATCAGTCTGGATTTGTCTGTACAAGGAGGGAGTTTAGTTCTGAAGACGGGGAAGTTAGTGAAGGCAGGATTAGGATCTTTAAACAAACACACAGAAGATATCTGAAGATTCAAACAGCCAGAGGGAAGGAGCAAATAGTGGACAAAAGCTAGAGTGGCCATTTTCCCCCCAATTCCTGCTGTACAAATCAAACTTGAAATGGCTATCTAAGGCAGCTGCAGTTTTTGGTTGAGTAACTGGTGAGATTAGTTCACTAAAAATATTTTGATTGACTAATGATAGCCTGATTTAGGGCCTTTAATTGTTGAATATTAAAAAAAAATAACAGATGGCAAGAGATATCGTAAGAGTATTCATGCTTGAAAGAAAAAGAGAAGCAATGCCTCTCCTAAGATGATGATGATAATATTTATTTCTTACTGGCCTCTCCCTGTGGTTTGAGACAGGGAACATAAGCAAATTAGAAACATAACACCAATTAAAAAAGCATATAAAATGATATGTAATAAAACAATCAATACACAAGTTAAAATTCATAATTTAAAAATCATCTGAAGAGGCTTCCCAAAAGAGAGTGGCCTTTACTACTGTTCTAGACTTAAACCGTGTGTCTAGCTGATGAGTTTCCTCTGGAAGGTCACACCACAGCATGGGGATGGTTGAAAAAAATGTCCTCTGGGTAACAAGTGTTGTCAGACTACTTTTGGTGACAATGAACGCATGTGCATCTAAAAACATATTTTTTCCCCTTAAAACTATTGGTGTTTTTGAAGAACAGATTTAATCAATCAGTTTCTCTGTTTTCAAGATTTCTTTAGTGGGGTGACAACCCTCAGTAAGAATGATTTCAGCTGCAGCTATATTCCTTTGGAGAACAGACCTATTGTCTAGCCAGGATCCTTTCACAGTGGTTCTCAACCTGTGGGTCCCCAGATGTTTGTGGACTTCAGCTCCCAGAGCCCCAGCCACTATGGTCAATGCTCAGGGCTTCTGGGAGCTGAAGTCCACAAACATCTGGTGACCCACAGGTTGAGAACCACTGCGTGGTGTTACACGGGCAGTGTTACTCTCTTTGCACTTGTGCAGGGAGGTGGCAGTAGCAATGGAGTGAGAAAGACGGCAGTTTTGAATTGCCTATTTCTTGTATGTTTGGCTTGCAGTTGTGTCAACAAGCACCATAATTTCATTTTGCCTTCCTTTGATGCCTTCCCTTGATTCTTGCCACCACCGCCTTCACTGCCACTGTTGGCATGACTATGCTAGCAGAGGTGTAGGATATTGACCTCTTGTTCTCTGGAGCTCTGTGCATGCATATATAATGCCAGAACTTGTGTTGATTTGTGGAAGCTTTTGATTTCTGAAATATGTATATATTTAATCAACTACCCCCACTTCTGTGGCTCTTGTAGAAACTGCAGGGCACAGGTCCTCTTATCTTGACAGAGGAAGAAAAGAGAACATTGATAGCAGAAGGGTATCCCATCCCCACAAAATTGCCCCTCACGAAAGCTGAGGAGAAAGCACTGAAGAAGATCAGAAGGAAAATCAAGAACAAGGTACAGTATCATTAGCTACATTTGTTCTCTTTTGTAAGTCTTTGGAGAATCATAGAATCATAGAGCTGGAAGAAACCACAAGATCCATCAGTTCCAATCCCCTGCTATGCAGGGGTGCACAAAACATTCCTGACAGATGGCCATCCAGCCTCTGTTTAAAACCTCCAAAGAAGGAGACTCTGCCATACTCCCTGGCACTGTATTCAAGTTGACTCTGATTTACTGTCATCCTACCATGGGGTTTTTTTGGCCAGATTTATTCAGAGGAGATTGCCTTCCTCTGTGGCTGAGAGATTGTGACTTTCTCAAGGCTACCCACTGGGTGTCCATGACTGGGCAGGGATTTTTATCCTTGTCTCCTTAAGTCCTAGTCCAGCACTCAAACCAGTATACTGCAGTGGCTCCATTAGCTAACTAGTGTTTCTTATTTCCAGTTGTGGGCAGAGGTAGGGTCCTTGGGCAACTTAGGAGTTGGCAAAAAGTTTTTGGATTACAACTAGTAGATTCCTCCAGCCCAGTTAGTGGGGAATTCTGAGACTTGTAGTCCTGAAAAGTAACATTTTCAAGCTCTGATTAAGACACTTCCAGTGGGTCTGACATTGCTACCACCACCCATTTTTTTGCTTCCATTCTCTGGGATCAATTTGTGTAGCTTCTCAGAGAGCAAAGGCAAGACAAACAGGGGCTGCTCCTCATTCTCTCTGCCCCTTCTGTTGCCCCATCACTTAGTTAAATGATCAAACAGCAACAAGCAAGATCAGTAGGCTCCTGGGCTTGGCAGTGAGTCTGACTGGTGTGATCACTGGTAATGCTGGTCCTGTTTTCTTCCTTATACCATAAAACTATGCTATCATTATGTCCCATGGCAAGCTATGCTCAAAGCATCTTTATAACATCAGACAGAAGGGTATGATAGTACTAAAACATATTGGTCAGGGTTGACAAGTGTTCTACTACAACGCATGTGGGTTTGAGGGAAGCTACCCTAATATCACATCTGACAAAGAGTGTGCTTTTCCCCCTCCAACATGGACAACCTATTTGTATGCAAAACATACACTGATTTAGTTGACAAAAATATTATAAGAAATTTAGGAACAATGTTTCTAAATGGTTTGGAGTTGTATTCATTTTCCAGTACTGTTTGTTCTAGTTACCACTGTTGGAAATTCTGCTTACTGTGAATGGTGTCTTGCTTTCACTTGCAGATCTCTGCCCAAGAGAGCAGGAGGAAAAAGAAAGAATATATGGACAGCCTGGAAAAAAAGTAAGCTTGCCAGAATAAGTCATGTAATAGGATTGCCATGAAGGTTTTGGAAAGGATAGATGGAAATGGAAGAGCCTATATATGGCTCCATGGTAGAGTAGATGGTTTTCATGCAGAGAAGCCCAGGCTCAGTCCCAGACATCTCTGGTTCAAAAGTTCTCTCTGGGATGCTGGGAAAGCTCACCTGAGCTGAGGCCCTGGATTACTGGTTAGATATGCCAGTGATCTGACTCCTTTTAAAGCAGCTCTGTATATTCACAGAGGTGTCCAGATGCTGGTAAGTAGTTGATTTGCTTGTTTGGAATGTCTGCAAAGGGCCACCAACATGGCTACAAGGACTTGGAAGCATGTGTGAGTATGTGGTGTGTCGTGCCCTCTAGTGGCTGTATTAGGGAAAAAGCCTTTTGTCATTGACCCTTGGAGGTGATACCCAGATGATAGTTATTCAGAGACAGTTATTCAGATTAAGAAAGGTGACTTTTTAGACTCTTCTTGTCTTCATCCTTTGGGACATCCTCCTGCTTTTAAAAAACTCCTGTTTTAGACTCCTAGACTCAGAGCATGGCTAGGGGATTCTAGGAGTGGAGTGAAAAGAAAGTCATTTCCCAAGCTATGGAGGTAATGTTGTAGAGCTGTCACTGTTTGCAGTACCCATGCTATGACCACAACCTGGAGTGCAGTGAGCTGGAGAAATAAGATTTCTTTCTCAGTTGGCATGTGATTCTATTTTCAGAATAAAGGGCTGGTAGCAAATCTTAGTGTCTGACAGCAGCCCAGGAACTAAGTACCTTGGGGTTTTTTTCAGCTCAGAGTCAGATCTTTCCACATTTAATTTCTTTATGTGTTTCCTAGGGTTGAGACCTGCTCAAATGAGAACAGTGAGCTTCGCAAGAAAGTGGAAGTGCTGGAGAATACAAACAGGTAAGACTATAAAACTGCTAAGAAAGATACTAGACTCCTCCACCCTGGGTCTTGATTCCTGACAATATTTGTATTAACAGCAGTATTGACTAACCAGTTGACATAAGCTTGTATGAACACGATTTTGAATTGGGAGTCAAAAGACAATGGGGAATACCAGACTTCTGCTGCTGTTGATTTTATCACCAAGAAGAAGGGCACAGCCTTGCTGTCCTCCACAGAGCCTAAATTATGCTTCTCCCCCTCCCCCTCTCATTTTATATTCACGACAGTCTTATGAGGTAGATTATTGCAAAAGTTTGACTGGCCTGAATTATACTTGGACACCTATTGCTTCATTGATTCTGTTC
Organism: Iguana delicatissima; assembly: GCA_948472985.1. Classification (NCBI taxonomy): domain Eukaryota; kingdom Metazoa; phylum Chordata; class Lepidosauria; order Squamata; family Iguanidae; genus Iguana; species Iguana delicatissima. The sequence goes on from CAOKZL010002093.1 coordinate 170,042, forward strand.
TAGTTGGGTTTTATTTAGGCCCAAATTTTCCCAGTCCAATCACTACACCACTTGACTTTTTAAATTGTCCTTTTAAAAATCTAGCTTTTTATCATCTTTCCAAGGAGTGATCAGAATGCCTAGCAATAAATGGAAAACAAACATTTTTAACATCAAAACACCAACTCAATAAATACATGAAGTAGCTGTGTAGTTTTGTAACAACTTATTTTTTAAGTTTTTTAAAAAATAGAGATTAGATTGCACAAAAATATTTGGATCTTATATGAATGTTATGGATTGTGGCATAGAAATATTTCTTTAAAAACATTGTTGCAACAAATCAAGTGAAAATTGTGGAGTGTGGCATATACCTTTTCTTGGCTTTAGGTGGCCAGTGCAGCGTTATGCACTAAAAAAGGGACAGCTAAAAAGGATCCTGTCATTCCAACATGAGGAGTGTCAGGAGTGAACAAATTCCATCAGGAGTGGCTTTGCTTTTTGATTGTGTGTCTGAGTTTTGTCAGCTTTCTGCACTGTGACAGCCTTAAGAGTAGTGAGTGAACTTGGCATATATTTTAAAAGCGCCTAGATAATAGAATGCAGTCGTGCATTTCTCAGATGAAAGTGATAGCAGTGTGAAGTGGTAGTGATGGGGATTTCCTTTTGATGATAAAAGGCCTTGAAATGGTTTTAGAGTTTGACTGGCAGTCAGCATGTATTACTAATTGGATGGCAAGTGCTGTTTCTAATCTCCACATCTCATATTGCAGAGGCAGTCCCAGAGTTCATTGTCTCCCACACACAACTTATGCGCTGAAGGCAGAATTATAGTGTTACCATAGCAAGCATGGGTTCCCATACCTACATTTGCTGAAGTGATGTGGGGGCAGAGGAAATATTTGTAAGGGGAAATTGGCAGGTTGAAGGGTAAGGTGCTTAAATGTTCTTGCATCTGTTTATTTCTGCCTTGCCAATCACCCTTCTCCTGACTATCTTTCCACCCACCTTGCCCTGCTCAACTGTTTCTTTGAGAGCCTGGTTGACACCTACGAATTAAAAATGGCCTAGGTGGTCTTTGCAAGGAACATTGTGATGGTGAAAGGCAAAGCACTGTCTGCTAATTCTTCTCTGTAGAGGATGGACTGCAACTCCATAATGGAGCACATAATGCATATGTAAGCAATCTCATATTTAATCCCTCATATTCCCACCACTCCAGAATAGGATTTGGTAGCAGGTGATGTGAGACCAAGACCTCTGTGAACTCCTGGAGATGTGTTAACAATAAGATAGAAGTCATCGAGATGGACAAGTAGCCTCATGTGGTTTAAGGCTGTTCCCATATTCCTGAACTGCAGAGATTAGAAGATTTACCTATTTCATCTGCAACCCTGAATCCCCCAGTTTAGGCATTGGCCGTGGTGAAATTCTGAGAGCTATACTCAGATTCACTTTTCCAGGCTTTGCTTAATTGTAAAGACTGCCCTCCACATTAAGGATACTTTTCTACTGCAAAAGTAGAAAAAGTGCAAATATCCAAATGTGTGTGTATCTGCCTGCCTGTGAGAAAGGTGCTGAGGCATGGTGGGGAGGCTGGGCACCCAGGGTCCAAACCAGGTCAAGGAAAGGAGAGAGAAAGGGGTGGGGCCTATACTTCCTTTCTCTTTCCCATCTCCTTCCATGAGTGTAGGGGAACATTGGGAGAAGGTTTGTGGTGCTAGGAAATCAGGCTGTGAGTAATCTGTAGCTGGCCAGGCAATGGCTGGTAAAGGAGGAAGAGGACTAGAGGGTGGGTTTTGAATGGGCTGTGTGGCCGTATTGGAGCAGCTGAGAGGGAAGGTTCTCTTTCTGGCCATGAGTGGTGTCTTTTTAAAAAATCCCCCTAAGAAAAACTCTTCTCCAGATTTCTCAGTAGTAGCCTTAACTGAAATTTTGCATTATGTAACATTGCTTATATTTAGCACAACAAGCAGTGAAAATCCAGAAGTTTTTAGTATAGTTAGCTGACTATCCTAATATCTTTAAATTTTATTACTTAGATTGGGATTTGAAAGCAAAATATTCCAGTGTCATTTCTGCATGTGTATAACTCTTCAATTCCCATTAAAACTGAATAAACATTGCTTATGAGGTTTTCAGTGAGATACAACTTTCAGGCTATTTTTTCTTTATCAGATTTTTTCACAGATAAAGCTATGAATTAAAAATCTCAGCAACCATTGATCCTTCAGTATATTAGAAATTTTGCAGAAGTATTTGTACTCTTCTAGCAATAGCCATGTAAATAATGAGTTGTTTGTTTTGTCTGCTTCTTTCTCTGTCATACATAATCATCCTGATTCAACTAAATTCCTATGTACATGGAAACAGATGTACAAAAAACTGTGTAAGCTAGGGATGGGCAACAACACAGAATCCATTTTAGCAGCACTCTATACCCAGCTACCAAATTTGTCATTCTACTCCCATATTTCAGCATCATGGCAGTGGCAACACGTCTCCTGTCATGTACCTTGTTTTATAATAAAATGGCACTTTTTGAAAAGTTGGCATCACACTGCCACTACTTCAGAAGCTGCTAGGAAAGTACATCCAGCTTCTGTTATAAACCTCCAGTGATGGAGGGGATGTAATTTTCTGAGGTAGTCTGTTCCAATGCCAATCACTTCATACTCCTAAGATGTTCCTATTTAGTCAAGAAACATTCCTAGGGTGACCATCCTTCAACAATGGAACAAGACTGCCTTGGCAAACAAGGCACACTCCTTCACTGAAAGATGTAATCAAAGGCCAGAAGGCCATCTCTCCAGGCTGTGAATTTCTTACGTTGGCAACAGGTTGCATTAGGTGATAATTAAGTTCCCCTCCAACTTTAGGAACAGATGTATTTGTAGATGGAATTATCCCAGATTTTATGGACTGTGAAATATATTCTCTAGAGTCAGAACCATTACATCAGGGCTGCTAAGTGGACTTACTGCCTGAGCCCAGGTCTTTCCATCCATGTCTGGCATTGTGTTGAGTGGACAATAATTGGCCTTGTTTGTTGAACTTCAGTTGTAAGTCATTGAGCAGAGGCTGACTGAATGTTGTGCTTTGCACCTCACCTAACACGCCCACACAGCTAAATGAAAAAGTTAAATGGAAAGGCAGGAAACTTATCTTCACACTGCAAAGCTGTGAAACAGTTGAGCTTCTGTTGGCAAGGGAAAAGCAAAGATATGGTGGCTTGGAGAGGTGAATTCTTTAATTGAATCGCACCCATTAAGTGTATTGGACCAAGAGTAAAAGGATACCATTTTTGCAGATGGACCACTTTAGGGCTTCTGTTTTATACTCTTGCCTCTTCTTTTTCTTGTTAATCTATTAATGTATTTGCTCCACCAATGCCTTTTTGACCTTCAATAAGGTGTATTGTTGGATCCTCTCAGTGTATCATCCATTTCTCCCTGCCTCTCTTTAATGGCTTCTCACTCAAACCACTCCTTCCATTTTCAGTATACAGTTGCCAAAGTAAGATGTTATTAATAAACTGAAGGGAGTCTTCTCTGTGGAAGAGCAAGGCTTCTGACCTTGAGTTATCTCCTCCCATGTTTTATGTCTAAATAAAGCATTAAGAGTTTGAAAGAATTTTCGGTATAAAGTGTAGGGTGGCCACAATCAGGCACATTTGTTGTCATCTCAGTTTCTTATTATTGATTTGGTGGTTGTCTGTGAGTATTTTAGGAACACGGGAAGCTGATTTATACCAAATCAGGCTATTTATTCATCTGGCCTGGCATTGTTCTTTCTGACTGGTAATGGCTCTGCATATTCTCCAGTAAATAGCACTTCCCAGCACCAACTACCTGATCCTCATTAACTTAAAAGTGTCAATGACTGAATCTGGGATCTTCTGCATAAATACATGCATTTGCTGTACCACTGTGTTATGGTCATGTATTTCTTGTCATATAATATGATAGAAACAACAAACTGGACCAGTCCTGGCACCAAATTGGTAGCTGGGCTTGGAAAAGTTGCTCGTTTGGATTGCATCTTCCAGAATCCTCTAGCCAGTGTGGCCATTGACTATATTGGCTGTGGGATTCTGGAACTTACAGTCCAAAAAGGGAACCTTTCCAAGCTCTAGCCAGTAGTTTCACTAGGTATCAGAAAGACTGAGCTGTGAAGCTCATAATAAGTCGTTTTCTGCAGAATGTTCTCAAAAGCAAAGACTTTGTGGCACCTGGCTTTTACTTTCAGGTTCAGACATTATGCACCAAACCACATAGATTTCCTATATTTGTCTCCAGATGTGTCAACCCAGAGGCTTCTCAAAGGATTTAATATATTTTGCCTACAAAGGAGCTTGTAACCTCACACAGGAAAAGTATGGGCTGGATCGCAAAGGAATTGCCTTTGTTTCTAACAATGGAGAACAAAGGTTTACAACCTTGCCTTGCCTTGCCTTTGTGTCCCAAGATACCTCATGGCTAACAAGGAATGCTGCTTTTACCTGAATCAAAAGTCCCTCCATCACCATCTTTAATTCAGCTGTAACATCTCAAGAAAGATGCAGCTCTGTGACCCTCCATCATCCCATTTATTCCCCTAAAATGACTTCTGACATCCAAGTCTGATGAAGGAGAAGCCTTTGAGCTTTGAAAGCTTGTATAATGTGTGTTGTGCCTTTTGGTTGGCCTAATAAATAGTATCTCCACAGTGTGTTTTTTGGATTTTGCTATACTTTCCTTCCCTTGTGTCCTTTTCTAACCAAATTCCAAGCCCATAGGGTTCTAAGCAATGCCTGGCACGGGAGCCTGCCTTCAACAGAACAGCAGGTGTAAGTAACAAGAAGAGCCCTGCTGGATCACACCAAAAGCCTGCCTGATCCAACCTACTGTTCACATACTAGCCAACCAGGTGCCTCTGGGAAGCCTGACAAGCAGGTGCCATACTACTTAATAACTGTAATAAGAAAAGGTTTAGCTTGTCCACATAGCCCTCCACTGGGACCATTTAGGGTGCTAATTTAAGCCTGAACTTCTAGAGTCCTTGGATTCATTTACACTCTAATTAGGTTTTTAAAAAAATCAGAAGACAGGCAGATATAAATGCAGCTATAATGATACTTTGGGGAATGTGTGTCCTATAACTGGGCTTAAAAACTATGTTCGTTCTTAAAAAAAGAATAGGTATTAGTTCCATTTCACCATTTTATCTTTATTAAAAGAACATGGTGGTGGTATGTGGGGATCCTCCTGTTTTAAAATATGGTACTGAGGATGTGAAGAAAAACTTGTGTACCATTTTCAGTATTGAATATTTCTATTCTTTGCAACATCTCATTTTTACTTTGTGAGTAAAATCATAGGTCCACAGCATGCTGGATGAAACTGCATAGGTGCTTGAGCCATTCCATGATCAACTGTTGCTGTCTCTATCTTGTGTGGGTGGGCGAGTGTGTATCATTACTGACAGGCCCCAGTGAATTGAAATCTTAGAATATCCTATTAATCTGACAGAGCATAAGGACAGAGAATAGGAGTGATATGGGTCGGGTGGTGGGAGGGAGAAAAGCAACTTCAACGACACATTGCATAGCTACGCTACAGAATATGATATTCCAAGAGGTAGAAATGGAGGCCAGGTTGGACAGTGAAGAGGGAGATAGACAAACTCATGGAGGCTAAGACAATGAAAGTCTACTAGTCCTTACCTCCAGTATCAGAGGTAATATCACTCTCAGAGACAAATGTGGACATTGGGATATATTCCCTCCAGCATTTCACAGATGAAAACTGGGACACATCTGGCCAAGCAACATCATAGTATGGTCAAAAGTTATTAATGAGGAAGAAGACACAAGCTAGATAAAGTTTTAACAGTTTGCTTTTGCATGAATCTACAGGAGGGGAAGATTCCACACCCTCCTCTCCCCTTCCCCTGCTGAAGTAATTGAATACAAACTACTTTTCCACTTTGAACACTGTGTGCAGCAACATGGAATAAGCTGAGGACAAAGGGGGAAAGTAGGAGGAGGAAAGAGAAACTGGTACATTTTAAAAGCAGCTGAAAAAGTGGGACAACTGAGGACTGATCGGGACCATCAAATTGGGACAGTTGGAGCATATGAGAGGATGCCTTTGTGTTCATGTTCTGCTGGGGCTTTCTGTAGGAACCTTGGATGATTTTAGGACTGATCTGCCACAGCTCTTCTTACCTTCTGATATGTTTCCTTAATGTATTATGATTCCTACTGCTGTTTCACTTACTTTCAGAACACTCCTGCAGCAACTGCAGAGACTCCAAGCCATGGTGGCTGGCAAAGTGTCACGCTCATGTAAAGCTGCAAGCACGCAAACAGGGACCTGCATCATGGTAAGCTTCTCCCATCCATGGCTTTTCCCCAGACCTTGAAAAAACTTTTTTTTTTTTTTTTTTTGGTAGCATGGCTCCGAGAATTCTCCAGTTACCTTGGCCATGGAATCTGGGAATTGTGTATCAGTGTCCATGCTGGCAGGGGATTTTTTGGAATTGTGCAAAAAGTAATGTTTCCAAGATCTGTTTTCTCCTTCACTTGCTGTTGTTTGGTTTAATCCAGAAGTATGCAAAGTGCAACCTGTATGTTTCATGGCACCACTAGACCTCACTTTTGAGAACCCTGGGCTGGGGTCATATGCTGAGGATGAGCACCAGAATAAAATTTGGGAGTTCAAGGCAGGGTTCAGTTTTGTATGGGGCAGAGGTTTGAAATGTTACCTTCTTAGACTACAACTCCCAGAATCCCTCTGCCAGCCTAGCAGCTGCTATAGACCTGAACTTCCTTGGGTGACAGAATATGCAGGCTCAGAGACTGGCAACTCTGAAAAAGACCAATTGTGGTGAAGAAAATTACTCCATTAATTTCAGTTCCCTGCCTATTTTTCTTGTCTCTTTCTGTCCTAAAATAATTGTCTTATATTTGTTGTGTGGGTTTCCCTTTCCTACAATTGCATGCTTGAATGATTTCTTTCAAAAATAGTACTAAATAAAAGTTTTAGTTGTTTCCTATAGGAAAAGCTGACTTTGAACAACCCTGCCAGACAGAAAAGCTTCTTTGTGACCTAGCTTTTCTTGGGCAGAGAGCTTTCAAACATGAGATTCTGTCAGCTGCATATGAAGTGTTTTTGTTCAGAAGACCTGCTCCATCTTCCCATAGATTAGCTTTACATATTAGATCAAATATGAGCGTGCTTCCATTTTCTTGCTGTAGTAATCAAACAAGAGAAATTGCTTTAAAATGGTTGTTTCTGTATCAACCAATCAAATACCCTTCATGTTCTTATTATTCTTTCCCTCCCGCACAAGTCTTCACACTTCCAATTTTTAAATACATGGGTGTCCATCAGCACAAGTAGCAGGGAAAGCACCCACTATGATGTTATGAAACAGCATTGAAATTCACATCACAGTCTAGTCTAGCCGAGATGGATTTCTTACCTTTTAAAGTTTTGTGAGCAGAATGGCTGCAGAGCTTCCAGGGTTGCCATACTAATATAAGTGTGCCTCTTGCTAAACCGAATCCTCTTTGCATCTGTGTAATAAATGTACGGTTACAACCATCCTATCAAATGAGTAATACACCTCAGCTCAAGATGAGGAAAACCCTTTACTAGCCTGGGCCTATGTTCAAATAAAAAGGCTTTCTGGAGAGTCAGTGTGGTATAGGGATTCGAGCATTGGACTATGACTCTGGAGATCAGGATTTGAATCCCTATTCACCCATGGATGGGTGACCTTAGGCAAGTAACGTTCTCTCAGCCTCAGAGGAAAACAAAGACAATCTCCTCCTGAACAAATCTTGCCAAGAAAAACCCATGATAGGTTTGCCTTAGGGTCATCATACGTCAGAAATGACTTGAAGGCACACCACCACCACCACCACCACCACCACAACAACAATTTATTTTTTCATGTCTAATTGTATGTGTATGTGTTTTTCTGCCAGGTGGTGGTATTATGCTTTGCCATTACTTTTGGCAGCTTCTCCCAGATTTATGGACCTAATTCCTCCATCACCAAGGCTGTACTGCCAACCCAACATTCCACACCAGAATCATATGCTGCCTCTATAGGTGAGTAAGAAGCCTTCCATGCTTCTGTGGTTATTTGGTTCTTAATTTGCCTTTGCCTAATCTTGGATCTTCTAAAATTGTTGGACAATAACTCCTGCTACCACCAACACATGAGGACAGTGGTCAAAGCTTATGAGGGTTGTTGTGTCGTCCAACACCATGTGGGGACTAAAGGCTGAAAGGCTGGTGTCCTAAAGGAAAGGAAGATAAAGTTTGTCTAGGATACTAGGATTCCTTGGGAGGTGATTTAACAGGATATTGAGACATAAGCTAGTTGTGAAGCAAACAGGAAGCAGAAGTGAGTCTTGCTTCCTCTTTCTATGTGGTTGATTCAATAAAGAGACATGAGAGTTGTGTAATCAGAGATGACCTCAGTGAGGCACTCTGGGGTGGTCATTGGCCAATGTATGGCTGCTGTTTGTCACTTCAGGCCTTCAGAACCTGTGGCACCAGCAACGAGGGAGAGACTGTTCTGAGCCTCTTTTGGGCAGAGATTGTCAACTGTATTTCTGAGACCTGAAGACATCCAAATCAGACACCTTTAGAGATGGTTCATGACTTACTGGTGGGATAGATACTTATCACACAGGATACTTGGCCTTTGTCGTTTATCTAGTTACAGTGTTTTGGGTAACAGGATCAGGAAAGGGGAGATCCCTCCCTGAACGGTATAAGCAGATTCTTATGTATTCTGTTTGCAAATTCCCCACTAATATAACTTCAGGGTCATCAATCAGTAGCAAAATAGAGGCTCTCAATGCAGAAGACTGCTGATGTTCAGTGGCTGGCATTTCCATTTTGTGGCTAGAAGGACTGAGTAAGAGGTCTCCCTCTCTGACCCCTTGGAGACTTCATCAGTTTAGTATAGATAGTATTGGGCTAGATCAACCAATAGCTGTCCTGGCTGGGTTGATGAGAGTCCAACACACCTGCTGGGAACCATGTTAATGAATTGGACCAGTATATGAAGCAGTTTCATGAATTCATATGTTGGCAAACCTAAGCCCAAGCAGACTGTTTTCACTCTGTGTAAATGGTTGTCTTGAAAACAATGAACTTCTCTGATACCTCAGCAGATATGTTTCTCACAGTTTTTCATCCTGTCTCCCTCCTTTTTTCTGCATAGTGAGATCAAGGAGCCTGCTAATTTATGATGGGGCTTCCCCATTGGAGGAACAGCACATCTCTGATCGCAGCACTGGCTGGGACAGGCACTTGGAGGCCTCCACACATTCAGCCTTGTCTTTGGAATCTGTGGCCAGGTCTCATCATGACCAAGCCATGGAGATCATGATAGCCAATGAGACAAGACTAGAGAAGTCTGTACTGCTGGAGTTGCAACAGCACAGGTAAGGAAGAGGAAATCGTTAAGACCTTTTGAATTGTGTTACGAAACTTTCTCCCTTTGCTCTGGGAAAAAACAGCTGCTGCTGTAGTAGAGGGGAGCAGTGCACCTCAAAATTGTTTTTTGCCTGGAATACACTGGAAAGTTGGCATGCATAGATGCAACTTGCAGCTGACCAGTGTGGGTGATGAAAGGAAAGGTCAGAGGTTCACCATAAGGCCAAAATAAGGCAGAGCCATGCTAAAGGAAAATTATGCTGAAGCAAGCAAAAACTTTGAAGTTACAGAGTTAAGCTGTTACAAGTTTCAAGGAAAAGCAGATTAAGCATTACCAGAGCATTCTGACCCTACCATCAACTAACAGGCACTTTCTACTAATAACAATCTGAAATGTAAGGAAAAGATTCAAGATGAATTATTTTTACTTGGTGCTTGCTTTGTGATTCCATTATGGCTCAATGACTGCTGTTTGGTAATTGACTAATATATCTCCAATATCCCCCTATGATTTGAAATATGTTGTAGTAGGCTGTTGCTAGATACATTTTTCTTTCCCAAACTTCAATAAATGGTAACATATATATATTAACCTTGGGGTCAGATTGCTTAGTCCAAGTGCTAATATCTGGGCTGGCATTATGTCATTTAGTTCTTCAATTCACTATATGCTCGATTCTTGAGCCCCAAACTGGACAAACTTCTTCTTCAACAAACAGAATTTGGGTTTTCTTTCTTTTCTTCAGTCCAGAAGGAACATATTTCAGTGGTCACACTAGGGCTGTCATGCAACTTATGACATTGTAGTCCAATTAATTGTCTCAATTTAAGTCTGCTAGCCAACTGAATTTGCACCTATTTATATATGAAGAAAGAACACGGTACCAAATGAGGAGAAAGGCATGTCATTTTCTAGGTTTGTTTTTACATGATACATACACAAGGTCACAGGAGGTTTTTTCTCTTTTCTTTCATGTACAACCAGAATATTAAATCTGCCATTCTAATAGGAAGTGGTAAAAATTAGTAGTAATTAGTATTAAATATGTTTTAATTTTCAAAACAATGCAGTCCTAAGAATGACTGTTCAGAATTAAGTTCTTGTTGAGTCCAGTGGGACTTACTTCAAGGGATAAGTGGGTATATACTTGCAGCCTAATTGACTGACTGTTGCCATTCCCAGTTGGATGCATACATCACTCTTGGAAGGTCCTAGGTTCAATACTGGCATCTCAGGTTATACAGAGATCTTGGTCAGCAAAGCTGGAAAAGATGCTGTCTGAGACCTTTCTGCTGTGCAGTTTAGCTGCATAAAATACAGTAAATGTTAATAATAACAATGGAAGGAATTCTGTGTAGATCTGTTTGTTTGTCTGAAGATGCTGTAGTTTGCAGTATAATAACCAGACATTTTTTCCCCTCAATCTTTAATTGTTATAGAGTCAACTCAGAGCTGGATGCAAATGAAACATTAAAGATCATCGAAATTGACAGAAGAGTGAATGCTACATCTTAACAAGAATTTAAATTGGATAAAAATATTACCTTCTTTCCAACCAAAGGTCTGAGGAACTTTTCACTGTCAGTTGATCTAAAGCACTTGTCTAATCCCCTGCAGTGGCTTACAGGAAAGTGACTTTGGTCTGCAGTTCTTGTTCTTTTCTTCCCTGTCCCCTAGTTTTCCAATTTACACCACTCACATAGTCTTTTCGCCTCTACCACCCAAGGGGAAGGAATCTAAAGACAGCAAGTGCCAAGAAGGTGTTTGTTGGTGAGGATAGGATGGGATTTGGCATGTCTCCTACTTGAGGTGTAGAATGGATAACCAAGCAGTCTTTGCATCCCTGTAAAAAGTGGTAGATGTCTTGTCTCTGTTCTCTTACAGTATAATAAGATCTGTGAAAGGGGGAGAAACATCTAGAGGCTGTTCTGAATACAACCAGGAATTGCTGAGTCGGGGTGACTTTATATGATCAAGTGCATGTTTTTTAAAACAGGGAAGTGTAAGCATGAGGTGACAAATATCTAAAGTTCTTCAGGGTTAGTTTATGCTTAGATATGGAGGTCCCAATTTGGTGAAGCAGAAACACAGCCCCAGGAAATGTGCTGTTTTCTTCCTTCAGTAGAACCTGATGGTGTCTCTGTCATATCTTAGTGGTGAAAGTGGGTGCAAGTGGACATCAAATAAAGTTCTGGCAAAGCATAACAGCATTTCAGGGAGAAAAAAGACCTCTTTTCATCCATAATTAGCCTTAATAGTGTAAGAATATGAGAACATCAGGAATCATCATTAGTTTTTTAATCTCGAAGAATTAACAGTTTTGTATTTATTTTCACCTCATGGTGACATCTTCCTGTAAAGATTGGAAAAATGTGCACTTCCCTTGTGTTAGGTTTTAGCCCTTTGATTCTGATAGTGAAGGAGACAGATAGAAGAAATGTAAATGATTTGGCTAAAGCCCTGGTATGTATAATGGTGCAACTTGAGTGCATTCTCCAAACAGCATTAAATTTTATTAGATGGACCCAGAATGCCCTGATCTCACCTCTCCTCTTGCATAGAGTGGGACACACATTAATAACTGGGAGACTGTATTACTTCACATCAGACTGCTAAATCCTCTAGCCTGGAAAGCTAAATGCTCTGACTTGACTGTGGGCAGGGGCAGAGAGAATTCGTGCTTTTTGACCAGTCCTTTGACTACAGACAGGGACTAAGATAAATGAAAGCCAGTGTGGTGAAGTACATACAGTCAGCCCTCCACATTGGTTTGACTGTCACTGATTTGATTATTTGCAAGTTGCACCAGCCACTGCCTCCTCACTTCAGGTGCTTCTTTTCCGGTGGTACCTTTCCTCTTGGCAACTCTGATCAGTCTGTGCAGCCTTTTAAAAATCCACCTCTGATTCTCCTTCTCCTTCACCAGCACCTGCTTGGCTAGATAAGGATGACTTGCAGCCTAATTTATCAGCCCCACAAACCTTCTCCCAGTACCCTCTCATAGCCAAGGAAGGAGATGGGCAAAAGAAAGGAAGTATAGGGCCACATGCTGACCCACCCCTTTCCCTCTCCTTTCCTGACCTGTTTTGGACCCTAGGTGTCCATTCTTTCCACCATACCTTGTCCCCCTTCCCACAGACAGATACACACATTTTGATATTTGCGATTTTTCCACTTTTGCGGGTGTCCTGCATTTCTAATCCTCATGAATGCGAAGGGCTGATTGTAGCTAGAACAGGGAAAACCAAGCTCAGCAACCTTGGACTAGTCACTGTCTCCAAGCCTAACCTATCTCACAGAGCTTTTGTGAGGATGAAAATAGGTGGGAGAGAATCTGTGTACGCTGCTTTGAACTCCTCAGAGAAAAAGTGGGATACATGTGAGAAGACTTAAGTTAATATTCTATTCAGTGTTGGCTAAAGTTGTCCCCCTTAAGACAGGGCTGGTTCTACTGGGCAGAGTCCTCAGACCTATTTTAAGAATAGCAGAGTAGCAGTGGGAAAGAAAGAAGGTGACATGAAAGACAGATTAAATATTTCTTTAAAAAGTAGAAAGGGACACAAGAATATGAGACCAATACTACTATTGAAAGTGGTTTCCCAGCTGTGTCTCCTTCCCTTGCTTTACGTTTTCTGTTCCTTTGTACTATGGTAAATTTGACATACTTCTCTGACTTTCCTAGTATACCTTTTCATGAAAAGTGAAAAGATGCAGTCTTTCTGCCCAGTCTTCATGAGAGAAGTAGGCCACCTAAGTCAACATTATTTTCAGTTCAGTGTTCCATTTTTGCTGGTTTATCATATGTTCAAGGCTTCTGGTTGTTCAGATTCCCCTGCCATCCCTGCTCCCTTCTGTTGTAAATAGTATTTATTAGTTTTTGTTGTTTTTGTAACTTCAGCTGGCAGCTGGAATGACCAGCCAAAGTGGTAAAATTCCTTATAAATGGTCTTGGCAATCTTGGAGAAACCTCCGATATTTGTAATAGGCTCCTGGTGTTATTATAGTTATTTTTTTAATAGTTAATGCAATAATTTTTTCCAAAGCTTCTTTCCATCCCCATATTTCCCTCTTTTCTTTAATGTATTTATGCATGCATTTCAAGCCATCGTTGCAGTGAAAGCCAGTAAAAGTTTCATTCTCCTATTTTATTTGGCATGTTCCAGGCTACTGTAACCTGAAATGAGCACAGCTTCCACGCTGGTTGCCTGAAGCCAATTTTGCGATTAGAAAATTCAGTAGACAGCTGCTCCAGTTCACAAATAACTGGCAGTGAAGATGGTTGCTACAATTGTCTCACTCTGTGTGCTCCTTTCTAGAACAGTCATCATTCTTTTCACACCATACTGAGGGAGTCTGGAAAGAACAGGCTAATCTGAAAAAGTTAAGAAGAGAGACCCATCTCCTGTATCCTAAGTAAAACTGCTACCAGGGGCCTCTGATGAAGTTTTAGTTGTCTGCTTATCTCTTTCTAAATGACGACCTCAGTCGCCTCTCCGTGGGATGTCTTGGGAATGGGCTGTACATGCAGGTGTCTCCCTTCTACAAACTATGCTAATTTCATAACACTGTCTGTCATTGATTCTACATGCCTGTAAGCTGTTAGATGCGTAGAAAGCTGGTGGGTGGATTATGCAAACAGAAGACATTATTTTAAACTGTGTATTTATGGAAATCAAGCATGAAGTCAGTTACGCTTCTTAATGAGTCAGTTTAGTCCACAACTAAGTGATTAAAGGGTGTAGACAGCAAATTTCTTTTGCCATGTTCTTGCTTCAGTTCTCTTGCTACTTTCCCCTTACTTTTTCTGGTTTTTTTGCAGTGCAAATTTAACCAGCATGTGCTTACAAGACATATTTCAGCTGACATAAATGGCTGATTTTTCCATTTTATACCATACTGAAGATCTACCTCTTTTCTTTGGCAATATTTAGAAACATTGTCCATTTTTTTTAATTATCCATAGAGAGTTAATGTCAAACTTTTTGAAAGGCCCAGTATACCCTTTTTGGAATAATTCAGTGTATGGGTTTCTTTTGTTTAAACCTTCAATTTTTACGAGTCTAGACACAATTTAGCTGTCAGTCAAATGAATGAATAACATTAATTGCTACTCTGGGCAAGATTTCCACAAAGGACCTGAGATCTTTAATGTCAGTAGTCCATTGTGTAACCTCCCCCACCATCGCTGTGCATAAGTGGCATAAGATGTTATATATTTAGCATTCTTCCCCCGGCTCAATGACAAAAATAATCCTCCTGTAATTGGTAATTGGAAAAGGCTGTTTTTTCCTTATAATTTTGAAGGTGAAATAGATGCCACTGAACAGTAGGCCACTAAAGAGAAAAGGCAGCAGCACATTTCTAAAGTTAATGCTAACTTACTGGTTTGGTTAGTAATCTTTGCACACAGGATTTTCATGTGCAAAACTTCTGTTCAGAGCCCTTGGAGCTGTTGGTGGTCATATGTGGAGTCTTTTTCTTTCCCCCAAAATGTGTGGATTTGTGGGAGGGATAGAGAAATTGTCATCCAAACAATGTCACCTACCTTTATATAATAATGGTCAGGGAGAGGCATTGTCAGATCACAGAGAGACAAAAGACAATACAAGATCTGTGCTTCAGGCATCTAATCTTTTGTCTGAGAGAGGCAACTTTTACCCACTGAGAACTATTTCTCAATGAAGTCCTACTGGACATTCTCTTCCCTGCCTGTCTAATTTACATCTATGAAAATCTGAGCTTGAAATGGCAAGTTTGACCATGTGCAGACCTCAAAATTCTGTCCAGTCAGCACATATGGACAAATATCAGGGTATGTTTATTATTTAAGGGGGCAGGGTAACGCTGCAGGCTTTTATGCAACATTTATTGACTCCTAACATTATGCAAATTGCACCCATATATCTATACACAGTTCTACCATTCAGACATTCAGATCAGCTTAGTTTTAAATTACGTATACATTAAGGGAGGGGAGCCTAACCTTTGTTTCTCTCCAATTATTTTTCATTTTCAGAGCCTATTCCTTTCATAATATTTGCAAAATCCACTTTCTGATAACAACTCAGAGATGAATTTACTATGATATGTAGAAGTGGAAGAATGGTAAAACAATGGGATCAGATGGAAAAGAAATGCAAACAGTACAGTTTTGTTTAATGAGTGAACTAATGCTTAAATGCTTACAAAATCACTGTGGCAAGCAGTCAATACAGCAGTAACTGATAACATCAAAATCACTCAACACCAACCCACCAGTTTTCTGAATGTAGTACTATGAGTCAAGAATATAAGAAACTACTTACAGCCCAGTTTTTTAAAAAAAATTATTTGAGATGCACATTTTTTTTCTCTTTGGTAATTTTCTGTAAAATTTGAAACAGTACATTTAGTTTAAGTTTGCAGTAAATTTTCCACAAAATTTACCCGGGGGCAAAAGTTATACACAGTAACTGAACTCAAAATACTCAAACCAACCCACCAGTTTTTGAATTTTATACTATGAGTCAAATTTAGAAACTTTGGCCAGAAATATGGGGCCCTGTGAGTTTTTACTGGTCAAAAGCAACAACCTCAGCTTAGATTTTATCTGGGTTTTGTTGCCAGACAATTGTTAACTAGGGGTGGGCATGAACATCTGAGGACATATCCACTCGGCACACAAAATGGTTTAGACTAGGAATGGGAAGAATTATGGCTGCACATTAGACAGTGTTCTCTATTTGATTTGCTACGTTAGGAGTTTTCAAAATGTTTGCTGTAGAGAACACAGTGTTAAACAAAAAAACCCCACAAAACCTTGCACAAAGGCAGATCAACTTTTAAAAAAAAATAGAACTAGGTCAGATGGATCCTTTTCTTCGCACACTTTCTCTACTTTCTCTGCCATTATTACATGCAGGACTGCTGATGGCTCTCCCACTTCTCCTGATTTTGTATGTATTAATAGAAAGGAACAGAGCCTGTAAGATAGTCCGTAAGTGTCTCTCTTTAACGAGCTTTTTATTCGGAGCCCTCATCTGTGATATTGTATTTCCAGGACTGTCTGATCATAACATGAGTTGCAAATCTGAATATCTAGATAATTAACACTTCTAGCTGTATAATAGCTCTGTGCCCATTAAGCATGTTCTTCATTTGGTTTGGTTCACTTGATGATATATATTAATTTGTAACAGTAGCTGTGATGAAAAAGTTTTTGTTTCTGTCTATATCTAGAAATATGTGCTACTTATTTGATTTTAATCCCCAGTAATTTTGATAACCTGTCCTCAGCATCTTCTCTATTGATTCAAGTTTGGTGTGGTCAGGGTGGTGTAGTGGTTTGTTGAACTAGGACCCTGGAGACCAGGTTTGATTCTCCACTCAACCATGGAAACCCACTTGGGGACCTTGGGCTCATCACACACTTTGAAGTCCCCTGAAAACCCTGTGATAGGTTCACTGTAGGCTTGCCACAAGTCAGAACTTACTTCAAAACACCAGTCTTTACCTTAGATGCTAGTCATGTTACTCTGTGTTCCACAAAAGAATGCCTTTTCCATACTCTCCAGCTGTTCCAATTTGGCAGGGGCAGTGCTCGTTAATCCTCTGTCATCCCACTTTTTCAGCTGTTTTAAAATGCCCCAGTTTCTTTCTGCTTCTACTGCTTTCCTCCTTTGTCCTGAATTCAAAGTGCAAAAACAGTTGCACTAAGTTAACTCAGCAGGAAATCAAGAACAGAAGGGGGCAGAATCTTGCCTGGTAGGCTCAGGCAAAAGCAAACTGTTGCAACCTGTACCAGCTTCTCCTAGTTCTTCCTCATTTATAATTGTTGCCATCTCAGCAACACTCTGATATTGCCTGGCCATACAAACCCAGTTTTCATCTTTGAAATGTTGATGGGTATGTTTTCTAAGGGCTATAACCTAGATGGCCCAACACAAAGATGGTTGTCTCTCCGACTCCATCCCATCCCTGGTTAGCTTAACATCATATTTATGATGTGCTGAAAAGGAGAAGTCTTGAGGCTGTTCTGCTGAAAGGAAAACAGTGAGCATCATGGTTTTCCACAGAAGGTGGATTTCTATTTCAAGTTTTGATTCTTGATGTTACTACTTTGAAACAGCTGGCAAAGCCATTGGAATCTGTAAAATTTCAAAAAGTCATAGGTTCTTTTCCTGAGTAAGAGGGAGCTCTACATTATTTCCCCAAACTATAAAGGTTGTACACAGCTTGGCATCTGTTCTCATAGGAAGGCAGGATGAAATTTCCCATTGAACTTAAAGGTGCTGGCTCTGTACATCTCTAGACTGAAAACCTGGAGATGGTTCATAAATGGAGTTTAATTGACCATGGCAGATTATCTTGAAGGGGCCTCCCCTTCCACCAAAGATAACTCCTACCTCACTTTGCACCATAATACTTAATGCATTCATCCTGACGATATGGTAACTGCAACATGTATGCTGCAATTTCCACTGAAGTAAAAACCTTCTGATTGTCTTAATTGTCAGGATCAGCTGTGTGATTGCATCCAGTCTGTATTAGAGGTAATATAGCTTAGGTTTATTGCATGCCTAGAAACAGTAGCATCTAGACAAAACACGTTAAGTTCCCCTAAAATAAAGGTTGTAATCTTGTAAATTATCTGCACTTGATCCTATTCAAGTCAGCAGCAGTGAGGCAATTGTAGACTGGATGCAGGATTGCAACTGCAACCTTTAGGCACAGAGATGTCAAAATTAATACACTTGGACATTCGAATTGCTGTCTATCTGTTCCAAGTTTTTAGTTATTCTGTCTGCTATGTGAATATGCAAATATATTTTGGGTGGTTTGCAATTAAGTGAAATTGGCCCTATAAACTGTGGCAATTACTTAGCAGAGTACATGAGAATAAGTCAGAAAAAAATGGTAAATTATTAGACTGCCCTTTTTGACTTAAATTCTTCAGATTCTTCACTACATTGCTTTAATTTTGTACAGTTTTTTTGGTATTTGTACTTTTTCTGTGTATGCACTGCTTTTCTAAGAGTGTCCTCATAATGATCATGCATATTGCAAACTTGGGGGGTGAGGAAGATTTTTTTAAGTAAAGAACCTTTTATTAAGCAGACAAGTCTAAAAACCAAATAGCAAACTAAGTGCTTTTTGTATGTAGCTGAGTAAAGTGAATGTATGTAATGCTTTGTCTGTTTCTTTGCAAATAAATATTTTCCTAAAGAAAAATGAAGAAGCTGTTCTGTCATTCTGTACTGGACTCTATTTTTTCTGACATTTATTTTAACCAAACAGTTGTCTGCTTTTTTTTAAAAAAAAAATCACCACCACACTTCAAAGCTTAGAGTATTCCTAACCTTTTAAAAAAAATACTGACAGCTAATTATCCAGCATGCCTATAAACTGGAAGAGACATCAAAAGCAGTGATATGTCTTATAGCAGTAGACTTGTCTTTTGCTTTATAGAAAACACTGGACTAAAATGATTGGGTTTCATTGAAAAATAGTTAGGGTGGTTGGAGGATCTCTAATCTAGACAACTGTCTGCAGCTGAACTGATGGGTGGTTAAACATGCATTAATCTCACTGAAGACTACTCTACTGGAAACTCCTTTCATTTTTTACAAGATTAGACATCTGCAAAATACTTGCCACTTCAAGTTTTCTATGGAATTAATGGAAACCATATTCTGAAGGACCATATTCTCCAAGATGAGACTGCCCAAGCTTTGGGACCTTTTGGTCCAGCGATTTCAGGAGCATCTGTGGTGGAGATGCAAGCCAGGGTCTTCTTAGTGGTTGCTCCCAGGCTTCTGAGAGGCTAGGCCAGCCTCCACTTCCTATTGTCCTTTGAAAAGCAGGCAAAGACCTTACAGTTTAATTGAACCTTTGCCAACTGCCAGGCTGTTGAGAAAGGGCCTTTGAAATGGGTAGGTGGTGTACCTTTTCATAAGTGTGCTTTTAAGTGGCTATTAATGTCACTGCTTAAATGCTATATCTTGTTCTAAGCCAGAGCTATCAAGTACAGCATTCTCTTCACCAAGTAGCCAACCATTTGCCTATTTTTAAAAATAATACTGTTTAATTCCTTTTTTAAAAAACTTTTGTAAACTAACCTTGAATCCTGTCTTGGAAGAAAGGCAGGATATAAATTCAAGCAATCAAGCAATCAATCTAAATAAAAATAAAGTTGCTTTGCTACATGGGTCCCAATTTTCATCTGTGAAATGTTGGAGGGTACATAAATGAGGCTGGCTTTGACAAATGGCTGGAGATTTCATCCGCTGCAAAAGGATGCACTGAGGTGTCAGCTGCAATGACTTCTAGTGCTTCTTTGACACACACGTGTTTGCTGAAAATCACATGGCACCTATTCTGGTCTGAAAACCATTTTCTCCCTTTGAGCAGGTAGCCTTATGCAGTTGTCATTGTTAATTGTTATCATAACCATCATTTATTTATATAGCATCATCACTGTACATGGTGCTTGACATGAAAAAGAACAAGAAAAAAAAAGTTCCCTGTCCTCAGACACACAAGAAAAGAAAACATAAGAAAAGAGAGTAGCAATGGGGATGGGGATTAAGTTCAGCTGAAACTATCGAGTCTTCTCTCCCTCCGAGGCCACAGTAGTGGCAGTTGATATGGAAAGGACTTTCAACTGCTTGTGGGCCTAGCTATGATAGAGGTGTGCCTGCCTTTTCTTCACTCTCCATAGCCTGGAGATTGGCAGCTGGAATGGAGGAGAGAGCCTTTCATCTGTTTCCGGGCCTATGCATGAAGGAGCTGTGCCTGCCTCTTCTCTCTCTCTCTGAGGCCAGGACAGTGGCAGTTGGGATGGAGGGAGGGCATTTCATCTGAAGGCTCCCCTCTCCCTGCTCTTCAACCGCCTGCCCCCCAAAAAGGGGGGGTGTATGGAGCCACTGACAGAGATCAATAATAAGTTTCTTCTGTGATGCTTCAACTTAAAAGAGATCTGGGGATAAACGGGGAGTTAAACCAAGATCAAGCATTAGTTCTTAGATAAAATATTTAAGGAGGGGAAGAAACAATGGTTACTGCTTTCTCAGCAGCACCAGTGAGGTAACTGTGCTTCTCTTCTCTGCCTCTGTTGAGAGCTGGATGGAATGGCTGCAGCCGGTTGGATGGAAAAACCTGATGGCAGTCTCTTCTCAGCAGATTCCATGGTAATCCAACTCCTTTCATTCACTCTGCTGTAAACCTGATGGAATGACTACTTCTAGCCCAGGAGATGATTAACAGATGGAGGACCGAGATGTCACAGACAGTGGTACATTTGCAATGGTATGTTTACTCTCTCCTCCCAAAACCTCCTCCACTACCACCTGATGGATGTTTTTATTTCACAGAATCATAGAATGATAGGATCATAGCATCACAGAGTTGGAAAAGACCACAATGGGCATTGAGTCCAAACTCCTGTCATGCAGGAATACACCATCAAAGCATTTCCAATAGATGGCCAACCAACTTGCTTAAAAACCTTCAAAGAAAAAGACTCTACCACCCTCCAAGGCAGTGTATCCAATTCTCAAACCTGTAAACCACACTGGCTCCCAGCCAGGAAGCTTAAGCCCATATATATCAATATGAAATTACCTAAAGCACTGTTCCTTCACAGAGGTATCTTTCCAAGCAGTCCTGATGGAGTTTCTCTCTTCTTGTTTTTCTCTTTTTCTTCTTATTGCACCTTTTCTTTTGCCATCCTCTCAGTTCTCTTCAACCTCACTGCTGCAGTCTCTGCTCTTATGCATCTGGTCCTGTTTCATGCTTATATTTTATATCTTACAGGATTATTTTTTTTTGGCTTGTTACCCACATTGATTGCTGGCACTTTTTGGGACCAAAAAGGAGACTAAAAATATTGTCTTAAAAGTGAGATTAAAATAACCCCTGAGAGCATGGGTTGATTCTCAGTCTTTTACTTAAATCCGCGTGCAGCAGTTGCCATTATGAGACAAAGGGATGTCTTTGTTTCTCTCCTGTGCTTTGTGGAAGAGAAACTGTGTGCTTATATGACAATGGGTGAAGAGGTCCCTGTTTAGCTTTTACAACGAGGCCAGTTCACTGGTGCAGCATTTGCAACATAAGCATGTTCCGGACTATCCAGATGAGATTCTTAAGGTTCACCGCACTTGGGCATTGCATCTTTGATCTGTTTCCATGGTTCTTCCAGCATTTTTATTTCACTTGACTCAGGTGATGGAAGAATGACAGATGGGGTCCAAGTGGTACTCAATGCTTTAATAGTACATTTCCATCTGAGTAGGTTGATTTCAGCTGATACATTTCAACAGATATTTTCTCCAAGGTTGGATATGTGTTTTTGGCAAATTTGAAGCAGTAAATGAGGCCATACTCATACTAAGTTTGCATCCAAGCATTAGGATAAATGAGATCAGAAAAGTATGGCACTCCATACACTGAGAAGTACTAACAAAAGTTACTGTTCATTTATAATAACAGCTTTATTTACTATAAAATTATGTGCATTTACGATCAACATAGCTGGTAGGAGGTGATGTTGAAAACCTCTTTGTTCTAACGCTATGTGGCATCCTGACTTTTATGAACTTTTTTTTGTTATTCTACCACAAGCTGACTATAGTGGGATGCTTTTGAGGCCAGCAATGACCTTTGATATCATTCCCACACTTGCTTGGGTCTTGTCCCCATACAGGTCTTCAAACTATTTATTTTTTAATTGCATTATTATCTATAACATGTTTTAATCCCACCTTTCCACTGAAAATAGGTCTAAAAGTGGCTGACAAGTCTTCCTCATAGCTAGTAATCTTTGGGACAGTTTAAAAGGAGTAACCCTTTTTGGCAGAATTTGCCTCAAATATTGGAGGAGATTTTTTCCCATTGTTGCCCTAAATAGTATTCTGCTAGAAGAAAAGCAGATATCAGTCTTGTGGAGGTAGGTAAGACAAAGAGATTTGAGGGATTAGACAGCCTGTCATCAGATTTGATATTAGCTCTTTTGCGTCTCAAAACTTATTATGAAAAGAAATAAGGAAATGTGTACATTTGTAAGGCATTTGGGAGCTATAAAGTGCACACATGACAATGTGAATATTCTAATGTGTGGATGGCCAAAATGCACAGAATCAGGGGGAAAAATGTAGAAACATGCTTTAGTAAATGTGTACTTTGGGTAAAATCTGTAAATACGCAGTTTAGAAAAAATACATTTAAAAATACCCATGAGTTTCTATGTGGTCCTCCAACCCAATGTCATAGTCCAGAAGAAACAAAGACTGGAGGAAAACGCAGATGAGATTCTGAGAAACACAAAACTGAGACTAAGATATTTTTACATCCCTGGTCCAGAAACCAGAAGTTACTGCAATACGTGGGAACACAATGTGTGAGCCTAGCTAGGTAGCAGAGGGCCCCTGTAAGTTATTTGGGTAGAGGCAGAGAGATAAGCAGAGCTCAAAACAGAACACTTTCAGAAGCTGAATTATTATTAGTAAGATGATAAAACTGAATAAATATTTTTTTAAAAAAGGCAGTCCATGATTTGGCTGTTGAAGACATATCCAGCAGAAGAGGATGAGAAGTGAGACAGGAGGATAAAGAAGGCTGTACAGTGGTGCCTTGATATTTGTGAGTTGGGAGTTGTGGTAGTGAAAGTTAGAAATCTAGCAAGAAAGGAGGGATAACTATATCTTTCTTTCCATGTGTTTTGTCTAAAACTGTCTAGACTCAAAATGGTGGTCCATGGACTGATGCTGATTCATGAGCTATCAGTTGATGGTTTCTTTCTAAGAAAGAAAAAAAAATATTGTAGCCAAAATATTGTAGCATAAATTTGATATTGGTCCTAGACACATTGGGAAAAGTAATGGCCAGTTACCTATATCAGATAGCCTAAGAAGCACTGGCTTAAAACACAAGGAAGAAAAGCAAGGCTTTTAGTATCACAGTAAATCAAAAAAAGACAGGAAGAGTTACTAGTAGCCTGTTCTTTGCCATTTCATGGTTTTAGTGCAAGAGTGAGCAAAGTGAGGCTTGCTACATATTATTGGACTATAGCTCCCATTGTCCTATCATCCAGTCAGCAAGTTCCCGAGGAAGCAAGCATCCCAGGAAGCAGGTGGTTGGAATGCAAGTGTTGTTAAGTTGTTAAGTTGGTCCAGGTCAGTCACAGGTTATCCAGCAGGATGAAGGGAAAAGCAAGACGGTGGTCATCATCAGTCCAGAAATTACACAGCAAGTCAAACCATCAAGAAATAAAGCGGAGTTGTAAGTAGTAGCCAGGCCAAGGCCCAGGGAACGTGAAATGGCAAAGGGTATTGCCAGTCACCAAGATGGATGGTTGTAAGTGACATAGACTTCAGTGAACTGGTGGAGATTCATAGCTAGGTGTCTACAGGCAGCAGGTGCTTTTAATTGTTGGCATCTTCTACTTAAAGAGTCTCCAGGAATGGCGCAACTTTTCCCTTTCCCTCCTTTGTTTGGTAAATGACTGGACGTCATCTTCAGACTCCTGCTGGAGTGTAGGGAGTCCCTCTCTGTCAGCCGCTGGCATCTTTGACACAGAGAGATCACTAACAGCAGGAGTTCCTGGCATTCCAACTCTGTGTCTGAATCTTCTGACTTCAGAGGGTGAGTTATGACATTCAACAACCATAGCTAGCATAATCAATGGTGAAGAATCCAAGGAGCTGCATTTTAGCAGCATCTGTGGAGCTCCATTTTGCCCAACTGATTTATTTGGTAACATCACTGGATGGAAAAGTTCCCAAGTTTTATCCCAAGAAGGCATCTTCTGGAATTGCCTTAAAGTTCAGAGCTTCAAGGAATACAAAAAATGGCTGGTCAGCACTACAGAAATCAGCCACAGTTTTCATCTCATTCTCTGGAAATAACACCTAGAAAACTCATTGAAGACTTTTCAAAGATTTGCTTAGTCCTAAAATAGTTCTAGTTCTAGGATTTTAAAAAGACTTACAAAAGAGGGTATTGTCATGGAATGGATGACTCCCACTTGAGAGGTCTCCTGCTTGATCCAAGGCTGGGGGCAGTCTGGGTTCTAGGTAGTGTGAGAGTATTTGGGTTCTCATGGCTGTCACCAATGAGTAGGTGATATAGTACTGACTTGATTGAATCAGGAAATTGAGCAAGTTTGGAATTAATAATTCAAGAGATTCATGCACAGTGGATAGAGATGCTCCATTATCCACTTTCCATTGTCCATTTTGACAGAAATTGCATTAAAAAAACTTATTGAAATTAGAGCCATTAAAGAGTACTTGTCACAAGATGTCTTACCTATCACTCCAAGTATCAGAGATAATATCCGCCTGTATATCAATTAGTGGGTTACACAAGACAGGAGGTGTACTTAGAGTGCCTGCTGTTTTCCACAGGTAACTGGTTGGCCACTTGCAAACAAAACACTGGGCTTCAAGAAATAATTTATATTTAATCCATTCAGAGATGGACAACTTGTCACGATCATGGGTGCTTCAATGCAACAACATGTGGAGGGCTGCAAGTTTCCTGTTTCTGCTTTATTATTTTATTTTATTTATCCTCTCCTTTTCACCACACTTTAAAATAGCCCATTTAAGGTATATTTACATGGTGTTGTTTGTTATGAGGGCACAAAACTTGCAATTGAGCCAGTTTTAGTAACTAATATGATCCTCTGCTTAGAAGGAAAAATTATTGTACAATCTTGATTTCAAGAAGTAAGCAGCCTTGCTAAAAACAGATACCCATCATGCTTTGGACAGACCTAATGAATGGCTAATCCTCTCTGTCTCTGGAATCTTTGCATCAAACGCTGACTCGTAAGAGCCAAGCATTTGTTTTTTCACTAAAAACAGACTGTGATTGGGGTGGGGGTGGAAATTAGAGGAGATTAGCGCATAAATAAATGCTGTATGAGAGGATTTAGGGCAGCATCAATGCACTGACCTACCTCTTGTGAATATATTTGTATGACTGGGGCTAAAAAGAGACAGTGAATCTGACAAATGACACAGGTTGTATATCATAGTATTTACCTTGAACGTATGTTTGAAATTCATTGCAAAGATAGATAATATTTCCCAAAGTACTATACTAATTTACTCACATATTTTAAAATGTATACGTTCGCTTTCCTTCTTTTTAAAGCAAAGTGAGGCACAGATAATATTAAAAATAATGCTACAAAAATGTGGACAAAATGTGTAGGTTTTTTTTGTTTTTCAAAACTATCTGCATGAGAGGCTGAGGGTGTAACATGCCACTCTCACCTTTCTAAGTAGTGCCACAAACCTGAAAAAATGAAACATTTTCACTGTTCCTGGAAATTCAAGAGTTGGTCCTATGGTTCCCAGGAGATGGAATCTGAGGACTTGGCCAGATCACTACAAAAGTGGTGATATGGGCGGCCACTGTGTGCACTTCCAAATGAACAAAACATGCAGTAGGGGCTTTCCAGAAGATCAGTAGAAGGCTACTTATCTGTTTTGAGTTATTTTTATAAAGTGAGGACTTGAAATAGTGCAAGGGAGAAAGTTGCAAGCATTCTTTTGGGGTGCAACTTCATGGCAGTCATACAGTGTATAAAAAATTATGAGGCTGCTGCTGCTGAAAAAGGTCATTCTAGGAAACAACCAAATGGCAAGAGAACCTATTAGTCCATCTAGCTCAGTACTGTGTGTACTATTGATGAGCAGCATGTGACCCCTGGACTTATCTCATGCAGCCCCAGCACTCATCTTAAAATCCCTTTGCAAGTCATTAGTACAGATCTCTCCAAGAACAATCTACATTCAACATTTCGCAGAGGAAAACAGACAAGTGTAGCCAAGCAATGCTGAAGTGTGGTCAAGATGGCAAAAGTTATCAGTGAGGTAGAACACTGAAGCTTAGAAAGTCTGAAGAAATCTTGCTTTTGCCTGAGCCTAGTGAGAAGGGCAAGTTTCTGCCCCCTTTACTCCTCTGAGTTAAACGAGTACAAACTGCTTCTGCACTTTGAATGCAGTTTGAACCAATGGAAGGAAACGGACGACAAAAAGGGAAAGAGAAACTGGGAAATTTTAAAAGCAGTGGGAAAAAAATGAGACAAAATGTTTTGTTGGAGTTTTACTTGTAAAGTACCATGTACAATGATGGCACTATATAAATAAATTGATGATGTTGATGATGATGATGATGTTAAAAACAGGACTTTCCCTGTCAAACTGGGACAGCTGGAGTGTATGTTCCCTTTAGCAGCCTGCTAAATTGGAAGGTGGAGTGAAAGAGAGGAGTAGAGAAGTGTCAGAAGTAAAGGGAAGACGCCAGAAAGGGAGATACTCGGGGATAGGGGAGAAGTGGGATGGTCTTGTGTATTTGTATCTCTGGTTCTGCCCACCATGTGCTCCAGACCTATTCACTGACAGCATGCAGCATCTGACAAATTGCCACCCAAGGGAATGCAGCCGCTTCCTGAAATAGATTGCCATCCATATGATCTACATTTACTGTCAGTGGCTCTTGAGGGCTTTAGGCCCTTCCTAGAAATGGTAGAGTTTGAAACTGGGAATTTTGCTGGCAAAAATTTATTTGGCAGAAAGATAGTTATGGTGGTCTGTTGCATCTTATGGTGTGGGCTGTGGTCCATGATGAAAGCTTATGCCAAATAAATATGTGTTAAGAGAAAGAGTGTTAGGAGAAAATAAATCTACATTTTCTGCTTTATAGCAAAAGCATTTGCATTGGAATGAAGATGAACCTATGAGCATTTGTTGTCCTTGGTTTTTATTGTACTTCAAAGTCTGCTGTGCCCTTTACTGTATAGCTAGGAAGATAGTGCTTGCAAATGCACACACATACATATGCACATAGTATTTGAAAATATTTTTAATACTCTGTATATGTGTGTACTCGCAAGCACTGTCTTTCTAGCTGCACAGTAAAAGATGCAGCAGAATTCTAGGTACCATAAAAACCAAGGACAACAAATGCTCATCTTTACTCCAATGCAAATGGTTTTGCTATAAAACAGAAAATATACCCTACAATTAATTACTCACCCTAGTAAATTAATTCTCCATCATGACTATATGGATTAGTAGAATGAATGAAGGAATGGATGGCAGCTGTCAGGAAGGATTTATCAAAGGGTAAGTTAATTGCAATAAGTTACACTGTACCACTACTAGATTTTTAGGCACATGAGTCTACAAATATCATTGGGCACTATAGAACCACAAAGTTAAAAACACTTGGAAGAAGAATATTGAGCACAGAAATGGTTGCAAGGCCAACCATGGTTTGGCATCTGTTAAGCCCTTCATCTGGCAAAGTTACTTTTTTCTGGAGTACAATGTCCAGAGTTTTCCAACCAATATGTTTATAGCCATAACATGATCAGTGGCCATGCTGCCTTAGGATTCTGTGAGTTATAATGTAAAAAAGTAACATTTATAAGCTCTGATCAAACACGTTCAAATTGGCATGGCGTTCAGTCAATTCACATCCTCAGTGCTTTCACTCTTAATGGTCTAAAACTATTTGAACAAATTTAATTTTTTTAAAAACAGAACACATTTTCTTATTTCAAGAGTGCTATGAGCCTAGGAGCAGCCTACTATGCCTCTACCCCTCCAGTATACGGGAGCATGAGAACCCAGTGTATGACAAAAAAAAAAAAAAAAAAAAAACAGATTTTTTGTCTTTGAAAAGATTAATGGTTTCCCAGCAATTTTATTTGTACATTTAAAATATGAAGGCCACCTTTAAAAGTAAAAGCCCTCTCAAAGTGGTTTACAAATAACAATACAAATAACAATGAACCTCAGATAATCATACCAACAATGTAGTTAAATTAGAGCTAAAAGTCAGCAACAGTCCAAGCGAAATCTTGAAAGAAGCCACCAAAATCAAATGAATTCAAGGCATTGCAAAAGAGCCTTATGGAACTTTGGTTCGTAACATGCAACAAATAAGAAAGGTTTACCCATAATATCCCAAACCTTAGAAATCCACTTGTGAGCCAGCACTACTTATTGACTTAACATGCTTACCCAAGTCAAGTTTATCACAGTAAAAAGATAGGAAAAAAACACACTTTAAATCTATCTTGGAAATGAAATGCTAGCCGAGGAAATTCTCTTTAATGCCGGCATAATGTAGTTCTAGCAATTATCCTCTTTTAACAATAAGACTGCCATGTTCTGGACAAGTTTTGAGGCTGTTTTCAAGGGAGAAGCACAGTCCAAAGAATATATGACAGTGCTGAAGGATCAGTTTGCCAGGAGGAAAAGCCAGCACAGCTGGTAAACCATACAAAACCAATAAAATATACCTGGATTGGGTTATTGTGGGTTTTTTGGGCTATGAGACTGTGTTCTAGCAGTATTTGCTCTTGACGTTTCTCTTGCGTCTGAGGCTGGCATCTTCAGAGGATCTCTGAAGATGCCAGCCACAGATGCAGGTGAAATGCCAGGAGCAAATACTACTAGAACATGACCTCGTAGCCTGAAAAACCCACAACAACCCATGGATTCCCGCTGTGAAAGCCTTTGACTTTACATGTGTCTGGATTCTTATTGCCACCACAAGCAGCTGTGTGAAGACAGTTGGAGAGTGCAGTGGGTGGCAATGGGTAAGAGGGATTGTCCAGAATTGGTTGCCTACCACTCCATGAGGAAAGTCAACTTGGGTACCTTCTACACCGCAGCCTTCTTCAACTTGGCACCTTCTCTAGTTTACTTGGGCTATAATGCCAATCAACATGGCCAGTGCTTCGTGATGATGGGAGTTATAGTCCAAAATATCTGGAGAGTGCTAGGTTGGGGAAAGTTGCACTAGTGCAACACCACCATTAGATAAAGTTTATGCTTATCATTCTGCTTCTTTTTTAAAAAATACCTCTCCACATGGTTTTTAGGTAGTGAACAAACTCCAAAATATTTGTAAATGACATCCTAAAAAGATTTTTTAAAAAATGGATCAGATATTGGGGTAGCCTTTTTCACCTGAGGTCCTGGGTCCACTGGCCACCATCCCTACCACTCTGGGGGCTGCCATAGGGTTTAGTAGGGTGGGAGTTCTTCAGCTGTATACTATATGCAAGTGGAAGGCTATGCCGAGAAGAGCAACTCTCTTCTTTCCCCTTTCATCATTTCAGACCAGTAATAAAGGTGCTTGGGCACTGAATGCTGAAGCACCCATGATGCTTGAGGGACCATCCTTAGTTTAAATCTACCCAAACTAACAAGAGCAACAAAAGCACGCTTGTGCCTAAGGGCTCCTGGCAGTGCTTCCTACCAGCCTTTATTTCTGGAACTCCCTTCTACCTGACTAGGGCCTCCATTGGTCTTGCTTAACAAATCTAATATATAAAAGTCAAAGTTTATCTGTGTCAGGTGAAGACCTCATATGATTCGGTGTGTCAGGTGAAGATCTCATATGATTGGCTGCCTAAAAAGATTCTATGGAATCCTGGGGTTTGCAGTGTAGGGAGGAGCCTGTAGAATTCTCAGCCAGAGAGCTCTTGGGCCTCAGTCAACTGTGTCTGTCTTGAACACGCCAGTTGCTGTGGAGAGGAGACGTAGCAGCAAAGAGGGGGGCAGCGTTGGGATCCTCAGGATCTCAACCTCTGTATGTCAATAATTCTGAATACAGATTGAACTGGGGAATATGGGGAAAAGTTACAGGTACTGGACAAGACAGTTTGGGGAATTAGACACACGATCTCCAATCTTTCTAACAAGTATTACCTATGAGGAAATAAAATCCTGGGTAACGCTGGGTAGAGATGCTAGTAACAAATAAAACACCAGCAACCCACACTTTCTCCACATACCTAAGGTGAGCATTTGGCCCTCCGGATGTAACTGGGCTGCAGCTCCAAATGTTAGTGGACTACATCTCTTAGCAGCATTGGCAGTGTTGCCTGGGGCTGACAGACGCTGCAGTCCAACTACAGCCGCGGAAGACCGGGAGTTGCCTACACCTGCCTTCCAAAGGCTGTCAGTTGTTAAAAGGGGGGCTGGTGGCCCACCACCTCACTCTGCCTCGGCCAGGGGCTAGGCTGCCTCCCGCCCGGGCGCTCCAGGGGGTCACGCAGAAGCAGCAGCCCCCGGCGCTCCGCCCCGCCTCTCTTGCCCCGCCCGCCCCCCGCCCCGGAGAGCCCCCGCCGGGCTTTCAGGTGCGCCTCCGGCCGCCGCGTCCCGCTCGCGGAGGGCGTGGCGGGAGGCGCAGCAGGCAGGGCGGAGGCGCTGATTGGCCAGAGCGGAGGCGGGAGGTAGGGAGTTCCCACAATGCCCCGCTGCAGCCAGTGCGGCCGCCGATGGATGCTGCGGGAAGGTGCTGCCATTTGCCGCCGCCTGGACCGCTGGGTCGCTGAGAGGGGCCCCGGCCGCCCCGCGCCCGCCGGGCTCCCCGGCGCCCTGCCCTCGTCCCCGTCCCCGTCCCCGTCCTCCCGCCGCTTCAGGCGCGGCGCTCCTCCGCGGCGGCTTCTCTCGCCGCTCCTCCCGCGGGTGGCTGTCCCTTCAGCACCGCGATGAACCCTCCGCCGGCCGCCGGCGAGGAGAAGGGGGCTGCGGGAGGCAGCGGCAGCCATCCTTGCCGGGGGGCCGAAGGCGGCGGGGACCCGAGGACCGCAGCCGCCGCTGTCGCCGAGCCGGAGGAGCAGCCTGGGCTCACCGGCCAGAAGGACGAATCCCTGGAAGAGAAGCTGAAGAGCTTAACCTTCAGGAAACAGGTGTCCTACAGGTGGGTGAAAGCGGGCAGAGGCGGGGGAGCTGGGTCTTCCTGGCGTGCTTTGACCACGGTGAGAAGGGATCGGTGTTGGTGTGTCTCCTCCAGCGTGTACACCCTCGGAAGTTCCCTCAGAGAGCGGTCCCTAAAAGGAGGAGCGCAGAAGTCGTCGGCTGTCTAGCTCGATCTCGTCAAGTTTCCTTTCGCAGCCGCTCTGGGAATTACCTGAAGCGCAGGGGCGTTAAGGGCATACTTGGGCTCACTTCATGCAGATGAGGTGGTCTTCTTTACTCTTCTCCAGCTCTTACCATCAAGACAGGAAGGCTTCACACCCTCTGGCTGATGGCTGGAGGGGGATCCTCGTCTGTACTTGGTGTGTGTATGTGCCTTCAAGTTGCCTATGGACAACTATGAGTGATGCCATGAATTTCATAAGGTTTTCTTAGGCAAGGAATACTCAGAGGTGCTTTGCCAGTTTCTTCATCTGAAATACAGCCTACAGCACCTGGTACTCTATGGCTGTCCCTCATCCAAGTACTAACTAGGACTGACCATGCTTAGCTTCCGAAATCAGGCAGGATCTGGTGTCCTTAGGATTTTTAGGTCCCCTACCAGTAGTTTCTTTCTGGCCTTATATTCACAATCACAATCACAAACCTTAGAGATTGTGAATATAAAGGAGTTGTTATTGTGGATTAACTAATCCAGATTTTAAAGGGGGGCATGATTTTATGGGAGGAGAGCTTCATGATGTTCAAGTTCAGCGAGTCAGAACCTGCAGGGAGAAATTTTTTTTTTAAAAAAAAAAGCTTTGAGATCTCTTGTAGCAATTTTGGATGGCTGGAATAATTTCTTAAGAAAATCTGATTGTTTTGCCTTCTGCCTTCTCCTCCAACAGCATCTATACTATATGTGGGCATGCTTAGACTGAGAGATAATCTCAGGGTGAAAATCAGTGTAGCCAGATCTGTGTACATAGAGTGTAATGTGTGTTTCTGTGTCAGGTCATTAAGCTGCCCCAAATATTTTTTCTTCTTCTTTTTATCTTTTTTAAAGACCTGTGAAAAAGAGACAGTTGATGTATTCCTACTGGTACTTAGTTTAGGACAGCAAAGGATTGCACACTCTCACACATTCTCTGACAGCAACATTATGCTTTAGATATTGATATCAATGTATCAAATATGTGACTTGATAGTGATAGTTAATGGGATAGTATATATGTAATATCATTTATAAGGATCATGTAATACACGTGACAGCTGCTAAAGAGTTAACCTTGCACAGTACAGCCAATTTGTTATTCCAGTACGTATGTGTAGGTAGCACTGTGACAGCAGGATGTGGGAGTTACAATGCCAGAATAATGTTACAAGCAATGCTGGGGATTAGAGTGAGGGTAGCACCATAATTGTCTGCTGTTTCTCTCTCTCTTCCTCCCCTCCCAACCAATCTGGCTTGCACGAAAAAGAAATCCTGATCTTGTTTACAATCCCTTTCCAAGCAGACGGCACTTTAGAAAAGATGGTGCAGAGTTTAAAAGGTCTAGGAGGATGATGCAGAAGGGAGTTCAGAAGTGTTACCCAATTGCCCAGGTAGTAAGGTTATCACTGGGTTCTGATGCTTGATTTAAGAAAAAGAGAAGACTGAACCGACTAGCTACTTTTCTGGGGGTGGGTCATGGAGAGGATGAGGATGATATACTTTCTTGTAGTACTGCCAGTTTTCGGTAGCATTGATATATTTGTTCACAGTTTGAAAAGTCTTCTGGAGAATGTACCTTTGCATCAGTTTTCATAATTCCAGTAAATAATTATGTACGTGTTAGCGCCATATTGTGTTGTTGGCTATATATTGCATGCCTACATTTTTGACATCTGAAGGTTTAAGACAGAAGCCAGATGAATTCAGCAACTATGACATTTTTCCAGGTTTATTTTTTGAGTGATTACGTACATTACAACTTCAATATATGAACGTCTAGGTCTTAAGTCTGTAATGAGGCTGTATCTGTTTCACATGAGTCATATATGAAAGCTATGCCATGAGCCTTAGGTGCCAATGCTCTATAACAGGAAAGCCTTCTATAAAGAAATAATTAGTTATTTTGGAAAATAAACCCAAACCCATTGGCAATTTCTGTTCATTCACACAATCAAAATTAAGAGAAGGAGCTCAAAAACAAGGTAAAGAGCCCCGAATAACTTGGGGCTTCTTGCCTTACCATGGTTTCATTTTAGGAAGAGTCACAGTTTGCAGAAGTAGGAAGGCACCAGAGAAGAGTGGAACAAATACAGAGTAAGAAAATGAATACAGATGAATCCTCCCCACACAGATTATCTGAACATATAAATAAGCCTTGTTTAATACGGAAGGATAGAGGAGGAGCAGGAGAAGAAGGAAATAAAAATTCAAAAACTTCCAACCCCCGCCCCTTGATATCCAAATTGTGTAAGCAAGTTCTAGCATATGGTAGTCATTTTGCAATAAATAGAACAATGTACACAAAAATTAAGTAGCAAGCTCCAAAACTGATTTTCATCAGAGTGTTTCCTCTCTCACTATATTATCTCCAAACCTGACAAACTGTACGCATAAAGATTATTTTTCTGTATTGATTAGGGAGGGGAGAGAGAGAACTCTGCTAGCAGAATGCAACTGTTTGGACTCTTGCTGCCTTCTTCGGGGTTTTGTACTCACCAGCTTCCCATTCCAGGAAAAAAAAGAAAGAATATTTTAAAGTTTTGGGAGAACTAGACATTCTAGTCAGCTTCTGTTATGTGCCTGAAGGTGCAAGCAAGGGATTTTCAAAACATGTGGTGATGATTTTCAACCAGCCTGCTTTAAAAGCATCACAGGGAGATCTGTTGCTTTAGCCACCAATGGACTACTTGGCTTGGTGTACGTGCATGGGCTATTTCTTCTGACTTTGTAAACAAGAAATGACAGCTTAGCTGATGGATGCAAACCCCAGAGTGATTCATTCCCCACTGACCTTAGTAAGCAATGAAAAAGAATATATTCAGTGACCAACCATCTCCAGAATGTTTATACAGTAGAATGTTTATACTGTGGCTCCCTAACTCACCTAGCTCTCTTTCTTGGCTTTGCACTTTCTCTCTTTCCTTCTCTTAGTGTTTCTGAAACATAAAAGTTAATATAAGGATTTCCAGTAGCAGCCTGTGGCAGCCAAAGCTGAAGAATTCTGCAGGCAAATTCTACAGCAAGCCTTGGACAACTTGGTTTTTACATTAATAAGAATGGTGAATATGGCCTGCTCCATATATTTTATTGAATTTTGCTTCATAACAATTAATTGGGGACCCATTAATTACCAGTTGGAGACCAATTAATGAAAAAATCCATTATCTGGCATTTTAAGGCTGAGATGGGGGAATGTGGGCTCCTCCAGATGTTACCTGACTGCAGTTTTCACTATTCCTCACCATTGACCATGCTGGTGAAGACTGATGGGAAATGCAGTCCAACTGAATCTGGAGGGCTACCATATTCTACACCCCAGCTTTAACACTTAAAATGAAGGGTGGTTTCTAGAGCATTCTGCATGTCAGAGTTTGTGTGAATGTTCTTATAAACCAGCCTTCTACAACCTGGTGTCCCCAGGAGTGGTGTACCTCAGATGTGTTGACTCCTTAAAACTGGCTGGAGATCCGGATAGTTACAGCCCAACCCTTCCTGTGTTGTGATTAGTTCAGCCTGCTTATTTCTTGTGGTGGCCAACAGACCAAAACAACAGAATTTCCCATACTACTCCAGCACAGCAGCTGGTATTTCAAGGTACGCTGGCCCTCAGCTTGGAGGGTCTAACAGCCACAATAGCTATATGGCACTTTCAGGTTCAGAAGCACAACTCCAGCTTCAGATTAAGGCATGGTGAGGCCCTAGGACTTATCAGGTTAGGACCCTATAGCATTAGCAAACAATGATTTCAACAATCATGGAAAACTTGTAAATGTAGAATTTTTTAAATGTATTTTGAAGCCCCTCATAATCTGAGGCTCTAAACTTTACCATACTTAGCTTGTTCCTAAATGTGGCACCATCCACTCCCTCTTTGTGTAAAAAACAACAGCAGCTTTCATCAACGATCAAGTTAGCTGGAGAATTCTGGAAGATATAGTCCAAAAAAGTCTCCCCCCAAGCTCGGTGCTGTTCACAGAGAAACTGGTGCTCTCTGTCTGTTTCTCAGAATGAAAACATTAGACCTACCACACTAAGGATGGTTGTGGGACCAAGAAATACTGCTGCTTGAGATGGTGGTGAGTACCCATCAACTGGAGTAAAAAGAACTGGGCTAAATGGACAAATAAAGGGACCCATCTAAAGATAAGGGCAGATCCCTATGTCAGTATACTTTGTGCACCACTTAGAGCTCCTACGCCAATGAAGCCATCAATATTAGGAATGGACAACTTCTGGCCGTCTAGAGGTTATTGGACTGCAACCCCCAGAATTCCTCACCATTGACCATGCTGGTTAGGGTTGCTGGGAGTTGCAGTCCCACAATATATGGAGGGCTGCACTTTGCTTGACCCTGATTTAGGTGGAGCTAAAACAACATTCACATAGCACACATCCTGATTCTGCCATTAGGCAGAGTGAGGCAATCACCTCCGGCAGTGATGCTGGGTATCAGAAAAGACAGTAAATTATTAATTTGTTATTATCTTATTTTTTACTGACAGGGAGGTAGAGCTCACGTGGCTTTTTTTTTTTTTTGGCTCAAGTGCCAAAATAATATGGTTGGCCTAGGGGTACTATAAATCTTGGTGCCTTTTTCTGCTTTACCTCAGAGAACAAAATGTTTTCAGTGGACCATCGTGTACTCACACACACGCGCGCGCACACACACACACAGAAAAGGCAAGATTTGAAATATGTTTATGGCTATGCGAGTGTTTTTACACACACACACACACACACACACACACACACACACACACAGAGTGAAAGGGAATAATAGCAGAAGTTGTTTATCTTTTTGGTGTGTGGGCATGCAGTAAATTCCATATCTTTAGACACAGAAGGCATGTAAAATAACCTTTAAATAACAACTTCCTGAGGTAGATCATTAATTCTATTTGACTTGCCAGTGTGCAAAGGGGAAAAAAAATAAATACTTTCCGTGCCTTTTGATTTCCACTTCTTAGTTCCTTTGAAACTCATCTATCCCACAAGGAATTTACCCGTTGTTGCACTTGTAGGAAAGATCCCAGTAGATATCTAGATCTGAACACTTTTTCTTCCCTGAAAGCATTAATACTAGACTGAAATTCCTCCCACAAATCCCTTTTTATTTTACTCATTTTTTTAAACAGCCACTACTTTAGAAAGGTTGACGCTGTGATGCCTTTACAAATGTAAATGACTATAATGTTCAGGAAACACTATTTGGAGTTGCCAGCAAAAAGGTACCTTGTGGAACAGCATAATAGAGGTTACTCAATGGACCTTGATAACTTTCAGATGGTTGGCTTTGGGGGTGCCACTCTTTGTATGTGGTTTGCGCTAACATCTAACATATATCACTAATCTGTATTTATGAGTATGTATTAAGAGAACCCCCCTCATGAAAGTAGCTCAGATTATTGTTATAGAGCTTAATAAACTCAGTGATGAATGGGAAATAGGCAGAGGTTGTGAAGAAATGGACTACTATTTTAACAAACAAGAAGAAATAAGACTTTTGTACCCCTCACTTATTTTTTAGGACCTAAAATGAGCAAGCGCTCAGCAGGGTCCTGTTCTCAAAGCTGTTTTGAACATCAGTGCTCAGCTTTATGTTATGTACAAAGGAAGAGAGAGAGGAAAGGGCTGTAGCTCAGTTGTAGAGCATATGTGTTGCATGCAGAAGGTCTTAGGTTCAATCCCTGGCATATTCAAGTTAGGCTAGGAAAAAATCCTGCTTGAAACCCTGGTGAGCCACCACCAGTCGATGGCCGGCATCCTTTTAGTGACACCCACATGTGTAAGGCAAGCCATGCTGGCAAAGGAGATTATTCACCGTGGCACAATATTTTCTGATGAAAATGGTAGAAATGGAGTTCCACAAACAGTTGGGTTGTGCATTGTGGTTGTGCATTGCACAAAAGAACTCATTCCCATGTGTTTCACAAGGTTGCTATTATGCATAGGGATTGTGTAATGCTGGAATAATGTTTCTCTGTATAAGAATATTTACACTATGCTAAGGGGATGTTGGATTGAAACCACTGTCAACAAGACTGAACTAGATAGACTAATGGTCCAGCTCACCGAAAGGCAGCAACTGTCCATTTTTCCTAAATATGCGTATACCGATATATGTGTTTTCTGGGTTCTGTCTCTTTATTACATGCTGGCATGGCTAAGGAATGGAACCTAGTGCTTGACAAGGCACAGATGGCTTCTATTTCTAGTATCCCAACCCACTGAGTCCAAAGAGAACAAATGGCCTGAAGTTCACAGCACTGTCATCATCATCATCATCATCATCATCATCATCATCATCATCATCATCATCCAGGAACAGCATTTTGCTCTCTTTCAGTATGACTACACAGTTGTAGTAGTTTGGTATCACTTTGATTGTCAGAGCTCCACCTAACAATATCCTGGGATTTGTAGTTTGGTGAGATAGTTAGAATTCTGTGCCAGAGAGGTCTAGTCCACTCCTCTGAATAACAACACTACAGCTGTCTAGTCATGTCTGCAAGACAGCAGAATGCTGTACTTGGAGAGTTGATGTGGCACCAAACTGCTATAATTGTGTAGTGTTGATATGGGCTACTGGGGTATTTTCAGGTAGATATATTTGATATAGTTGTGTTTCAATTATATGGGAAGCAGTCAAGTGCTGCCATTGTGGTAGGGGATGAACTTATGTACATCTCTATAAACCTGAAGATTAACACTGGCAATGGCCAAGACAGCATTCTTGACTGCACTTGAGGACAGTATGCTAATTAGTATTGCAGGCCAGACTATGTGGCATATATGTTCCCTGCCTTTGGCATCTGTTGCCACCTTACTTTAATGGTGGTAGGACCAGCCTTTGTTGGAATCAGATTTAGATCTGTATAACTTGGCTGGGTGAAGAGGAATTTCCTGCCCCCTTCCTCTGTAAAGAAGCCTTCCCAGCTTCCATAAAATACTATTTATTGAATGAGGTAGACTACAATGTAGGGAAAAGGAGGGATCCCTGGTAATCGAGTGGAGTTGCTTTTCATGAGTGGAGGCTTTCTACCCACAGAAAGCAGATCCTGGATCCAATCCACTGTACTGTGATGCACAGATTTCCTGCAGTGTAAGGCCATTGCTATCTGTAGAGTGCTTGCTGTATTAGATAATGATAATACTGGTGGTGGCATACTAGACTACAGAATTGTTGGTGCCTAAAAATGTAAACGCACCACCAACAATACTGAGACAGGGATAGCCCACCCCTCCAGGCCTCTTAAATATTATTTAATTGGTCAAACTAGATATTAGCT
Organism: Iguana delicatissima; assembly: GCA_948472985.1. NCBI lineage: Eukaryota > Metazoa > Chordata > Lepidosauria > Squamata > Iguanidae > Iguana > Iguana delicatissima. Next base: position 208,657 of record CAOKZL010002093.1, read on the forward strand.
GAAATAAAAATGGACACAAAGAAACAGAACAATAAGATATTCAGAGGAAGGGAATTCCATAGTTTTGGTGTAACCACAAAGAAGGCAATTTTCAGGATATCAAGAAGAGCTTCCTAAGCAGAACTTAAAGAGCTGGCAGGATTGTATAGGAAGAGAGGGTAGTTTAACATAGACTGTTCCCAAGCCATTACAGGATTTAAAGACCATAATGAGCATCTTTGATGTTGCATAGAAATGGAACAGGATGCTAGTGCAGCTGTTGTAAAATGGACATCACTTGTTCCCAGGGGTGAACGGACAATAAACCTCTAGCTGCTGCATTCTGAACTGGATGCCATTTTGGGAAAGGCAGCTCCATGTAGTGTCCAATATACCAACCAGGCATCCCACTCACAAAGCTGATATAAGCATTAGAGGAGATATTTTCTTTTAGGGGAGAACAGTGTTAAACTACTCTTCCATGCCTGCTTCAATCCCTATAATTGTCAAATTCTCTCTACCTCCCCACCCCCTGGTTTTCATTTTTAAAAACCATGCAAAAATGCACTTGACCAGCCATTTCTAGTTGGCCCCTAAGATGCAGTGACAATTCCTTGACCATTGTGCAGGAGAGCAGTGACTGATATTCCAGGCTGTAAATATCAAATAAAAAGAGTTTAGTCAGAGTTTATTGACAGTAGTGTTTGTGTCTTTGGGATGGGGACTGAGGCATGATGGGTAGAATGGGCACTCAGGGTCCAAACCAAGTCAGGGAAGGGTGAGGGAAAGGGGGTGGGTTGGCATAGTGGCCCTAAACTTCCTCTCTCTTGCCCCTCTTCTTGGGTGTGGGGGGACATTGGGAGAGGGTTTGTGGTACTGAGAAATTGGGCTGCAAACTGTCCTTTGCTGGCCAGGCAGTGGCTAGGGGAGGAGGAGGAGGACCAGAGGTGTGTTTTTAAGGGGCTGTGCAGCCTGATCTGAGCTGCTGAGAGGGAAGGTTCCTCAGGAGAAGAAGCACCTGAGGTAGGTGAGGGGGTAGGTGCTTGGAGAAAATTACAAATAATCAAAGCCATGAAAAGTCAAACCCACAAATGTGGAGGGCTGACTGTACAACATCTAAAGAGTCAGGCGTTTCCCTTAATATAATTATAGGTTTTACTTATTTGCTTATGTTTGTCACATTGATCTGTGTGCGTCTGCCTCTTTGAGCAGATATTGGCAGAGAGAGAAAAGTGTTTTGTTTTACAGGTTGTGGTAGTATGGAAGTGCCAAAATATGATTTAGCATCCCATTATTTTCTGTTGCACTTTCTACAATGCATAGGGTATATCTTCCCTGAACAGTTACAGCAGAATGACAGCCGTTTAATTGCACTGGATGAAGCCAGCATAGTCAAAGAGGTATCAAAGTGATGACACCATCTAGTGCAGATATAAGATCTGCTGCATATGTGCTTTTATTCCGTTTCGTATGAAACTGTAGGAAATTCTTGTCCATGAATTCAGAACTACTTCAATAGATTGTGGACCAGGCACGTTTCAAAACATTTCTTTTCTTTAGAAGAATCATTTCTAGTTTGCTATAGAGACATGTTTGGAATATTAGTGCCCTTTCATATCTCCCTGATCCCAGAGAATCCATATTCTAGTCCTACTAAATAATATAGTTTGGATGCAAACAGTCATGCTGTTTGAGCCAATGTAGCATGGCGCATAATCAGAGTAATGAATTCCCCAGCGTATCTCTGCATTGTAAGCATAAAGAGTCAGAGAGTCTAGATGTGTAGTGAAAGACAATCAAAGCATGTGATTTAGAAAGTGCTTCGTAGCCTCTTTCCATTGAAACAAAAGGTGTGTTGTGCCTGGTAGGCTCAAATCAATTAAATGTATTGTATTGCCAGCAGTCTTACACTGTATTGGGTCTATGCTAAATAGATGTTTACAAAGTAGCTAAAAGGGTGCTGCATTTAATGATGTGTTTGCATTTCTCCTCCTCCCCATCACACCGTGTCATAATTACTTTTAAGATATGAGATGGGTAGTTTATATGATGGCCAGGCCCAGTAAGCAGGCCTTGTCCCCTTAAGTACAGCCCTGCTTCTCTGATTCTTGCCCCTTTATCCTTCCTCTTCCATGGGAAAAAAAATGTTGGGCTTCCATTTAGAACAACGATTTCCAGCAACAGATGTTGGGATGGGAGACAGCAGGAGCTCTCTTACATTCCTCCAAAGCCCCTCCCCAGCCATTCTTTTCTTTTGGGACTGTGTAGGCCACATGGCCTGTCCTGTATCTCTCAAACTAGCCTTGCTGCCATTGGTTGCAGTGAGGAATGCAATCTTGTTGCCTGCATTGAAGGAAGATATAACTACAGTGGCTTTCAGAGTCTGTTCACTGAATGGAGGTGATGCCCTGCTTGCATTAAGAGTCCTGCTGGAGAGCTCTGTAAAGGCTTGTTAAATAAACCTATTAAGTTTACAATACTACTGTGTTGCTAAAATCCAGCAGTCAAGATTAAACAGTCGGTATATGCTAGAGAAGACTGTGTGACTTCTGTGCTTTTTTTCTTTTATTTTTAAATTAAAATCCAGTACTCAATTAAAGGTTCTGTTCTAAGAGAAGCCCAAATTTTCAACTTCTGTGGCATATGCAATATGAACAAATTTGCCTCATGTTTTTTCTTCTGTATAATTGATTCTGTCTGTATAATTTCTTCTGTGTTGAAATCTACCTTTCATGTTCCAGAATGAGGAAATTTAACAATGTGAACTAAGACTCTATTGCTGCTGCAGAAGACCCAAAGTGAAATTCAGTAGCAGCAACCATAGCTTTACATTCTCTCTCCTCTATTAAAGAGCTGTTATTACGGAGAGTATCTAACATGACTGTCCATAAATCTGATTTGTAGCCGGAGGGAAATAATGCTTTTGGACAAATTCAGAAAAGGAAGAATCTTTAACATCCGTAAACACAATGTGACTTTTAAAATAATTATCTAAGGGCAAATGGAATTAGTTTAGGTGAGTTAACATGAAGAATAAGAGAGACTAAGCGTGATAGCAGGGGTAGAAATCATGTTGGCCCTCCGGATGTTGCTGGATTGCAACTTTCAGCATTCTTTGCCAACACAGTCAACAGTGAAGAATACTTGGAGTTGAAGTCCAGTAACATCTGGATAGCAGCATGATTCCCAACTCTTCTGGATTGCTGCTGGGATGACATCTAGAGCCCAAACAGCAAAATAATTATGATGAATCTTAACAGTCAGGGAAGGACAAGATTCTGTCCCCTTCTCTCCTTCCTGCTGAGTTAATTGAGTGCAAACTACCTCAAAGGCCCCTCCCTGAACTGCAACCCCAGGATTCCATAGGATGTTGAAAGAGGAATAATAGCACTGTAACAGTCTAGTGCAGAAATGGCCTCAGTTTGCTGCAGTTGAGGTAAGCTGAGAACAAAAGGGGAAGCTGGAAGGAGAGAGAATCTGGGATGTTTCAAAAACAGTCAAAGAAGTGGAACAGCAGAGGATTAATGAGGACTATCTCTGCTAAACAGAGACAGTTGAAAGGTATGCCTTCATTGTCTCAACATGTTGTCAGATAGATTTAATACAGAAAATCAGGATAGTTAAGCTCAAAGAAAACTCACCCAGGAGGATATTTTACATCACTGAGACTGTTCCAGTAAAGGCCCTTCAACTGATGGAGTGTGTACAGGTAACCTTATATAGCTGAGACACACAAACCAAGGTAAGATTGAGGTTGAGAGCCAGCATGGTGTAGTGGTTGGGGTGTTAAGACTATTGCTCTGGAGACCAGAGTTTGAATCTCTGCCCAACCATGGAAACCCACTGGCTGACCTTGGGCAAGTCACACTCTCAGCCTTAAAGGCAAAGCTCTTCTGAACAAACCTTGCCAAGAAAACCTAGTGATTAATTCACCTTGGGTTCACTGTAAGTCAGAAATAACTTGAAAGCCCACAATAACAACAATGTATATAAGTGTATTGTATATTGTATATGTATATTGATCGATGTTCAGTCTTTGGCAGACATGGCTGGAGATCTATGCTGTCCATGCACCATTACTGCCATAGTGCTTCCAATACATTAATTCAATCCAATTCATTAATTGGCTGGCATCTTCTCCTTACTGGAAATTCAATGAAGTCTGGTCATGACACAATGACGCTCAAACTACAGCATTTCCATATATTAAAAACATAAAGTATTTTTTTCTTCCAGATATTAAAACACATACACACAAATTAAGAAGGGGATTCTGTAATTCTACTCCTCATCCCAACAATCTTTACTTGGTTGCTGTGTTCACTTGGAAGCAGGTTGGACTGTCAAATGATAATGAAATATGAAAAGGAAAAGAATCTCACTTGTGCAGATGTCACACTAAGGATTTTTTCCTTTGCTGTCTTTGAGCAGGAAGAACATGTTAGTTCAATTTCATTAGCCACTTGAGTACCCTGGTATTCTTGTGCTACTCGATTCTGATGTTTTTTGAAATGTTTTCTGAGGCATTTTGGAATTCACTAGTAAAACTTGTCAGGAAAGACTGGTGTTTAGGACGATGGATGGAGAAGAGCAGACCTAGATCCAGAATGTTATGGGCTTTACAAAAAGAATATTCAGTGGGTCTTTGTATAATTGCTCCCCACCTCCAGCATTTGGAGCCCTGGTGGTGCAGCGGTTAAACGCTGGTACTGCAGCCACAACGCTCTGAGTTCAATCCTGCAGGGCTCCAAGTTGACTCAGCCTTCCATCCTTCCAGAGATCAGTAAAATGAGTACTTAGCTTATTGGGGCAATTAGCTTACAACATTGTAAACCACTTAGGGAATGCTTAGCATTGATAAGCAGTATAGAAATGTAACTACTATTGCTAACTGCTATTTGGGTGGGATATGTTGTCATAACTATTGAAGATTTAGTTGTGCATTATTCCCAGAGTCTTCTGCTTGCACTGTTCAGTCATTGAGAACCAGCCACTTACACATCACATCATCAAATAAAAACAAAAGCCACCCCTATATTCATGCTTAATATTTACATTGGCAAACACACATGCAAATGTATATGTGTACATATAGGCATGTACATATTGGTTAATCTCAATTAGAAGAGACCCTCTGAATTGGTTAAATGATGAGCCAACACATAGGTAAGCCCCACTGATTTACAGGTCTCCTCTAGCTGAGACTGATAGGTTTTAGGTCCTGTCTTTCCTCCAAAGAACTCTATGAGGTATACATTGGTACTCCTCCCCCACAGTTCATCCTCACAACAACCTTGTAAGGTGAGCTGAGCCAAGACAGAGTGGCTGGCCCAAGTGAGTTCCATGGTTCAATGGGTATTTGACACTATATTTTCCAAGTCACTATCCAACACTCTAACCATTATGCCAAACTATGTAAATATATGCATAGAAAGAATCAGTATAATTTAAAGACAGTGTGATTGTATTTACACTACCTAGTTACAACAGCAAATATAACTTTAACTGCCTTGGCTTCATCCTATGGAATTATGGGCTTTATCATTTGGTGAGGTCCTTAGAATTCCTTGCTAGAGACTGCTAGTGCTGTAGTTCAGTGGACAGTGGACTAGAGCTTTCCAGCAGAGAATTTTAAGGATCTCACCAAATGACAAACCCCACGATTCCATAGACTGGAGCTATGGCAGTTTGTTGTGTCAAAGAGCTATAAATGTGTTGTGTGAATATAATCTGCATCTCCCTGTACTGAGGAGAGACTGAGACCAGGTGATTTGTGCACCTGCTCAGTCTGCTGTTCAAGTGCTAAATGGATATCAGCATCATATATAGTGAAGAGAGTGTTGGACTGGGACTTGGGAGATCCATGTTCTATTCCCTATTGAACCATGAGGCTCACTGGCTGATCTTGGGCTCCTCTCTCTCAGCCTGACCTACTATCCCAGCATTTTTGTGAGGAGAAATAGGAAGAGGAAGACTATGTATATTACCTTGAGCTCACGGGAGAAAAAGTGGGACATATCCATACAACAGCCTGTGAAGAGGGGATATGCTTTCAAAGAGAAGGCCATTGTCTACAAAGCAGAACACATGGCCACTAAAGCATTGCTTGGTGGAATATTTCTCCAGAAGTAGGGAAAAATCCATAGGTTTCATTTCACTAATAAATTATAAATTACTGTAAAGTAATGTTTAGTCTCATTTACAGTCTGTCCTGAAATCATTGCATATTGTTGTTGTATGCCTTGAAGTCATTTTCAACTTATGGTGACCCTAAGGTGACCCTATCACATGGTTTTCTTGGCAAGAATTGGTCAAAGGGGGTTTCCCATTGCTTTCCTCTGAGGCTGAGAGGATGTGACTTGCTTAAGGCCACCCAGTGGGTCTCCATGGCTGAGTGGGGATTCAAACCCTGATCTCCAGAGTCATAGACCGGTGCTCAAACCACTACATCATGCTGGCTCTGGTCACTGGAACATTTTTGGTCTATGGAGGTTGTAGGTCAATAATAACAGACGTGTTTGTGAAGCCTGAAAGGTTATTTTCTTCAGAACTTACGCTGTTGTACCTGTGTCAACCTGAAAATTTTTTCATCAGTTGCTGTGTTATAATTTTATTTTTATACTTGTATATCAATGCATGGTCAAGAACAGAGTGTGGAGAACTGAGTGCCCCAAGAGACCATTTCTTTCTTCTCAGAGGCCATTCAATTTTTCAACATATTAGTCTTGAAAAAGAAATCAGTTAGCCTCCTCATAAACAGTCAGGCTCTAATCAAATTGCCGTTATCTAACTTTATTGACTTCAGAGGTACAGGGAACACTCAGATGACCTGGGGTCATTAACAGGGGGGTAGGGAGTGGGAAGGCTGAGAGACAAATATGTTTCCTGAAGGAACCTCTTAAAGAGCAGACCAGCAGTGGCCCTTAGCCACTCTCAGATCCGATTGATGGCAAGAGGCCTTAGAACTCTTACTTTTTTGGACCAGCATAAGCAGCATAATCAGCAGTCATGCTGTCTGTTTTGGTAATTGTAGTCTCTCTTCCAAATAATATTTCCAAGTTCTGTAAAACTTTTATATATATGTATATGTTTATGAGAAACGTAAAATGTGTAGGATTTTGCTTTTCCATATGGATGAAACTTTTTTTTTAAAAAAACCCACACCTTTGTTAAAGTTTGATAGGTCTACTAAGAGTCAGGGAAATTTGTTCCAGGGAATGTGTATTAGATCTCCTTCCAGACCACCACCCAGTCACTCCTGGTATAAAATTGTAATCATGCATAGAAAGAAGGAAATGAATGTTCTTGCATGTTAAGCCTTTGGGATTCTTCCATAACATAGCTTTCTGAAGCTGTGTTGTTAAATGTAGGGTTACATGACTGAACTGTCTGATAATTCAGTTAGAACACATTCAATAGGGCTTGTTTGTTCATACATACTTTGGTTCTTGTATATTACTAAACTGGAGAGGAGTAGGAGAAGCTGTTGTTACATGCCTTCAAGTAGACTTTAACTTATGACAGCCCTATCATGAGGTTTTCTTGGCAAGATTTATTCAAAGGAGGTGTGCTATCACTTTTCTCTAAGGCTAAGAGAGTGTCACTTGATCAAGGTCGCCCAGTAGGTTACCATGACTGAACAGAGATTCAAAACTTGGTGTCCCAGAGTCCTATTCCAACACAAAAATCACTACATCACAATGATTTATGCCAGTGGTTCTTAACCTGGGGCCTGGGGACCCCCAGAAGTTTGCAATGCCTTCAGAGAGGGTCTGCAAAAGGCTCAAAGGCTGCTCAGCCCATCTCCTCCTTTGTAACAGAGTGGCAATGTGACAGGAACCAAGGCTGGCTGGCTGGCTGGACCTGCGTGTTGCTTGTCATGTGGCTGCTCTGCTGTGGGGAGGAGGCTCAGCTGCTGAGTGACTCTTCTTCCTGCTATCCTTTTTCAGAATTAGCCACTAAACTGCACTGAGGATCCCACTCAAAGTGGGGCCAATGAGCAGAGGGAGAGATGCTACAGCAACTGGAAGTTGGAGCGAGGGATCATCATTGGCAAAATAAACTGCTACTTGATTCAGATGAAAGCATGTGCACTTACAAATGGAAATGAGGAGATTATTCAGGATCTTTTATAGAGGGGTTGCTTCAACCCTCCTTTTTTGCCTTCAATCCTCCCCCGTTTTTCCCCTCCTTTCCTCCTATGCCCATGTCAGTCTCCTCTCCTCCTGGTGAAGAAGGAAAAAAAGGGGGGAGTGTTGAAGATTTTCTAATTGACTGGATGGCTAACAAAGAGCAGAGTGTGTGGTGGGGAGAGAGAGAGAGAACGGCAAATGCTGGCTGACTGGCCCTGAGCATTGCTATTAAATCCACTCTAGCCTTAAACTGATGGGAAGAAGCAGGAGAAAAGTCTTCTCTCTTCCAGTGCATCTCAGAAAAGTGTGCATTTACTTATTTCTGCCTTCTCTCCCAATTTGAAGACCCTTGATGAGCAATTTTGAATAAATATTTGATGCATTCTAAATCTTGAGGATCTTAAGTCTTGGGTGCCTACAGAAACAAAATATATTTAAAGGGGCTCCCTGGTAAAGAAAAGGTTAAGAACTACTGACTTGTGCTAGAATTACTATTTAATATACAAAAGACTTCACTAATTACTAGAAACAGTTACTTTCTTTTGTAACAGAGAATACCAAAGAAAATAACTTGTTAGGTCTAGTCATTAGTGGAATCTTTTATATTAAATGGAAAGCTATCTAAAAAACTCTCTTCAGCATCTCAAAAAGACACAAATATTGCTAATATACAAATGTAAATGCAGTTGTTTACTTAAAGGACAGATGATTAATAAACAGAAATAGCCTAACTTGCTGTTAATTCTGATTAAAATTTGTCATATGATGCTGCTTGCTGGTAGAAATGCTTCCACTGATTTAATGATTTATTTTGTTACTGATTTATTTTTTTAATGTCATATGTTTTTATGATGTGATTGTGGGGGAGCTATTTTGGCCAATGTGGGAAGATGGCATAGAAATCTTTAACATCAAATAAATATTTTCCCTCAAAGAAGGAAAACTGTGGTATATCTGTAGCTTGGATATGAAAATTGTATAGCAGAGGCAGGCAACTTTGTTTGGTCCTGGGGCCAACTTTGCCCCATCCAACCAGGGCTTGCCACAGGCTGTACCCTGTCTAAAACTAGGACTTTTCTGCATTTTCTTTAAAATGGGAAGTGCTTACATTTTGTACTGAATCCAATTCTTACTTTCAGCCAGAGCAGAACTATTGAAACATTGGGAACCTGCCAAGTCAACATTTGCATTGTACTGTGAAAGTGGTGTGCTGTGTTTGTTTGTCTTGTATGTTTTCAATCATGATTTAAATGTATTTTAAACTGTTTTATCTATTTAACTATGTACTTTTAATAGAACTAACGTTTGATTTTTTTGTGGCTTTTTTAATATAAAATTTTAGCTAAATCTTTATTTTGACTTATTGCATAACCTTCAACTGTTCCAGTTTGGCAGGTACAGTCCCAAATAATCCTCTGTCATCCCACTTCTTCAGCTACTTTTAAAATGTCCCAGTTTCTTCTTCTTCCTCCCATTTTTTCATTTTGTCCTCAGTTTACTTCAATTGCTGCAAACTAATGGCCTTTCTACCTTACACAGAACAAAACCAAACATTGTTGAAGAATTTGGCTTAAGATCAAGAAGGGAATCAGGAGAGCAGTTTATTAAATTTATTAATAAATAATAATGAGTAAATTTATTAAATTTTGCAAGGCCAACAGTTTGTTCCTAGCAGGCACATTCCTTGAGCAATCCAAGAGAGAGCTGTTTAGATAAGGATCACCTGATGTCCAATATAGAAACCAAAAAAGACAACATAATTGGAAGGAAAGGATGGAAAAGGTCCATTTTATTCTGCAAAAACAAGACCAGGAACAGATTGTGGCACCGACAATGAACTGCTAACAACAAAAATTAGAGTAAAGCTAAAGAAGAACACTAAACCAGTCATTGTGCCAAGACGCAACATGGAGGACATCGCTGTAGAATTTGAAGATTATGTAAAAAAAAAATAAAAATAGATTTACCTTATTATATCTAATTGGTCAGGAGCTATAAGAACTCTGGACCAAAACCAGAGACATTGTCAAAGAAGAATGTAAAAAGATCCTATATTCAGCCAAGAAAGAAGGAAAAACCTGTGTGGATGTCAGATGATACTTTTCAAACAGTTAAGGACACGCAGGAAGCAAAAATAAAAGGTGATGGAAGTAGGGTCAGACTCTTGAATCCAACTGTTCATACTTGTACATAGGAATAAAGACAATATTATAATAATCAATGCAAAGAAATAGAAGAAGAGGAGAAGAAGGTTGAAAAAGAGACCGTCAAGATCAGAGAAATCAAGGGGAAATTCACACCAAGAATGGGGAAGCTATATGGTCAAAGGAACGCACTGTATGGTTATGAAAAAATAAAAAAACTGTGGAAGCAATACATGGAAGAACTATATAAATGAGATGAAGAGATGACCAATTCATTCAAGGAAGAGTCTTTTATTGATGAACCCACATTTGATGATGAAAATATTAATATAGTCATAGTCTCTCAATCATAGGGTTGTGGTAAGTTGAAGCTGACTTGACATCAATTAACAACCACAAAGCTCCTTCTAATATATTGGAAGTGGGGAGAGTTACTCAAGAGGCAGCTAGAACATGCAGTATAGGTGACTGATACCAGCAAGTTCATGAAAATACCAGCATTTATTGAGAAGTCTAAAGGCAGCCATGAAAAAAGAAGTCTTGTCAAATGGAGGAGAACAAAAATACACGTTTGCGTGAAAAAATGCAAGTAAACAATAAGCAATGGAAAAAAGAATTCTGATGCGTCTATCGCTAAGAACATTATTTTATGTAAATATGCAAGAAGCAGGGAGCAGGTTAGGAAGGCAGTTGGACCAGTGGATAAGAATGGAGTTAAAGGAAAACTGATGGTGGATGAGGAGATTGCAAAGAAGCTGAATGGATTATTTTCTTCTGCCTTCATTGCAGAATATATACTGACCTTTTCAGGAAAACTTTCCAAGGAACTAAGTAGCAGTTGTAAGAGACAACAATTTAAACTTTCTTGACAAACTTTGTTTTCAATGACCTTTGTTGAAAATAAACAAGTCATCAGGACCAGATGGCATCCATCAAAGAGTTCCTAAAGAACTTGAATGTGAAATTGCTGATGTTCTAATGAAAACAGGTAACTTCTTCCTGAGAATAAGTTATACGTTTTCTTTCTGTGGACTAGGAAGTCGCCAATGCCATACTGGTTCTTAAAAAGGGATCCATGCGTGAGGAATGCAGGAAATCAGAGACCAATTAGCTCGACATCTGTTCTGGTTAAGTTGGGTGGAAAGTAATGATTAAAAATAGAAATATAATTTGGATAACAGGAGAGGTCGACAGAAAGACTTTACTTTGAGATATGGGGAGCTATGTGAACATTGATTAAATAAATAAATAAATAGTTTTTTCCCCCTGAGGAACAGTCAACATGGTTTTTGCAAAAGTAATCCCTGTGTGACTAACCTTTCAGAGTTTTTTGAAAGTGACAACAAACATGTGGGCGGAGGTGATGAAGCAGATACTGTTTACTTTGACTCTCTAAAGGCTAGTGACAAAGTCTGTCATCAAACGTTAGTGAGCAAACATAACAGTTCACAGTATATGTGAAAATGCAGTGTACTGGGTCAGTAACTGGTTAAAGAACAGAGAGCAGGTATAAATGGAACATATCTTTTTGCCACAGAAGGCAGTACATATCTCCATGGACATCTTTTCTTTCAACTGTGGCCGTATATAGATACAGTACTCCTCTTTTACCATTGATGAGGGGGCAGGTTCTAAGGCTTCTGACTGTAGGCATTTTGACTGAAGTTGCATGACAAGAAAGAAATTACATTTCTGATTAATTTCTTTTCCATTTCTGTTTCCTTTACATAAGACATTTCCTTCCATCTCATCTTTTCCCCATTGCTCCCCATCTCCCCTGTGTATCAGTATGCAAAAATGTTAATTGGATATACTGTACTTAAACCAATGGAAGGGAGATCCAGGCCGAAACTTGCCCCCTGATGAGTAACATCTCCTTTTTGTCACCTGTATGGTGGGAAAAGAAAGGTATAGAAGTGCTATGATCAGAGATTGAGAAAGTTACTTTTTTGGACTGCAAATCCCAGTGGAAATGCTGGTTGGTAGATTCAGGGAGTAGTAGTCCAATAGCTAACTCCCATCAGGTTCTGGCTATCATTGCTGATGATGAACCTAGAAAATTACCCTTTATCTGCTTGTTCATCTAGCAAAGCAGGTAGAATCATTGGCAGTGGTCTCCAAGGTCTCAGGTGTGAAAGGTATTTATCTCCACCTCCAATATGATCATTTAAGCTGGTTGTGCCTGTGATTGAACCTGGGATTTAAACAGTGGTCCCAGGAGAGTAATTTTTTGAAAACAAGAAGTGACAGGAAGTCACTTCTGGTTTACCTCTGGTTTAAAAAAAGAGCTTTCCTGGGTCTAAAATGGCTGTGTGTGTGAGCGCAGGGAATACAGCAAAAATATTCCAACACTTCTGTAAGGCATTTTACAAATTCTTCAGACACCTGTGGGGAGCCACAAAAACAGTCCACAGGGCCTCATGCCTCAAGAAATGGATTGACAGAGCTGAAGCTTAGCCCTTGCATACTTTTCTCCATTCTTCAGATATATGTGGTTAAGGCTGAGACATGATTCTTTGGACGTTTAAAACTGGCTTTATTGTCTCTGCAGTTTTATGCTTTTGTTGCCACCTAGTTTCGTGTTTTGAGATGCACCAAGATTCTACATTAGATGTATCTTTGTCATGTAGCTAATATACACAACCCACTTTTTCAGTCAACCAAGATGATCATTTCTGTGTTGGCAGAAGGAGGAGGAGCATCAGACATGCGTCCAGCTACTTTCTATTAACTGTACACACTATGACAGGCATCCTAGAGATCTCCTGAAGATGATGCTATTTCTGTGCACCCTGCTAAAGGAAAATAGCTGGATGTATCTCTGCTCTTCCACTTGGTCTCCATTAACATGGAAATTGACATCTAGGAGAGAGGGCTGCCACACTGAAAAAGTGTTTGTTTTTTTCTGGCAGGAGTAGTTGTAGTTTTTGAAAAGTTGGAAAAGTATTCCAACCCTTGGAATGATTAAAAATGGGTTACCATGGTGTAAATTGGATTTATCCCATGGTAACTCACTAAGAGAAGGCCACCCAGGCTGTTTATATTTTACATTGTTTTTATTGCTGCACATTCTTCTGGAATATGTTTTGATGAAGGGTGACCTAAGGTTTTCTTTTTTTAAAATACTATAAAATAATAAAATAATTTATGGGCTAAAATAATTACAAAATTATGAGCAAAGAAAATCAAAATCCTCTTGGATACATATATGTTTAGCTTATTAAGTCTCAGATTGACATCTGGCTGGTAACTATGGCACACTACAGACTGCTTGGGCAATTGGGCTTTGTCTTGTATCCATCAATGTCACAGAAGCCTTTTGGAAGTAGGTACTTCTCCCGGCTGGTGCTTAGGGCCTTTAGAACCATAAAAGAAGAGAGGATTAATCCTCCAAATCTACTCAGTTTTTGGCCTAACTTGTTAAGCCTGCTTTGTTTGAGCCAAGTGTGGCGCTGAGTCCATTAAGGACTGGAGTAGACCCAAGAAAGAATACAATGTACTCCATCCAATGGATAATTCTATTAGAGGAAATTTAATTTCATCTTCCAGTCTCTTCTCTTGCTGCTTCTGCTTTTTTTAATAGGACAGCTTTGTTTGATAGTTTTCATGACTCCCCGCCCCATAAAAGCCACAAATATAAGTTATTTTATTTCTGTGAAAATGAGATGTCCAGCATTCAGATGAGCAGCAGAGGGTAAGAAGGGCCCTTACATTGCAGGGGGCATAAGAAACAATGTCTGGAGTGGCAGTGGTTCTCTGGCAAGCAAGAGTGGGGCAAGGTGTCCCCCATCTCAGGTAAGAGGCCAGGTACTCAGCCTGCCATCCCCTTCTGCATCTTCTTTTCCACTTCCTACCTCTTCCTGTTCTCCTTCAACTTCCTCCCTCCACTCAAATGCCTTGCTGTGAGAGAACCTTCCATTGTGGGTGGGGTAGCCATGGAGACAGCCTCCGCCAAATTGGCACAGGGAAACTCCAGAGTCACCCTGTTGCTCTAAGCACTCCATAGACGAAGGAATCTGCAATCTGTCAGGATCTAGAGAGCTGTAAGAGGGCCATTTCTCTACTCTGGCATTGCCTTAATGGCAAAGTGGCCACGGTGGTTCTCCAGAGCCTACCAGTGCCCTGCTTTAAAAAGCTGAGATGCTTGCTTTCATGCTGCATTCCCTCCAAATGTTCCAATTTACCAGGGACAATCCCAATTAATCCTCTGTTGTTCTGTTTTTTTTGGGGGGGCTGCTTTTAAAATGTCCCAGTTTCTCTTTCCTCTTTCCCCTTTTGTCCCCGTCTGACTTCAGTTGCTGCAGACTGAGGCCATTTCATAGTGTTATTATTCCACTTTCAACAGCCTGAGTTCAAAGTGTGAAAGTAGTCAAATTAACCTAGGCCATTTCTGCACTACACTATTATAGTGCTATTATTCCATTTTCAACATCCTGTGGAATTCTGGGGTTTGTAGTTTACTGAGGCCAAAGAACTCTTTGGCTGAGAATTCTAAATGCCCCTCCCTACACTGCAAACCCTAGGAATCCACAGGATGTTGAAAGTGGAATAATAGCACTATAACAGTGTCGTGCGGAAATGGCCTCAGTGGGAGGATAGGACAGGAGGGGGAAGAATCTTGCTCTTACCATGTAGATGGACAAAAGCAAACTGCTGCAGCCTCTCCTGGCTTTTGTGTTCTTTTTCATTAATAACTTTTGCCATCTTGTCATCAATGTTGCTTGGCTATGTGTGTCCCTAGTTTCATCTCTGAAACATTGGAAGGTGTGATGCTATGACATTTGCCATTAGGTAGGATGTTTTCAGCATGGCTTAGAAGAGCAGGGGGAGGGCAATTGGCCACCTCTTGTACTCTGTCACCCAATGTGGGCACTTCACCTTAGTTCAGATCCTCAGTCTTCCATGGAATACCTTGTCTGGCACTAAGTATGGAAATAAGATATTGGAGGAGTATTTGAAAGCTTACACTCACTTCTAGAACCTTTCCATCTGTACTTTGATGTTGACAAAAGAGCTTCTTGGCTGGCTCTTAACAGCTGACAAATGGTGACATTCATCTGAGTTTACATATCATTTTGATCATCTTCTTGCATTATGTGGTAAATTGTTATTACCAATACAAACTCTGAGTAGGTGTGTATGCCAGGAGGTTGAATGTGCTACTCATAGATTGGGGAAAAGTCTCTAACTTCATCAGAAGCAGCAGTATCAGCAGAAGTGGAACAATCTCAGTAATGCATATGGAATCATAGAATCATAGAGTTGGAAGAGACAACAGGAGCCATCCAGTCCAACCCTCTGCTATGCAGGAACACACATCAAAGCATTCCCAACAGATGGCCATCTAGCCTCTGCTTAAAAACCTCCAAAGAAGGAGACTCCACCACACTCCAAGGCAGCATATTCCAGTGCTGGATAGCTTTGTCCATCAGGAAGTTCTTCCTGAGGTTCAGGTGGAATCTCCTTTCCTGCAGCTTGAATCCACTGCTCCTTGCCCCAGTCTCTGGAGCAGTGGAAAACAAGCCTGCTCCCTCCTTGACATGACATCCCTTCAAATATTTAAGCATGGCTACCTTGTCTCCTCTTAACTTTCTCTTCTGCAAACTAAACATCCCCAGCTCCCTAAGCAGCTCCTCATAGGGCATGGCTTCCAGACCCTTCACTATTTTGGTCGCCCTCCTCTGGACACGCTCCAGCTTGTCAATATCCTTCTTGAATTTAAGTACCCATCCTGTATTACTAGCCACTGTCCAGGTAGATCTCCCGTAGCATGCAGGTGTAGTTTGATCTTACTATAGCCAAGAAACATCCTCCCCTGTTAAGTTGCCACTCAGTGGCAATAGCTGAGTATTCTACTAATAAGAGCTTGGAGAAGTTACTTTTTTATGGTAGATCCCCAAGGTTCCTAGCCAATATAGTCAATGACTATACTGTCTGGGTATTCTTGAAGTTGTAGTCTAAAATAGTAACTTTTCTAAGCTTAACTTACCAATCCAACACCAACCAGTTGCCTTCAGAATGAGAGGGGTTAAATGAGATGTGTCACAGGCATTTATCTATCTCTTTAGGGTTTTATGCAGCTTTTTACATTAAAACAACATGATTTTTGATAGATAAGATATATTAAGCCAGACTTGCAGAGAATTCATGGGGAAAAAATAGGCTCCAGGCTGCCCATTTTCATCTTGTTAATCAAATCTAAGAAAGATGCCAGAGAAGACTTTTCTAATGAAGAGAATCTAATCCACTAAAGAGCTTCCCTGTTTTTACCAGGGGAAAGAAGGGTAGCCAAATGCAGATTTTTCAGTTGGTTTTGATAGGATTAGGGGAAATCCTGTCCACCTGTTGGGCAGTGACTGCTGTCTAGCTCTGCAGCCATGTCATACCCTCTAGTTTCCTGGGAACTGCTTTGCTTAATGCTTGTTCTCAGTCTCTGATGGCATAGTCATGCATGATAAATTAGAGACCTCAAAAGAGAATGAATAAACACCCTTTTCACCCTGCAGTGGAATCCTTGGGCATATTTTGCAGCCTTGAATTGAACAGAGGTAAATTGCAAAAATTAATTTCTAAAACCACTTATCCACACTCCAGCTAACTAAAATTAGCCAAGCGCCTGCCAGTGACTATGGGAATCTGCATTCATCTCCACTTTTGTCTCTCTTCTACTTGCTGTTTGCTTGCCAAGTGAATTCTTAAAGCTAATAAAGACCAGCCAGAGATTTCATGCCCTTCATCATTTCCCAGATGAAAATCAGGGCACTTATGTATTTGTAACACTTATTCTCACACCGGCTATCACTGCTTTGAGTGTTATCCCTTCATAACTGCACACTGCTAAAAGCTCTTCTCTGCTCGCTGTACATTTAGTCTGGAAAATGACTTCTTGAACTGAAATTTTCTCCAGATACCCTCTGATGCAGGGTTATCACATGATACATTTCCTCTCTCAATAACAGAACAATGGAGGGCAAGAAGAGTGAGGATGTCATGCTACTCAGTATGTTTTGTCATATTTTGAACAAACTTCAGATATATGAGATCTCTTTTGGTTTTTACTAAAATCCTGGGGTTGAACAATTTAATAATGTCTAAATTGTCCCACTGATTTCTTTGCATCTACTAAAAGTATGATTAAATTGCAATCCAACCCATACACTTAAAACTGAAGAATTCTGAGCTAAGCAATTTGCTTTGAAGAACAGAACTAAACCGAATAATTCAAGAATCCTCTCATATTTGTTGCAAGATTTTTTTTTTTTTTCATTTCAGCAGTCTAAATTTGGGGCAAAGAGGGGAATCCTCCTGCAAATCATCCAGAAATCCACAAGTAGCGCCTTTATCTGATGCCCCATGTTATATGTAATGTTATATATTTTCTTGTCAGGCACCAAGGAGAAAATTGCTCTAAGAACACCAATGCATATGCCTGGTAATGTACCACACCTTTCTTATGTCTGGGAGAACAAATACTAAATTTTGTCACTTGATGTCACTAGTTGTAACACACCTCTTCTCCTAGGCGAGCAATACTGTTTTCTGTCACTAGATGTCACTGTTGGTTGCTTAGGTCTCTTGTTTGTAAGAGTGGGTACTATTATCTAACAACTCTCTCTTATTTCTCCCTTTTCCCCCACCTCTTCTCTCCCAGAAACATACATAATATCTTATAGAGGAGGAAAGTTCACCTCCCCTTTTACATTTTAAAATCAAATGGTCTGTGGGCTATGCTGTGTTCATACCCAGCAGTGCTAAATAATACTGTCTATTGCTTCAAACAAAGAGTGCACAGATCTTAGAACAATTCAAATATAAAATAATATTACAAATAGTAAGGATGATAAATTGTCATGGTACTGATGTTTAGAGTTTGGCCAGCCACATCTATCAAATGGCTGGGAGTAGACAGATGTCTTAAACTTGGCATTGAAATAACAATACAGAGAGCAGGCAAATCCCATTTGGGAGAACATTCCATAGATGGGAAGGATACAACCGAAGAGGGCCCTTGTATTATCATCACCTCCAAGCTAAAGTTGGACCAGGTGCTTAGGCCTCAGATACTGAGCTTAAGGTATGAACTGGTCCATGATGGGAGATTTAAAGCCATCCTGTGTGTATTCTAGCTCCATATCCTTAATTTACAGGTGTGACTTTGGTTTTGTTGAGCTTTCTACAAAAGCAATCTGTCAGGAACCAAGTATGATATTTGCTTTGATAGAAGTATTTGTTCTCTTACAAAACAGTTTTAGCAACTTCTCATGTCAACGCTGTAAATAGTGAGCAGAATTTACTACATGTAGGCATACAAACTGCCTTGATTGCATACAGCAACATAAACAAAGGGAGGGAAATCAATGGCAGGCAGTGAGATCATTTTGCAATATCTCTTCAGTGCAGCATTTAAATACACAGAAGCACAATAGAGGATGTCAACTTTTAGTTTTTCACTGACAATGTAACTGTGATAAGTGGATAATCATAAAACAAGTAGGTAATGGAGCTTTGTTTTCAAGGATTAATTCCAAATAGAGTAAGAACCTGCTGCAGCGTGTTTAAGAGCTTGCATAATGGTCTGTTTTAGATACAGAAACAACAGGGAAAACATTAGACTTACTGCTGAAATTCTGTTATCTGTGCATAGATCCTTGTTGAAACGTGGCTGGTGGAAAAGCAACTGGAAGATGAGTGTGCTGCAGGGCAAGAGTAGTGGGCAGGGAAAAGGTCAATTGTTTCCTTTCGTACCTATATGACTTTATTGGAAACCATTCCTTCTCAATATTGCTCTGCTATGAAGAAGCAGTAAAGCAGAGTTTGAAAATGCAATTTCATCACATACTGTACAGTTTCAGCCTTACCAAGGTGTCACAGTTTTTGTCTTCAAATTTCTTTGCTATAAAACAATATATGCTGAGGTTCTTTTATTGCTCCTGACACTTGGGCTCCTATGGGATATAGCAACCTCTGGGGAACCTCTGGGGAAAGGACTTAAAATGAACTTAAGGTGATTGCTTCTTAGACTAATAGATTCATTTCAATAAATTGAAAAAATGAGCTGGGAATTCTTAAGCCCATGGCACATATTATTTGATGGCAGGTATGTCATTTCTTCTGGTTCCTCTTGCAATCCTGCACTTGTTGCATCAAAAGAAAGAGAGGAGCAGAACATTTTCAGTGGCTTGTTCAAAAACTAGTATAGTCAAGTCTTATGTTGCATTGTGGCTGCTTTCCTGGGCTTACAATGTAAACTGAGACTTATGTAAATTGGGGGGACAGTCCATAGCAATGTGTTCCAGCAGAGCTGAAGTAGTAGCTAGAAAGATAGCAATTTTACTCAACCTACCACCAGTTTTCAAGAGGCCAGAGAAATATACATATACTCTTCAAAGGAAAAAGAAAATACAGCAACTCTTGATCCCAAGAGAGCCTAGCCGAGGAGAGCTCACTTGCCATTAGACAACATTTTCTGTTTAGAAGACCACAACAGACATACAACAACTTCCGGAGTCCTCCTTGGTGGAGAAAGCACATCAGGAGAGAGAAGATGACAGCACATCTCCTGCTGTGTCTTCTGCAGTGGGTCTCTTATGTCAAAATGTGGGTGACTCAGGGGTCTACGCGTGATGCTAGTACCTCTGTGCAAAGATGGGGAATTATTAGCTCAAATTAGGAGGCCTGCAAGAGCAGGGGGAATCTAGTGAGATCTTTCCACCTATGTTTGCCAGTACTTCTGCAGGGAAGAACCAGCCAGAGATCCAAAAAGTAAGCTTAGTTGTGTTTTATTAGTGGAGTTAATCACACACATAAGATCCAAACAGTCACAAGGCTAACTGAAAGGAAAGGGAGGAAAGTTTTAGTAAGGTTTCAGGGCAAAGTGAATTATATTTACTGGTCTCAAAGAGCAGTGAAGCAGCAGCAGCAGCAGCAGTATGACTTAGGCCCTTTTCGCATGGCGTTTTTAAAGCGTATTAGGCACGCTCCCTCCCCCCTTCACGAGCCGCTGTACCGCATGACATTCTGGTGAACCAGGTGCTATCACAGCCACGGATAGTGCTGATAGTGCGTTTTTTATTTTCGCCCAAAAGGCGAAAAGAACCTCCCTTTCACGCATTGGTCGCGCGACCAGAGGACTTGCGGAGCTGTCGTCCGGTGTGCTTCCGGGAAGGACCCAGGAGTGGGCGGGGTGTGGGCAGTCCCAGCTGCCTGTCCGTCACGCAACAACTCCCAGGGGAAGCTCCGCCCAGCAGCAGGGATGCCGCTGCCCCCACGGCAGCAAGGAACACTGCACGACACGTTGCCGCAAGAGGCCACCCCGGGGCTGCATCGCCACACTCAAGATGACAGCAGCCCCCGAGGTCTGGCCGACTATTTTTTTTTAAAATCCGGCGCTATCGTTAGCACGTTACCACCGTAGTACAAATCAGCGTGCCCTGAGGGCTGAGGGCCAGCCCAGTTCTCACAGCAGAGCAACCCCCCCGCCACTCCCATGGCTGTCGCCCAAACATCCAAACACCAGGGAGGTGTTGACACACCAGGGGGGCCAGATCAGATGGATGGAAGGAAAAGCTGACAGCAACAAAAGTGGATTCCCATGGCCCACGTACTCACAGAGCTTGGAAAAGTTAATTTGTTTGGACAGTGGCTCCCAGAATCACAGCATGACATGGCGTGGCCATTATTCCCTAAATGTAGCATTGCCAGAGTTTGCATACTTGCCCAACCTCTCCGGGCCGCTACATGCACTATGGAAAGTGTTTCCCCTAGTTTCAAAGTGAAGAAGCCACTGATGAACTGTGTAATCTATTGTGGGTCCGTTGAAACCAGGGTCGCCAGTCATTGCTTTCAATTGGTTGTATGGTCAGCCACTCGAGGATCTTCAGATATGGGGTGGGACATGAACAGTTCAGTGAATGAATGAAAGAGATCTTGTGGGGGAGTACCAGCGCAGTGAGTCTCAAGTGGTGGGTCATTGCATAATGGAGGCAGTGAATTCCTCCCTCTGCAATGAACACAAAAAGACACTTGCATAAAGCCAGCATATGTCACTAACAGGTCTCAAGCCTGCACCTGAGAACCCAAACACTGAGGGATCCAGAACCAGATCTGTAACCATTCATGATGCTCGCTGTGTGACTGTCAATGGCTCAGCCTTAAAGTGCCCCACAGAATCAGTGATGATCAAGATCCCTCATGGTGGTCCTTGGAAAGATCCCATTAGCTGCTCAGAAGATGTTTACCAATAATATGCTGGCTTCCATCCGACATCCCTTTAGTACAGTGTGCACATGGAGCTATTGCACAGTGAGCCATACTATGGCCGTCATCCAACTGTAGAAGACCAGAGGCCACGCCATGTGGCCATGCCATGCTTTGCAGCACACAGGCGGAATTGCAGAATGATTTGCCTCATGGAGTTGGGGGGCTGAACAGCTGAACAGCTGCCTTTCCTGGGACTCCACTACAGGGAGCCTGAGTCTCCATGTGGCCGGCTCCCACAGGCTTTCTGTACAGGGGCAACACCTAGGAGAACCCACATGTCCCATACTGTCCTACCTCCCACCCCAAACAACTTCTCCCCTGCCCCACACAAGGAACCACACACTGTTAAGAAACAAGACAGATTTATTATACATACAGATGACGACATGACAGACAACACATGGTAGACATGAAGGAGGTATTCAGGACAAGGGAACATACAGGATCAAGGAACAGGCAATCACACGAACAAGTGAACAAACAATCAGCCACAAAACTATATACAACAGCCACCTCCAGCGATGGTTCAGCGGGGTCCTGTGACCTGCTCTTTCCACTGGAGCAGCTGAGCCACGTTCTGCTCCAGTGTAGCCAGGCGATGCTGAGCCGCCTCCTCAAAGTACCCCATCCGCTGAGCCACAGCCGTTGCCATGGCCTCAACGGACCTCAGGAGGGTGTCATCTGCAGGGAAAAGACAGGTGGAAACAAGCTGTCATTCCGGGCATGACAAGCCTGGTGGCGGCCACAAAATCATACCCCAAGGGATGGTTCGGCAGTAGCCACCCAGGCATTCCCATTCCCTCCTGTTGTACTCCTCCGATGCGGCCAGCCGCTCCTCCAGCTCCCGCACTCACAGCAGCAAGTCCGGCACTGTGGGCAGCGCTGGCCCTTGGACAACTCCAGCTGCACCTGTTGGAACAGCAGTCTGTCACTGAGTGACCATGGTGTGCAGAAGTTGCCTCAGCTCCCACATGTCTCTCCCCCTCCTTCTGCTGATGGGGACCACGGATCACGCCGGGAGCGCAAGCATGATGTGCTTATGCCAGTGAAGGTGCACACACCAATCATGGGGCAACATGTATTCCATTTTATTCAGAGAAGCAAAGGCAGATGCATTCAGAATACATGTTGTGGTTTCATGTTTGGTTACTGCATCCCCTCAGAGGCCATGCATGCCTGCTGGCTGAGGGAGCATGGGGGGCAGAGGGCACGGTGTCTTTGCAGCTGCAGCTGGGAGCGGAGATCAGCCAGTGATCATCCTGGCGATGGCATCCCTGACCCTCTGGCCCTCCTTGAGCCTCCTGTGATCATGTACCATGTAGATGTAGGCACCTGGGGAGATGGTGACGGGTGCGGGTGGGCGGAGGTTGGGATGCAGTGCGTGGCCCTTGGTTTTGCAGATGTTGTGCAGGACCATGCAGGCAGCAACGACTGGCAGGAAATTAGGCTCAGAGATGGTCAGTGGAGCGGACAAGCAGCCCCATCTGGCCTTCAGCCTACCAAAGGCACACTCCACAACACTGCTGCACCGATTGAATACTCTGTTGTAGGCCATCTTCTGGGGGTCTAGCTGACCTCTGTAGGGCTTCATGAGCCACCATCCCAAGGGGTAGGCTCCATCTGCCAAGATGACGGGCCCAACCCACACACCATGGATGGTGACAGTCGGGTTGCCGGGGACAAATTGCCTGGCTTCCATGGCCTGCCACAGAGCTGAGTGGCAGAAGACATGGGCATCATGGGTGCGACCCGTATACCCCAACTCAATGTCCAGGAACTGTCCCGAATGATCAGTCAGGCCTTGCAGCAGGATGGAGAACGTGTCCTTCCTGTTGAGGAACTCCTATGCCCATCCTTTCGGGGGCCGTACAGGGATATGTGTACCACCCAGGGTGCCGATACACTGTGGGAATCCCATGGCCTCAAAGCCTTCCATGATCTAAGGGTGGGAAGGGGAAGTGCCATCAACAGAGGACATCAATGTATTGGGGGCATCAGTGACATGACTGGGATGTTGGATAGCTCGGGGAGGTGGGGACTGTCTGGCAGGTTGCACAACTGCCTCCCTGACTGGTGTCACCCGACCACCAGCCCTGGCTATGCATTCCTCGTGGCAGCGTGCCACCTCGGCTGTGAGGAGGGGGGCGTGCTCCACGGCTGTGCATGACATGGCAGTCACCAGACGGCCATGCTTCCTGTAGCACAGCTGCTATGACGGACTGGACTTACCATGCGGTGGTTGTGCAGGCGGACAATGGTGCCCAGCAGGACATGTTCTATGGTGAGGCAGACTTCCATCGCGATCTCTGCTACTGTCGAGATGCCGAGTCCAAAGGTGTTGGCGGTCTTCCTGTAGATTAGGGGAGTGGTGAGCCACCAGATAGCGATGGCGACCCTCTCCTCTACGGAGATGGGCACCCTCATGACGGTGGTGGTGCGCTGTAGGTGCGGGCACAGGTGTTCCACAATCTCAAAGAGGGTGGCCCAGGTAATTCTGAAGTGGTACAGCCACATTTTGTCATCCCAGGTCGCCAACACTTCCTGGAGCTACCAGTCCCGTCGGACACGGGTCCTGACCCACCATCTCCGGGGGCACGGGAGGGTTCCCAGCCAGGCATGCACAGCGACATGGGGATCGGCTGGCTGTTCCCCGTCGGTTGCTACGGCAGCAGTGGTGGCTGCTCGAGTGCAGATGGTGGCGGCTGCCTCCAGGACGGCTCTCCTGCCCCGTCGCTGCTGTCATGCCCTCCAGGCTCACAGGGCACTGGTGTTGTTCATATAGAGCTGTATGGCCAGTGTCCCGAGGAGCTCTGTCTGGTCAGGCTCCATGGCAGGTCATGGGGGTGGTGGAGAGGGCTGCAGCTGGGCCACAGCTGCAATCTCCGCCTTTTCCGGAGCAGCCTGTTACAGGGGAGGGGCCCTTGCTACCGGTCTACCCTTGGGGCTGCTGCGTTCGCCTGTTGGCAGGATCTATTGTGCTAACGTTAGCATGATAGGCAGAAAAAAAAGAAAGAAAGAAAACCCACCGATGAATCAGGGGCGGTAGGGCAGGGACAGGGTGGGACCTGGGCATGGCCCAGGACACCGACATGCGGACAAGGCACCGGGCGGGGACTGGTGCTCTCTCGCGAATGGCCTACCGTGTGTGGAGTGCAAGGGGCTCTCTACTGGGCCTCTTGCAATATTGGCAATATCGTGAGGGCTCCAGTTCATCACACTATCAAGGTAAGGTGCGAAAAGGGTCTTAGACTCACATCTAAGGACAGTACACAACTGGAAATCAGGGTAGCAGAGTGATGACCAGCAATCAATGTACTACAAATTGACTGGCCAAAACTTGGGGTTTATATACTTTATTTCTCCTTGGAGGGCAAAGATGTGAATGGCTGTCCAGCCAAGTAAACAATGAAGTTTGCAGAATGGACAATGAGGTCCAGAATGGGCTAATGTTCTTAGCATTAGGTGACAGAGGGCTAATGGTGGTCTTGATAGCTCGGTGCTTGTCAAACAGGTTTTAGGACAAAGGAAAGGTTGCTTAGTCAGAAGGAAAGGAGTTAAGACAACCAGCGGTTTGGTGAGAATCTCCCAGTCACTATTGTCCAAAAGGCAGATTCATTAAAGCTAACTGCAAGCCTATTATTTTTGGAGTTACCTGGTGATTTTCTGGCTATGACTTGGTTATGCCTAGAGGTGTTTTATGACCTAATTTGCAGTGCATGTGTTCGGCCAGTCTTTTAATCTTGTCCAGCTTGGCCACACAGCCATAGCAGGGCATGTTTTGTATTAAAGCCAATTAATATATTTTGCCAATTAAATCATATATTGCCAATTAAACTATATCAAAGTGTAGGATTGTACAACCTAGTAACAGTGCAGAGGTCACATCAAGAGAGGCAGCACATATGCCATAGAGTAAGGAATAAAAATAAATAAACCAAAGCAAGCAAGCAAGCAAGCAAGCAAGCAAGCAAGCAAAACAGTCCTTACACAAAACCTCCACTGATTTCTCTTCACACTCAGTCCTTGATGATAAACCAGCTTTGAGATATCACAAGGTTCCTCTCATTTTTATTGCAGCATGCTTAGTAGAGTTACATGTTTTGGCATTGTTACTATTCCCTATATTCTCTCTCCCCACCTAAAAAGGCAGAGGAAACCCTTACTTCCAGCCACTCAAAACCTCTAAGATTCCACCTTTCCTCTCTCTCTACAATCCCTTCTAAGCAGGCAAAGGAAATCCTTTCTTTCCAGCAATGCCAAGATTGCTTTCTCTCCTTACCCACACTCCCAGCTTAGGTTGGTAAAAGAAAAAGCCAGTAGGCTTTTCATGCACCAGAACTCCAGCTCACCTCACCCTCCTCGTTCTTTTGCTTCTCTTGCCTTGCTAAATTGCACTAGTGCACTGGGAAACCTATGAGTTGTGGGTGAGACTTTCATTTATTTATTCCTGGAGAAATATCAGAATATAGAATGGAATGCCCTTTCCTTGGGATACAGAGACAGGTACCTTTGGGATGTACCTGTAACCACAATATAGTCCATGATATAATCCCACAAAACTGGGGAATTCATCCAAATCGTGCAACCCTGTCGATGAAGCTAATATGTGAATGTCTCTTACGGAGTCAGTACCTCTATGACTGGCCCTGTCCACATAGTAGCATTATTCCAATGAAGCCCCATAGCTAAGGGGGAAAAGTCATACGGTTTTGCTTGAAAGTTTTGCAGAGATTTGCATAAACTAGATCCAACATTTAAAGAGCCACTATTTTGGCTCCATTTTAAAATAAGTTGTTTGCATCTTATGCTATCACAGTCCCAATTTATATTTAAAAATATTTGAGTAACCAGAACATTCTTGAATCCATTAGTATTAGGCATCTTTTTTTACTTCTGAGGCTTGACAAATATAATGCATATGATTTCTCCTCCCTCAGTATGTTATAGGTTTGCCAACTTACCATTATCTCAGCCTTACTTGGCTTCATATTTCTTTACCTTGTCCAACTTATATCTAGGAGCTAGAGAAACAGCAATATTTCAGTCTTTGGGACAGATGGACAATAAAAAGGTAACAGTGGGTGTAATCAGCACCTTGATGGCACCTCTGCCGAAATCTTTGCATGATACTACCCTACGTATACTTGGAAAAAGACCAAGTATCAAATAGTAACATTTAGAGGAATCATCAGGGGATTGCTTCACTCCTTCAGGAGTTTCTCTAAGAGGAAAGAAGATGACTGTGCGAGCTATGACTCACAACATCCCTTCAGATATCACAATTATATTGCCAGTTCTTTATGTGAATTGGCACCAAAGATCTAATAGGTTTAAGAACTTCAATATTGTGATATTGTTGGCCACCAACCAGTGTATCCTCAGTGCCATAGGCAGGTAAGGCCTGGTTGGAATGGATCCCAGGACTGAATTCTTTCCAGATAATCAACCCATCACTTCTAGAACATTGTGGATGGAAATGGAACATTTTGCTAGAACATAGTCCAAAGTCTTATATGTTCTTCTCACGCTGCTTCTTATAGTGGCCATCTAAACAGCTATAGGTAACCTGCAACCCTCTACTCCTGCTGTATCCCAGCAACTGGTATTCAAAAGCAAACTGTCTTGGTCTATGGAAAATACAGTCAATGTGACCAATGTGAAGCAATTGATGGCCTTTTCCTCCATGAACTTGTATAATCCTCTCTTAAAAACAAACTTGGTGATCATCATTGTATCCAGCAAATTCTGTGATTTCATTATGTGTTGTATGAAGACGAATCAGATATTCTTTATCAAATACTTGTAAAAAATACTGTTTTCCAAGCAACTATATATGTGTGTGTGTGTGTATGTGTGTATATTATATTATATTATATTATATTATATTATATTATATTATAGAGTAGTGAATATCAGATAAAAGAGAAGGAAGCATTAAGAACATTATCTTTAAAGGCTGGCCACCTAGAATGTATCTCTTGGGAACACTATTGGTACAAGAGAAAAAGAAGACCTAGTTTTATATTCTATTAATATGCATTCTAGCCAATGTAGCTTTTATACTTGCATTTCAGATGCTGGGGAAAGAAGACAGATGTTAGCATTGCTTATGCAAATAGCCTTAGGAGGAGAAACCTTAGAAAAAAGAGAAAAGCAATCTATTTCCCACTATAAACTAGAGTATCCTGTCTATTTTTCCGTTTTCAGCTTCAATGTGGCATACTAAAGATCATTTCTTTGGTGTTCTTCCTTTCTGACAGTGCTTCTCTTTTGCTCCTTGTTTTCATTAATCTTGAGATACTAATCTAGCAGCAGAACTGCATGCTGTTTCTGCAAATGGAAGAATATGACATCCAGATTTATTTTGTGTGTGTGTTTTGACTGGCAGACTCCTATGGATAGACTGGCAGATATTTTCACTGCCCGTACCCTCTAGAACAGTGAACTGTGTGCAAAATAGGTGTATGGTTTGTGAACATGTGCAAGTGTAGACAGTTCCACAGGTGTTGCCATCTGTTCAGGAAGAGACAGAACCTGTGAGGCAGATCCAGAGCTTTGGAGACTACAGTTTTTAGAATCCCCTAGCCATGCTAGCCAGCCATGCTAGCTGGCCATGCCAGCTGGAGGATTCAGGGAGCTATAGTCCAAAAAGTCATTTTCCCAAGTTCTGCATCATCAATTTAATTTAGTTTACTCTTGATAAATAAAGAACATCAGCAAAGAAAGAAGAATAAAAATAAATAAAATAGCAACCAGGGCTCTCTTGGACATTCCCCATCAAACTGAGAAATATTGAAGGCCAGGGTTGTCTTTTTAGCTTTGTATTGGATTTACCTTTATATGACAGAGCAGCAAATTACAGAATTAGAATGCATACTTTCCCCATTAGCTTTGTTACACAGTAAATATTGTGTTGGATATGGATGATAGGGTGACTTTGTCATCTGTGTAGGTCAGCACCATACTAGTAAGTTTACTTTTTGAAGCTGAGCCCAAACAATGCTTCCTCTTTTGCTGGAATTTTTGTTGTTGCTGTTTGCCTTCAAGTAATTTCTGACTTACAGTGACCCTAAGGCAACCATATCATGGGGTTTTCTTGGCAAGATTTGTTCAGAGGGAGTTTACCATTGCTTTCTTCTGAGGCTGAGAGAATGTGATATGCCCAAGATCACCTGCTGGGTTTCCATAGTTGAGCAGAGAGTCCTAGTTCAGCACTTAAACTACTATGCTGCACTCAATTTCTTTCTAGATAAATACCTTGATAGTTAAACACTTGCTAGATGTGCATCTTTAAAAAACTTGTTGCACCCTCCAGATCACAGGTCTTGGACCCCATGGTACAACCTGAGGAAGCTTTTCTTCACCCTGCTATACGGCAAAGGCCACCTCTAGTGCAGGGAGGTGTAAGGCAACAGCTTATTCTGTGCTGAAATGCTAAATATTACTGATATTAAAACTAAGACCCTTTTCGCACCTTTCCTTTTCGCGGTGCTGGGGTGTGGGGCTCTTATGAGCAGCCTCCAGAGAGAGGCTCTCGCTTCCCTGCTTGTTTGGCTCCGCACGAGCTTCCTGCTTGCGTGAGAGCCCCACCTCTTCCTTTTGCAATGCAGCCTGGGACCTTCCCAGGTTGCACTGAGACAGGGAGCGCGACTGGCCCAGCTCCCGAGGCTCCGCACGCAAGGTAAGTGCACGCGGGGCCCTGGAGCAATGCGCGACTGTGGAGCATTTTCGGCTTCAAGCCGAAAATGAAAAATGTGTGCGTGGTCTGTGTCAGGCCCTTGAGCATCGCACATATGTGAGTGCGTCGTGTGGACCGCTCCTCACATGTGCATGATGCTCAAGGGGCCCTTTTGCATCGGAAATGCCATGCGAAAAGGGCTCAAGATGTTTGTTTTGAGGAACTGTCCAATGTCCCACAAATGACTACCTGGTGGCCAAATCAAACATGGCCATAGTTTTAGTTTGTGTGTGTGAGTGTGTGTGTCTCTGTCTTTGTCTGTGTGTCTGTGTATTTTATTTTAGAAAGAGGTCCTTGGAGTTGCTGTTTAGCTGAAACATGTATGATCTTTGCAAGCTGTTCTTGGTTTTACAAGATGTAAGAGGGGGACATGTGATCTTCCATCTCTTATAATAAGTACTGAACAGGAAGTCCTCCTAAAATTGTCTTATAGTGTCACCTTTGGGGGTTGGCAGAAGCAGAACAACTGAAAGTCCCTGTAAACAAGATCATTAGTGGATACTCCACCTGGAACACTAACACCGGGCATCCTAGCAGGGAGGTGGAATTGATATCTGTGTAGTTTCACACACCTGTGTCATTGGTGAACAGCACTGTGGGGAAATTTCTTTTGGCAAAATAGAAATTTAAATCTGAAACATGATGGGATATTTCAGTATCAATGGATGTTCCTGTGCATTCAAGATACTGGCATCTAGACCAGATAAAAATATACAAAAATATATGCTGGGGGGATTATTCTGTAATGATGATATGGAATCAATCTGCATTTCATTCTTTTCATTACATCTCTTCCTTATTAAAATTAATCATACACTTGAGAGCTATTTTCATGATTTCCTCAGTTTTTATTCTGCATTTTTTTGGAGTGGGGAGGGCATTTAGATTCCAAATTATTCCTTTTCAAGTGAGATACGAGGACACTTTAATTTACATATCTATGGAGTTCAGGCAATGAAGAAAGTTTGTAATTATGCACTCTGTTGTTTGGGAAATGAAAGAAATTCATTGAGAAAATGTGTCAAGAGTCCAGCAAGCTTACAGGCAAATGGTAGACAGAAGCCAGACAGGCTGTTGGTCAGATTCCTGAGGTGAGATGAGGCCAATCTGTTTACCATGTTCTCTCACAGGCATTTTGCTCAAATAAGTTGAGGAACTTGGGCTAGGAGAGTTATTATATAAGGCTAGCAGGGCTTCTGTTGATTTTCTGTTTGTTGTGCTGCTCTGTGTCTTTAAGTTGTTTCTTACTTTATGGTAACCCTAAGGTGAACTTATCCGAGCCAAAATAATGCTTCCCCATTTGCTGAATTTGTTGCTGTTTTTGCTATTGTAGTGTGCTTTCAAGTCATTTCTGATTTATGGTGATCCCAAGACAACCATATCATGGGATTTTCTTGGCAAGATTTGTTCATAGGGAGCTTTCCATTGCCTTCCTCTGTGGTTGAGAGAGTATGACATACCCAAGGTCATCCAGTGGGTTTCCATGGCTGAACAGGGTTTTGATCTTTGGTCTCCTGGAATTCTAATCCATCACAACAACAACAACAACAACAACAACAACAACAACCACCACCATTGCCTGTTAACATGGCTCAGAGGGAACAAAAAGACAGCAGAATCTGTCCTCTGAAGAGAGGGGGGAAGTTCATTTTTTTCTGGGGATGCAGCCCTCTAAGGTTGCCCAGTTCTTCTCTAAACTATCCTGCTGCTTCAGTTGTATTTGGGAACACTATTATATCACTATTGCAGAAATAATATTCATCTGTTAAGCAGAAGCTGGAAAAGTCACTTCTTTGGACTATAGCTCTTGTAGTTGCCAGCCAACGTGGCCACTGGCTGAGAAACTGTGGAAACTGTAGCCTCTAAAGTAACTTTTCTAAACTCTGTTGCTGAATCAGATTGTGCATGTGGACCAGGGAGATGGCATCACCTTACCCCATTGCCTCAGAGAGCAAAGTACCTTCAGTTGGCCCTGCTGCTGCTATATAAAGGTCTGTCCCTAAATTTTGTAGCTTGAGTCTACTTATAAAATGTTAAAGCTTGGCCAAGTGAAATGACAGGATGAAACAGTTTATTTCCTGTCCAATTGAGAGACATTTGTTACATGCAGTCTTGGAAGATTCACTGTGGCTGCATAGAAAATGGGAATGAAATCTGTTGGAACAAATGCAGCGGAGTGTAAAAAGTACAGAGGCACTGATAATTCTGTTTTGCTTTGGAGGAAGTTTTTAATGTTCTGGTTTTATGTCATTAGTTATAACAAGTGTTGAAGTTTTGTGATGATCCAGCTGGTTAAGTTATAAGCCTGTGATTATTCTCTACGTATCTAGAGAATAAATGTATACTGCTGTAAACTGTTTTTATCGTTCTCCTATTTCCTCAGCCACAATGAATTAGGAAGTTCTTGTCACAGTTCCTTTTAGTGTGTTAGGAATTAGCTTTCTGTACTTGTGATGAGCAAGGCAAATGGGATAAAGGAGTCCTTCTGAAATATGGCCAGCTCAAGGAGCATCATGCTCTAATGCCATCCTTCCCAAAATATGGTTACTTCCTCCTGTCACATTGACATCAACTTGTGATGACTCTGTGAATGAGAAACATCAAAGATTCCTTGCCATCAGCTGCCCAGCTCAGGTCTTGGCAACTCAGGACTATGGCTTCCATGATTGAATTAATTCACCTGTAGTGTGTGTGACTAACCCTGGGGGGTGCATTGCAACACAACTGCCCTAGCAACCAAGAGGATTTAAATTAATTGGTTGTTGACTATGGAACCCAGGCTAGCCAGAGGGAGGGGCTTGGTGGGGGAAGTCAGCCTAACAGAAAAATAAGTGAAACAGGGTTTTGAAGAGAGAGTTTGGAAAAACAGAGAGAGAGAGAGAGAGGGAGAGATCCATCTGGGAGTGTGAAAAGAGAAGAGAGTATGTAAAAGAGAGTGAAAGTTTTTGCTGGCTTAGAGCTACAAGTGTTTTGTTGTTTGCAAATCTTTAATTTGCCAACTACCTTTTATCCCTTGTCAGTTTGTTCAATAAAGATTTTATTACAATTTTGTAAAGAGCAGTCTCCATAAAACGTCTCTTTGATCTGGATCAGTTACACACACTACACTGTGGCACATTCATTGGGATAAACTAAAACATGCTTTGCCTTATATCTACAAGGGTGTGGATTTAGTGGAGAGATATAAATGTGGAGAGGGAGCCAGGAGATGGCAAAAATATAGAAGGGTACTGCTTCCCTAGGAAGGGAGAATTCAAAGCAGACCTGATTGTCATAGCCTTGACTTGGCCCACATTTCCACATTTTTGACAGTGTGGTCTCCCTCTTTTCCTATTGCCTTCCACTTTACCAGGCATTATCATCTTTTCCAGTAACTCAGGTCTTCACAAGCCACGTCCAAAGTGCCACAGCCTCAGTTTAACCATCTTTGCTTCTAATAAGAATTCAGGCTTGATTTGTTCTAAAACCTATTCCTTAGTCTTTTTAGCAGTCTAAGATAGCCATAGAACTTTCGTCCAGCACCAAATTTCAGATGGGCTGATTTGCTTTGACTCAGCGTTCTTCACTGTCCAGCTTTCACAACCATACATGGAAATCAGAAAAACTATGGCCTGAATGATTCTGACTTTGTTGTTTAATGATATGTCTTTACATTTGAGGAGTTCATCTAGTTTCTTCATGGCTGCCTTTTTTCTTCTTGTTTCTTGACTACTACCTTTTCTGCACTAGCCTGTTATAGCGCGATGATTCCACTTTCAACATCCTGTGGAATCCTGGGGTTTGCAGTTTTTGGAGGGGCCAAGTGGCCCCTCCCGAAACTGCAAACCCCAGGATTCCATAGGATGTTGAAAGTGGAATCATCGCGCTATAACAGGCAAGTGTGGAAAGGTCCACAACTTCCATTTTGATTAATGACTCAGCCAAGGTATAGGAAATCTTTCACTTTTCCAATGTCTTCTTTACTTGCCTTAGAGTCATATAAATCATCTGGGGTCATTATTTTTGTCTTCCTAATATAAGATGATAATCCATTAGCGTCAGGAATTGTAAGGGACAGAACTGGTAATCTTTAGCTCTGTGAGTGTCTGTCTGCCCCATGTGGGTAGCTACTCTGAACTGCAGCTTGGATCACTTCCCTTGCCATGAAGCACCAGGGCTATCCCATGCCATTTGGTTGCCTGAAATGGAGGAGAAAATGGCACACACTCATCCAAGTTAAGCTGTACATGAACCAAAGCCAGCCAAGTTATTTTGGCACATGAGGAAGGAATTCCCACAGGCACCTCTCCTTGTCCTTGGTAGTAGAAAACACAACAACAAAATAAATAACTCAACACTTGCTGTTCCCTTTTGTAATCCCCTAAATCTGCTGGCTGAGGAAGTCACCTGGCTCTGCCTATTCGTTTTAATATTTATGTACTGAAATACTTATATCTTGCTGTATATCCAAGGATCTCAGGGTGGCATGCAGTAAAATCTCAGTCTCTGAACCACCTCTGGCTTCTCATACTGGCCACAAAACAAGAAATATAAAAGCCTTCTCGTGTGTGATCTGAGCGCTTGCTAAAGCAATAGCCTCTTCTTATTTCTGCTGTGCTTTGGCTCTGTTCTTCAGCATAGATTTTCTGGCTTGATCCCTGGGCTCTGATTCCCTGGATCCTCTCATAGTAGGACCTACAGCTCAGTAGTCTTGACAGCTTGCAATATATTCAGCAGAAGCAGGTTTTCTTGTTTGAGAGGAAGTGAATATGCTTTGGGCTTTAGCCCAAACATTAGAGTTACCCAAGATACTGAATCAATTTTGGGGTTCAGCACCTTGGAAAGCTTCATTAAAGTCTGGACTAAAACCCGAAGCAGACTTACTGCCCTACTGATATGGAAGCCATCATCTACCCCTGCTTTTTGGAATTGCTCTAGGTTTTAGCCTGAACTTTAAAGGGGCTGTTCAAGGCATTGGACCGATTTTGGGGCCATGGCCCAGCATTTTGAATAACTTCTTTAAAGTTTGGGCTAAAGCTCATAACAAATTGATTACTGCACTGACACCTGAGCCAGTAGTCTCCACTGGATGTATAGTAAAGCAGTCAACTGACCTGTAACTGGCTAGGGATTTGAACGCT